>VZTA01001674.1:0-50720 GCA_013398855.1 Mohoua ochrocephala | reverse complement strand
CAAGTCCCTCATTCCTTTCACAGAGATAGAGAGGGGACTTCGACTCGGGACTAACTTGTAAAGGGGTGCCAAGGGGGGCATGGTTATACAACAACGACCAATGGGAAAAGGGGGAGAGGGAAGCAGCGGGCTGGATTACATCCTTAAAGGGGATCTACATAGGATCACAAGATTTGATGAGAGAAGCCATTCTCACAGAATTAAGCGGGGATCTCTCAATCCTTGGAGCTGGCCCACCAGCAGGCCAACCCCGCACCTGGGTCCCTCGGCCCCCCGGTCACCTCAGCTGTTGGTTCAGTCGCTGCAACAGATTCAGGGACAAATTTATTCTAGATGGGCTTGTTCACAATGGTTATGTGCTTATGATTAGTGTTCTCATAGAACAAATGGAAAATCTTTCAATGACAAAACATTAATCAGGAGCTCTGTGCAAGAGCTATGCCAACACAGAAGCACAGAATGATGGGGATATGAATACAATTTCTACAAGAAATACTAGCTAAATTTAACAGTTAAACTTGAAATAGATAGATAATTATCTTTCTAAAGGCTCTTTCCAGCCAATCTGTTCTCTCTCAGCATGTGTAATATAAGGACTTATATTTCAGAGTGAGAGACACATGCCCAGCACAAGTTCATGGATGAACATGATATTTTCATACCTGATATATTTATTCTTTGATCTGAATGAGGATGAGAACATGTCATACCTGACATATTTTAATTTGCGCTTAGGGAGAAAATATCTGAGATGTCTTAATACCTTTTATCTAAATTTCAAACAAGAAAAAAGGTGGAGAATAAGCAAAGGATTTATTTCACTTGTTCTATTTCAACAATAATAGAGAAACTTAGTATTCTTTCTTCCCTTATAATATAATAAATATATTTGGGCTCTGTTATGCCAAACTCATGAAAACACCTCACACTTTATGCATATAACTTTGAAATAGCTTCTGTAAAATACCAGCAAAGACAGGGCGTATCAGAATGACTACAGCAAAAATATGCTAAAAACCAATGTATTTTGGAGAAAACCTATCCCTTGTTTAAATGTTATATATAGTGTATTGATAAAGAATTAGAACAATCCTTGCTTAATTTCAAAACCTTTTGGAGGGAATATTTTTGTGGGATAATTTATTGTGTATTTTTTTATATTCACACACATTATATTTGTGTAACACCAGTTTAGATGAGAAAGTTTAAATACCTCAGGCAGAGAAGTTTCTTCAATCCTCTCTTGGAGCAGATAAATACACTAAGACAAGACTAGAGTTACGGGAACCAGATAACCAAAGTTCCTGCTGACAAAACCCCAAACCTGTCCAACATTCCCAAACATCCTGTTTATGTAATCAAAGAATAGCTCCTATGCATTTCTCATGAAATTCAATATCCTAATTAGTATTAGCAGTCTGTAAATGGGAAAATATAAGTGAGATCATTTAGGCAAAACATAAGAAAATACAAATATACAATATTTCTTCCCCTTCCTTCACATCTGAACATAAGAGGGTATTCTAGTTAGTTGTGTGTAAGCCATTAATAATTTAACATTTCTTTCTTTAAAAACTAGATAAATCCAAATACTGCTTGGGGATTTTATCCCAGAATTTTGCTGAAGGGTTTTTAATCTCCCTGAATTAACAAAATCAAAGCTAATTTTAAAAGCTTGACAAGCTAAACTAGATTTGACTAATAGATAAAAAAGCCTTCTAATAAACTGGTTTTCAGTTGATATTTGTGAGACCTATAAATTATGTATCACTGCTTTGAAGGTCTGTATAAAAATTAAAATGAGAGATTATTTCTTTTTAGACAGGAGATAGCTTTAAGCTATTTTGAAATGGGATAAAGGGAAAAAGAGGATAGAGAAGGAAAGACCTGAAGGGACTTTAGTTTTATTTCACATAAAATTTGATGTGGTAAGCATTCACAAGCTTTCTTCTTTTGTTAGGTATGAGAAATCCTTACTTTCAATAAAACTGATTTTTATCTATTTTGTTTCTTTATCAAATTTAAGATCTGGAGGTAAACCAATCCAAATCAGGGTTTTTAAGAGGTTGGAAGTCCAATATCAAAGTCAAAGCGAAGTGCTCTGACTTTCTGGTATGGTATGGAGTGTCTGTCAGGTATGAGGGTGTCAATTCTCTATTCCCTTCCTCATCTGTTGTGAAAACCAGTTACTTTAAGTGGCAAAAGTCTACCAATTTGGGTCCATCAATGAAGTGAGGGAGTAAAATGCTTAATTTTCACTTCCATTGGGGTTGTTTTCTTAGAATGAGTATATTTTCTTAGACAATGGAAAAGAGGATCCCTAGAAGCACACATCAGGATATAAATGGTAGTTAAAATAAATTTGTAGAGAAGAAACAGAATTAAAGAACTTATTAGTTGCCTAAACTATAAATGCATTTGGAAAAAAAATATACAAATTGAGAAGTATTAGAGAAAAGCATCCAGAGAATCTGCATGAGAGAATTTATGTCTGCAAGCAATTTTATGATTTCAGATTTCTACTTAAGGATCATAGATTTCTAATGTAGGATTTCCATGCCTTAAAAATTCAATAAACCTTTGGCAAATACCAAATGTTAAATGATAAATCCAATATTTATTTTAAATTTTTCGTTTCATAAATACAGATAAAATTAAGCTCTACTCCTTGACAGATCAGCATTTTCTATATATCTGTTTAAATATTGCATCTTTGTATTCTTAACTATGTCAAAATTAATTCCTAATCCAATAACTAAATGTATTGCTCTTCATCCACCTTGACTTACTTAATATGAATAGGTAAAGCCCTTCCTCTCTAGTGGATCAAAAACAGCACCTCATTCCTGGTTGTGGAAAAGTCCTTTTTTTGAGGCTTTTTTTACTGCTTGTTTTCAATTCCTTTGATATTTCTGGAATCACCAATTGCAAAATTTGGTTTAAAAGTTACTAATAATACTTCAGAAAAATATAAAATCCTTTGACTGAACTTATATTTATGCTCAAAATCCATACTTGTGTTTACAACCTAAGTCATAATATGATGGAAGTACAGACTCTTCCCGTGTAAAAACTGACAGTCCTGCAGTTACAATTTTTTGAAAGAGACTGACTCATTAGAAGTCAGCAGAGGAACTAGTGTCATTTCAGTATTCAAAGCCACTCTTGAATAGCCAAGAACAGTAGGTTTCCTCACAGAGTCTTAGATTATTGCTATTTATTTCCTATTTATGTGGAAATATTGTCATATCTGGACACAAAGAGTCATGCTATATGCTTTGAAAAGAGTGTGTTACTTTTGAAAGCATCCTCCATCTGTTTTAAATGAACGTGATTCTGTTTGGCATGCATTTCCTGTATACTTTTCAAAATATAAACCAGTAGCACTCAACACATTGTGTTCAGGCTCTGGTAGCACATGTAAACTGCCACATAGCATATTTACTTTCCTTTCTGGAGAAAAGTCCTGGAGAGGCTTTCCAGAAACCCTTAGTCATTCATTACAAGTCTCTTCCTGAATATGAGATCATTTTTATAATATTGACTTGCCTTTGCATCTGTTGACAACATTATTTCTCTGTCAGGTTGTTGGTACTACATTGTCTTTATTGATTTGATGATGTGTGTACCTGTTTGATTCAATATCCTTGTGAGATGGTTATCCTAATTTTACTGTAATTTAGTTAAGAATGGACACTCTATTCTTCACAGGTAAATACAGATAAAATGACTATTTTGTGATACTTTAACATTCAGTTTTTCTGCTTGTGACTCAATATTTATGGTTTAAATTTTCACAAGAAATAACAAAAATTTGAGGGATTTTATCTCCTCCTCCAGGTGTCATTAAGAAACTTAAGGAAAGCTGTCAAGGAAAATTTTTCTCCCCTGCTTAATAGGTTAGCTGAAGACACCAAGAAGGAATGTACAGACTTTAAGCTAATCATAATTTTTTCTTGTAGTGTAAATGGCACAGTATCACAATCATGTCCATTTGGGAGATCTTCAGTAGAGTTGTTGAAGTCTGTGTCCATCACTGTCTTCCATTGTAAATTCTCTTGCTCCAATCTAGCAAGAAGATAAGAGTATTTATTGTCAGTCCACGAAACTTCAGCCTCCAGGAGAGATTTTGCAGCTCTTAATAGGTTTCATGACCTCTATCCCTCAGCCTTGTTCAGGTAAATGTGATGTGTTCCCATGTGCAGCCTTGGTACCACTGGCACGGTCCATTTTCTGTGCATTTATGGTCGCCTTTTTTGGACTCATTTGCAGGAAACTAACTGGACATTATAGCCATCATTAACATGCTCTAAAGTGTAAATCTCAGTTCTTGAAACACAGATAAAGTAGAACTTACTTTTGCTGCAGCACTGTATATTATTTCAGCCTCCTGACAAATGTGACTGCATAGTGGTTATATAAGGAGTATGTTACAAACAGGTCACGGTGATATGCTGACCAACTGAAATGTACCGTCTGCGTGGGAGTTTCTATTTTTCCCCAAATTATAAGGCTGAAAGCAGAGTGTACTGTTCCATTTCTACTAGTTTTATCCTGCACTGTGCTTCTTCAGACACAGTCAGTTACATGAAGTCACTCAAAGAAAATGTTTTTCAAGAATGACTTACAATGAGAACTTCAGTTTTCGTAGTGATATCTTCCACAGACTTCGTATTTTTCAAACTTTTAAGAGATAATGAACTAGTTGTTAAAGACAGTGCTGAAATGCTTCACACTGTGACTTGTTCCATTTACCACTAACTTCCTTCCTGCTGCCCCTAGGATATTCAGGAATATAAGTTCTATGGGATCATTACAAACAAATTTAAAGTGTTCACAGCTTTCACATTCTTCTGGGAATGGTTTCAGTGAGACAAACTGAAGGTCTACCTAGGCAAAAATTTTTTCACTGCCAGCACAAATTGGTGATGTTGAGGTAGTGTATAGGAGAAAGGGCTGGTGTACTGTGATAAATCCATCAATACATTCTCCTAGCACCTCAAAATCCAATTTGTATGGATTTTATGGGTAGAGACAGCATAATTATGTTTATTAAGCACTGATAGTTTTCTCTTTCATGAATCTTGCTTTTCTGATTGTATGTTTGTTCTCAGTTTGACAATTTTTGGCATGGTCCCTGTAAACTCCAAGTCTTTTGATACATACTTCAAGAAGAGTGGTGCAGGATACTGAACTAGGGTTTTTGGAGTGGCCAGTGAAATGCTGACTTTTCAGATGATGCTTTTCTATGGTGTTAGAAGACTATTTTGGAGACACTGTCTTCCAAATGCAGCTAGGTGAGCCCGGTCCTGAGGCCCATGGGGTAGAAAGTCTTTCTTTGCCCAAGTTCTCAAGAAAATCTCCCTCACTATCTCGTTAAAAATTATTCAGCTAATGTTCAGTTTACAGCTAAGCCCTTTAGAATGACCTGATCTCAGGTATCATAAGTCAGCAGGGGCATTACACGTTCCTAATCTGCCAAAAAAAGTGAATGGCACACTGCCAGGTAGAAAACTAAGAGAGAGATCATACTTATTGCTATTTTCCATATTTTCTGTCATCAGTATGACTAGTAAGCAATATGGAGGTCCTTTCTGGTTTATAAATAATACACAGAAGTACTGCAAATCATAGAGCAATTTTCACATTTAGACCGTAACTTGATTTCAGGATAATATTTTAAATGTTTTACAGTATTTTAAAACTTTTATAGTCACTGTAATAATACATTTTATACAGTTGTGTTTACTCAGTTTTCTGTGTAGGTGTCCTGGTTTCAGCTGAGAAAGTATCAATTTTCTTCTTAGTAGCTGTAGAAAAAAACTCAAGTAAAAATAAAGTAGTAGACGGACTAGGGAACTGATGAGAGACTCAAAACCACATTTTTTTAAGCTGGGTAAATTGAGTCATCTATTTAATAATAGACCTTCATGCTGAGAGTTTTTGTATAAATTATTGTTCTGCAGCCGAGAGATTTTGTGTAATGGACTGGGACAATTTTAAAAAAAATTGAAGGACATATATTCATAAGCACAATAACAAGGTATTTTTAGTGACTAAAACCATTTTAAGTAAAGAAAAACTAAACAAAGGAACCTGGGGGTGGGGTTGTTGTTTATTTTTCCTTTTTTTTTCCCAGTTGTTCTGATCTATACTGATTTTCACATCTAAAAAAAAAAAAAAAATCAATAATACGACTTCATATTCATACTTTTTTTCCTGAAATATCATGATGGTCCAGGCCTCACTTTTAGCACTCAGCAGCCTGGTAATGAAATGCTGAACAAAGAACAAAATATATAGAATATAAAATCTAAGTAGCAAGTGCTTGCCACACATGGGAACTAGTATGTTTTATTCCAGCGATACTTCTATTGCAAGTTCAGTAAAACATGAATGGAAAGAGTTTGAAATGTTTTGTCAAGTATGAGCTTTATAGAATGATTTCAATACTTCAAGAAGGACTGAACTTGGATGAAAATCTCTTTAAACAGGAGAAGACCCATTACTAACAGGACTGGAGAAGCCTATATCGCTGTAGGAAAAGTCTTTCAGAACTGCACAGTAAAAATGAACAGGGAAACTGGGTTCCTTTAAGATTTAGACAGTTTAGGAAAGTTAAAGATTCACCCAGCCTGCAAGGAAAATCATGCAGCATTCTTCTTCAGACAGCACATGTTGTTCAGCATCTGGAAGGAGTTAGGCAAGAACAAATGGGTGAAATATTACAGATACTTCTTCCTCTCATGATTTTCTGAATTACTTGTTCTGTACCCAACTCCAGATAATGAGATAATTCCTTTTCCAGATTTACTTTCTTTGAGGCAAACTTCTGTATGTATGATCACAAAAGTCCATAGGTCAGTTTTGTGTAACGTGTGTAAAGAACTTAGTGAGTCTTTGAATTTACTAAATCTGTACATAAGTTGCTTCACTATTGGACTACTAGAAAAAAAGTGTGAAATATGTTTTTGAAAGTACAAGTAGATTATAAAGCAGTCTGCAGATAAGACTGCTTTCTATTCCCAAATCTTATTTTCTGAGAATAATGTTTTATTTCATATAGTTGCAACAGACAAAACATATGGTATTGAACAAGATATAAAATTTGCCTAAGAAAACTCATCTTTGTGAGGAGAAATTTCAGAATCTATTTTCTACTTGTTGCAGATCTGTAGCCACATATGCCCAAAGCCATTAACATATCAAAATTTTTCTATAGTTTCTCACTATTTTGTAGCTGAAAGGTGAGCTCTCTATTGACTTTTCAAGGCAGCGATGAAATTCCATTGTGAGTATTTGGGAAAGTATTAACATATATGAAAGTGTAAGAAATTCAAATGCTTTGAACTTTGACACCGTGTCCTTGTTTGTAGTTAACAGGGTTAATACGAAATTCAGAAAATATTGTTTTGTCTCCACAATACCCACAGTAAAATGAAAGTGATTATTTGCTCTTTGGCAATTGCCGAGATAATTTATCATGTGATACAACAGAACAGACAATCTATAATTCATTACTTGGTCTGTGTAATAAAAGTTGTACACTATTTTTTTATATCTTTCAAAAAGAGACTTGCAATAAAGGAACAATTTTTAATATTTGGAAAAGCTGAGATATTGTCACACTAATATTTTTGACTCCATGTTGGAATGAAGTTTAAGATGCTCAGGGCATTACCAGGTGTTGTCTTTTATGCTAGATGTCTCTTACTAGCATATGTAAGTTTATCAGAAAAGATGAATCACAGACATTTTCAGTGACTGTTATTTTTGTATTTCTTACACTGAATTAAGAGATTGATCTGCCCAGAGAGTGGTAACTTTATTACCCAATGAATTCCCTTTTATGAAAAATCATTGGAAGCAATTTGCCATCTACTAATTGACCAAAAATATAGTTATTATATAAAAACACATATGACAAAGCAAAAGCCTTTCAGTAAGAATCCATAGTAGGAGCAGAGAAGTGACTGCCTCCTGTACTGGGCTCTTGTGGGGCTGCACCTCAGCAGTTTGTTGATTCCAGGACCCTCGCTTCAAGAAAGACATTGAGGAGCTGGAGTGAGTCCAGAGAAGGCAACAGAGCTGGTGAAGAGTCTAGAGAGTAAATCCTGTGAGGAGCAGCTGAGGGAGCTGGGGGTGTTTGACCAGGAGAAGAGGAGGCTCAGGGGTGACCTTATCACTCTCTACAACCACCTGAAAAGATGTTATAGCCAGGTGACCAGTCGGCCTCTTCTTCCAGGCAACCAGTGACAGGATGAGAGGAAATGGTGTGAAACTGTGACAGGATGAGAGGAAATGGTGTGGAACTGTGCCAGGGAAGGTTCAGGCTGGACATCAGGAGGAACTTCTCCACAGAAAGGGTTGTCAAGCATTGGAATGGACTGCCCAGGAAAGTGGAGTCACCGTCCCTGGAGATGTGCAAGAAACAACTGGATGTGGCACTTAGTGCCTAGTTGGCATGGTGAAGGTCAGTCAAAGTTTGGACTCGATGATCTTGGAGGTCTTTTCCAGTCTAAAAAATTCTGTGATTTTATGTTTAAATTTTAAATGTCATAGCCAACAAAGTGATTTTAGCAAGCAAAATTTATCTGAATATGCATTAGCTGTTTTATTTGTAAAATGCTGACTCTTCAGAAAATTTTATTTGAAAATAATTTAACAAAATACATGACAAAAATTATGAAATAAATAATTTGGTACAAGGTTTTTTTTGCATGTATCAGGAATCCTGTCAAAGAAAATGACAAAGATTTCTGTCTTCAGATCCTGTTTTTCGCCATTTAATGAAGCTCAAGAAATTAGTCATATCTTGATTTGGTAAAAGAAATAATAACTTTTTTCTACTTGAATGGGAATTTTGCCTTCTAGGTGTTGGACTCTAGTGCTAGACCTTCAGATTGAAGTATATTTTTACTAGCCATATAAACAGTCATTATTTATTGAAAGTTTTATTGAAAACTATTTTTAAAATAATATTATATTCTCTCTTGATTTAGCCGGCCCTGATTTTTTCTGGTTTATACTCTTAAATAACTAATGGAAGGAAAGCCATTGGTTATGGAAAAGTTACCTATCTCTGCAGTCAAAGATCATGCTTCATATCAGACATATTAATGTTGGGCAAGTGGACACAGTATGTTTTCTTCCATCCATACACTGAATTTGTACTTAATTTGCTTTCCCAAATATCTGGATATATCCCTTGTTAGCCATCCAAGAGTTGTGGTTCTGTTCTGCTTTATAAAACAAAACAACACGAAAGGGTCACCACGGGGAACGTGCCTCTCAAAATCAGAGTTCATGTTCACTTTTCCCTGTTCTCTGCTGGCACCTTGCATTACTGTCACATCTAAGTGTTTTTCACAGAAACAACATTTTGTATACTTTGCAGAGGAGCTGCTGTTTATTATCTGATCCTCTGAAGAATAGCTAAGGAATTAGGCTTCTTTGCTCATTTCTCTTGCATGGGTAGCAGAACCTGTGTCATTTCAAACTAGTCTGTCTTAGTGCCTGACCTTACTGGGGCTGAAGCTGGTCCTGAATGCCTCTGAATTTGCAGCTTTGCTGTTTTCTATTTGCTGCAATGTGCGACCATTAGTTTGGCTGGATGTACCAAAAGGAATTCCCAACTTGCTAGTAATGCACCTATCCAAGCATAGACAAGGAGCATCAAAAAGTTTTTGTTAGGCCCCTGATCATACTTCACAATCTGAAATCTGGCAGTGGGTGTCGGAGCATTTTTTCTGAAGCATGTTTGGGTCTGGCATTTGGTTTGCTTTGACAATATAAAGCGGAGTAATAAAAAAATTGTGCCAGACCCAATTGGTTTTTGGTTAGTATTTTGGTGTGTGCTTTTGTTTTTTCTTCTTTTAGTCTGTGATCTGAAGACCTGTAGTTATAGTGTTGCGAGGAAGGACAATTCTTCAGTTCTCCTTCTTCTGTGTAGCTTTGAAGTAGAACAGAAGTGAATTAGTGATATGAGTATATGGGCAGACTGAACAGCATTTCCAGTAGTGATTGCAGAGTCATAATAATAATAGTAGTAGTAGTAATAATAATAATAATAATCCTTTATCCTTCAGTAAAATAAAAAGCTGCAACAAAAGCACTTAAAGAAATGTGTGTGTTTATGCTTTGCTCAGCAGCTAGTGTTCAATGGCTGAAGAAAGAGATAGGTAGTGGCATTTATTTCCAGAGAAGATACCAAGAAAGAACTCGATCTGGGAAAAATTAAGTACAGTCTTTTGTTAGGTGGTTCCTTGTGTTCCTTTTGTCTGAAAGTCACTTAGGGGACTTTGAGCTTGTCTTCATTCAGCTATTCAAGGAGTTCCTGATGTCAGGTTGCAAAAAGCTTCAGAGAGACATTAATATTTTAAGTGATTTGAAGCGATTCAATAAAAAGGCGTTTGTTAGAAAGTTGCAATTCTCAATTTATAGTGAAATCCACTTCAACAATATCTTCATTCAACAGATCAGTCTGGAAAGGCAGCTGTCATTCACTCCCTTGAGGAAAGTGTAACAATATCTAATACTTACTATTCTACTATCACACTTATCAAGGTTCCAATTTTTGAAAAATTACATAAATATTTGAGGAAGGTCGTTGTAGTTAAATATTGTGATTGTCACTAGAAGTATCTTCTGAAAACAAATAAATATAACAATTTTTGTGTAAATTGTAGATTTTTGAAGTATTTCCAGATGCATTCACCTGTGTTGATATATAGAACAATTGACAGTGGCCAATCAGTTGCAGTCACATTGGTAGACGCTTCCTGTTGAGCCCATAGATGTATCACAGGTGCTTGATCCATGCTGTGCCGGGAGGACTTGCTCAGAAGTTTTTAGAACTGCTAAGTTTTCACAAAATATATTATTGTGGTTAATCAGTATTCGAAATCTGACATCCACAGCTCAGGCTGGCATTACCCAGGCTGACATTTTACTTTCCAGTTAAATGATCTTTATAGTCCTATTCTAAAATCTGTAGGGACACATCCAAGTTTCTGAATTCCTCCTATGCCTTCTTAGGTTTCCTTGGCTTTTTTCCCTTTTTTATTTTTTCCCTTTGCTTGTTCTAGCCCTCAAAACAATACAAATGATGTTTTAATGTTGCACACAAAAGGATTTTCTAATTTTTCAATGACAGTACTGCAATGTCATGATAGAATTTGATCACAACTGAACACAGATTAGACATCACCACCACAGGTTGTCAGTAAGCTTTTCTTTTAACTGATGTCTGATTAGCACTTAAATTGTTTCACACCATTAGTTGCCTAGGATTTTAGTGATCATTAGTGGGTCTGAAATTGAACAAGATAAAAGGAAGCTTTGTTTTCAATTCAGGGGATGGTTTGCTTTTTCCATGCAGGGTCATTTGCCACTAAAGAGGTGTGTGGTGCTGATTAAAGTTTAGTTTTATGCATCATTGTATTCTGTTATGAATAACAATGGTATTTTCAAGTTAGGCAGGATATTCTTTACTTTGTCCTCTAAATATTGAGCACTTCGTGGTTTTGTGCACCTGAATAAGTTGGATGTAGCTTACTTTAGCAATACTGTTCTCATTCATTTCCACCATCAGCTGCATTTCAGTGCTCTGGGGATATTTATGTCTACACAGAGCGTGTATCATCATAAACCTGCACAAAATGGATGGTACAGTTTTCCACTGACTTATACGGCTGGCACTGCTGCCTCTGAACTATGATGTGGGGCACCCTGTATGGAATCAAATCATTGTGAGGTTGTAGAAGAGGTCTGTAATGAATTGTAATGAATATGTAGGTATTCACTGTCAGTATGAAAGCATAGTGGTCTTGCAAAATTACAGTTAACATGTATTTTTAAATGAAAAAAATAAGATTCAGTTGTTAAATTTTTTAAGGATGTTGTGATAAAATCAGAAAATTGTCTTGAGTCTTCTTCTCTGGCAGAGTTCAATGTATAGAAGAAAACTCAAGACTCTTCCTGAGCATTTCCAGAAGAAGTTAACTGCAGGTCTTAGTGGAAGGATTGTGATATTAGAATAGCAACCCCAAATTGGAACCAAAGTGGTGATTAAATATAACCACTCCCTTCTTGAAACAGCTGAAGAGAATTGTCTGCAAACGAATACATGTACTGTACATATATAAGAGTTACCTTGCAATGTGAAAAGAAGTGTAATTTTCCCAAAATGCATTCACCTTGTCTTCTCTGGGGTGATCACAATACTGTCCCAGAGCCATTAAAGTTACTTGTTTGTGGCTCTAATTTCAAAGCTTTTAGAGCAGAATATGGTTGTCAACATACTTGTCTCCACAGGCATATTTTCCATCTGCGATGAAATAGATGCCTGTATGTGATCCAGAGTCTTAAGATTGTCTTATTATGCGCCACAGCACCACTTCTATATTTCATATCCATAAAAACATACTGCTATAATTAATTTTCTAGTCACATAAAGATTTGATTTGATTTAAGAAGCTGCAAGTTCTGTGCTGAAGGTTAGGCACCTCTATTTAAAGACAATTTTCACTTCCCACTATTGCTTTGATCAGCATCATTATAAAAAAAAATAAAAAGGAGCAAAAATACTATTGTAAAGTGCTTGTTTAATTATGACATATGCCATAGTATCTATTTTGCAATTCCCTTTTAATTGCTGAGCAAGGTGCAATAATTAAGTCTTGAATTTGAAGCCCTTCATTTGGTTGTACTGCTTGTTAAGGGGAAAAGGTTATACCACTACAGCGAGTGTGAGATTTTCTGCAGTCATGAACATTATTTTGACTTTAATAACAATTTTGAAGAAGCACTAAACTTTTTTACTTTTTCTCACAGGTAAAAAGATGGAGAATTACTTTCATTTAACTGTGAATCCATCTCAAAATAACCCCGATTTCTGCTGGCTAAACAAATACTGGAGGGAAAAGAGAACAGAGATAATAAAAACTTTTTGAAAGTCAGAGCTAGAAGGCAGGTCTCAATTCCTTCCACCTAACCTTAGTCACTAAATTCAGGAGCTCTTAGTCTTGCTTTGTAAGGCAAGAGACAAGCTCATTCAGTGGGGTCTAGGTCTTCCTGAGACCTGAATCATTCTATAGGAGCCTGCCTCTCTTTAATTCCCACAGGAAGGACAGTAATTTTCTAATCAGGACTTTTCAGCCTATTGTGATTTGCCACAAAGCTGAGCTTCACTAAAAGCATGTAATTGCTCCGTGATTCAATCCTTCTGCCTCTTCTTCCCTGCATTCTTGGATAATCTTTCACCTGATTGTCTTTTCGTGTCTTTTCACCTGGTGATACTGGAAGTGGTTTGATTTGGAAGTTATTTAGGACATTAAACATTCAAGAAATATTTATTCTTTCTTATAGTATTAGCTTTTGATGCCTTACATCTTTAAATAGTTTCACTGCAGAGTCAGATGAGCGTCAGGGGTATCTTGTGTCCTATCCACGTGGTCAACAACCTCAGCTCTTTTATAAAACCTTCCTTTAGCTGAAAGGTCAAGAGGATGGTACAGGATTGAAATGTTGGTTTGTACAAAGGGAATCTGAGGTTTGAAACACTTACATTTAATATAAGCTAATATTGCATATCAAAGAATCACTGAGGTATGGGAAGAGATAGCATTTTAATAACTAGGCTTTATTATCTCAGGTTAAAACTGACAGACGTCATTCTCTGGTTATTCCTGATTCATATTTGTTCAGAATCTCTTTTGCAACTATAAAGATGAGAAAATAGCTTCTTGCTTTTAGATGAAGATACAACTGCAAACTTCGACTTGTCATTTTCATAAAGAAATGCCAGTCAGTCGACTGACACAGGCAAATTATTGTGCCATGTAATTCAAACACGAGTTTCACGTAGGTCATGTAATTTGCTAAGTGTTCTGTCAGTTTACTGAGTGAACTGGCAATCTATATTAAACTTTTTTTCTTTGGACTACCGTGGACTTATAGCAAAGTCAGGAGTTATGCATTTGCAACAAAGTTTACCATGAGGCCTCTATTCTTGCAATGAATCAAGAATTATAGAAGCAGAGTACGTATAGAAAACTGTCAATTTGATCTGCTGCGTTGACATCTCTATCTCATATTTCCTCTGTGATTTCACTTTCCAGAACAACTTCCAAACAAATTTGAAATCAAAAAAATATCATTCAAGCATTCAGTTACATTTAAAATTAAAGGCATGCTTTGCAACATTCTGGCAAGTTACCATAGTGTATTTTACAAAAAAAAACCCAGAGGCTTTTGACTGAAGATACCATAGAAGAAGGAGAGAGGTTTTTCTGAGTTTATGAAAAGCTTGAAAATACTGCTTTGTGTCACAAGGAGCTCATTTGTTTACAATACTTCCAGGTCAAATTTGTAAAGTATTGGATGGCTTGCACTGAGAAACTGAAGTGGTAGTAGAATTTAATCTCAGCCTTTTATATTGATATTGGTCTTCTCGTCCACATCCAACTCATTAAAATTTTTATAGATTTCTCAATTGCACTGTGGTGAACACAAAGCTTTTTAAAGCAAAAGATAAGAGTTCACTGAATGTTATTTTGCTCTATTATTTTTGGTCTTTGTTATTATTTATTATCAGGTTTTGTTACTATGACCTTAAAAAATAATCAGGAAGAATTATTCTGCTGTTAATGCATCCAACTGAGCTAAGTAATGCTAATTATTTTTTTAACAAATAGCTTTTCTACTTTAGAAAAGATGCTGCTTCTGACAACATGCCTGAGAGTTCTTCAGTGTTAATGAAATATTGATGGCTTTATTATATTACCTCTCCATGAAAAATCACAACGAAATTCACTGGGTGTCTGGTATTCAAATATTATTTTATTTTCTCCTGTGTTTTCAATTAAAAGTTTCAGGTTATTGAATTTTTTTTAATACAGATTTATCAGAATAATCATGGGAGAGTCCCTGACACAATATATCCAGCAGAGAGGTATTCGTGAGGATTAAAAGCAGACCAGTTATGCTTTTGAATACGGTCAATGAGAAGCATGCTAATGAATGTATAGCCTAAAATACTTAAAATCTCACACTTAGAGGAAATATGTTTCTATTTAGACAGACTATTCACAATAAACAGTATGCATGAGGATTATTGTTTTTCGCTACTGCTGTTATTATCAAAAGAACACAAGGGAACTGTGAATTTCTTTAATATCTCAAATATTCCCAAGAAAATTTATCCTAGACACCTTTTGGCTTGAGAAGAGGTGGCCTGGGTTTCAAATTGAGTGTAATAAAAGGGCAGGATCTTTGCATGCCTCTCATGAGCTATGCTTTGCTTAGTTGAACTGTATAAATGGCAGTCCTATGGCTTAATCCTTGGGGTGAAGGAGAGACAAACCATTAGGTGTGTTCAAATTTTTCGTTTTCGAAAGGGTTTCTGTTTTAAGGACAGCAACCCACTCCAACAGCACATAGCTTCGAAAACTTCATACAGTAGTCATTCACATCTGACATTAATATACATGCATCTTCTTGAATGAGAAACCCTAGTATTGCTCCTCCTCACCAACTGCCCTTCCTTCCTGTTCCACTTTTGACCTCTGAAAGATTCTTCTGTTTTATCTCCCATTCCACATCACTTATATATATAAAATGGTGGCAATTAGTTTTACAAAAAACACAGACCGCATTAAGTCATAAATGGACAATAATCTAGGAAATCAAAAGCAATTTGAATTCCTCATAAATCAATCTTTGCATCCAAGAACACCAAAATTAGCTACAAACTAAAGAAATAAAACTATTTGTATGCATCTTAATTATTTTATTCCTCCAGCCTTGTAGTGAGATGCTGGCTTGGACAAAAAATTCTTGACCACATCAAGAGACAACAAAATACTTGGGATATTTTCCCCATGTATTAAAAAAATATAATTACTTTGTGTAGATCTATAGATGGTCTAAATTCGATGCTTTAGCTGAAGTGATTGTAGTAAGAAGAAAAAAAATTCTTGACAGAATAATTGAATTCTGTTTTATTAACATGGTCCAAGACAAGTGTATATAGCTCACATTTAGGTCAATAGTGCTCACAGCTTACTTAATGAAAGGGTGTGAAACAGATGTCACAGATGTCAAAAGGATTGAAAACACTGGAGGCTTTCTTTCAGTCACGCTTGTAGGATGATATCTTTCTTTCTAAGATTTTCCTGAGAGACTGCAGAAGAAGTTGAGTTTGCCAAAGAACAAGTGTGGGAGAACAATCCAAATAGCCGTGGAGTTCTTATCTTAAATTATTCCTTACTAGCTAAACAACATAATTTGAATCACTAGCTTTCTACTCTTCTTTTATAGATTATTAGATTAAAAAATACAAGGGTGAATATTATTTTACTTAAGTGTGATCTCTTGTTTGTTAGCAATGTCTTACCAAGGGTTTACTGTGTCAAGCCCATGATATCTGGGGAACCAAAACCACATGTTTAGATATGTAACCTACCTGAATTCAAAGTTTGTATCCAAACAGAGATGTGTGAGATACTGAAGGCAGTTATAATAGTTTATTGGTGTACCATACTTACTCAGGAAAACTACAATTTCCTAATGGAAATTTCCCATTTCGATAGCTGTGTCTAGCTTTAACAGATTGTGAATTGCCCTCATACACAACAAAGCTTTCTACACAGCCCCTTTTAGTGACTTCTCTTCATTGTCTGAGCAGTAATTTCAAAATCTAACTACAGACTAAATTAAATTGTTTTATTATGGCCTCATCCTTCTCCTTTCACTGAAATCACCATGACTTCCCTGCTGATATCTGAAAAGCAGTTCCACTTTATGGAGGTGAGACCTGTATTTATAGTTCCCAGGTGTATGCCTTTTCATTTAACTGTACTGGAATACGTGCATGAATGTGTCTTGGCCAAATGAAATAACCTGAATATTTTAGTTACCACTCCAGCAATGCCTGCAAACGTTACGTGTTTTGCCAGTGTTCCTGTTTTCTTTCAGGTTTGCAACCTTTGTTGAAAAGTTTTCAGTAGACACAGTCAAAAGTAGCTCACTGTATGTGACTACTGGTAGAGGTTTGGGTTGTGGTTATTTCTTTAGATCTATAATGCAGCTAGAGTTTAAACTACTGAAATTCTATTTTGATTTGCATGCTGGCAATACTTTTAATAAAAACTCTGGTTTGTCCCTTCTACGCCTTGAATAAGTTTTGTGACATCTGATAGTGAAGCAGATCTGATGAAAATTCCAAATTCTAATTCTAAGAGGTTGCAAAGCAATGTAAATTTCTGAAGAGCTCTGAACAGAAAGTTCTGCCAAGAAAAGTTACAGACAGGAACAAAGAAAATTTAATTTGTCCTTTGTGGTCTTTATGCAGTAAGATAATTTCCTAGTAAATTAAGTAACCTCATTTTAAAATGGTAAAACCCAAAATTTTGTGGTAGAAGTTCCTATTATGAACAAAAAATTGTTACTATGACAACTTAAAATTCTTTAGACCTTACTCCTTGATGTAACTTTCTAAACTTAGTCATTTTCACAAATTAAAAAATTTCAAGTAATAATTTATGACAATCAATCCATGCATTTCTGGGGAAAAAACCCCGCACTTCAGGATTAGGCTAAAAATCTTTCTTTAAATGACCTATACTTGTTGCAAATGGACATTCACACAAGCATTCATTCGGTTAAGTGTCTGTGTACGACTACTGCAGCTATCACAAGGCTATGTAGTTTCATTTTACAGGGAAAGAAGCCTTGTATTAGAAGGAGCTACATGGATTTTTGTTTGGTTGGATTTTTTCTCATTGTTTTTGTAGAGGAAGCACAGAACTATATTGACAATAGGAGGAAAAAATCTGAAGCTGAGCTGCTGCCTAGGGACAGTTCCCAACCTAATAATTTTTGCACATTTCCTGTAAGATATTTTTTGCACCCATATTGACAGTCTCTACAGCAAGAAAGAGTGATTTGTGTTTGTATTTTCAGGCAGGAAGGAATTTATTTTGAAGTTTTAAGAAAAAAATTATTTCATAACAAAATTTTTAAGGCAGCTTCCAATTTTTTCTGACAGACTGTAGATGCCGCCTTCAGACAAAGGCAGTCTACATAAAATAAAAGATATTTGCTGAACTCTTGTAGGTTCTAGAAGAAAGGCTGAGTGAAACCAATAAAAGTGGTCATTTTAATGGAAAATTCTAAATGTAAGCCTTTTAGAAAGAAAATAATATAATATGATTGCAAACCTCCCACAAGGTTCTGATAACTGAATTTGGTTTTGCATGCCTTTTATTGTTGTAATGGTTGTCACTGTCAATAAACCTGGCTCAATCTAGTAGATAATAGTGTGACTGTACCATAATGCCTTATACATTTTCCAAGCTGCACATTAAGCTAATAATGTCATACTTCATGCTCTCACACAATGCAGAAAGTTACCAAGAATTTATGCGGAGCTCACAGTTATTTAACAGGCTAACTGGATTATCCAGGAAGGGGAGTCTTTTGTTAGCTGAATTGGTTTGGCCATGTAAGTATTTACAATAGGAGATTCCTGCAGCTGCAAGCATGAGTTTACTGCTGTGTGAGAGAAGCAGAGAGGCTTGCGTAGCCAATTAAGAGATGCAGTGCAGTGATTGCTCCAGGCAGGCAAAATGTCAACATCAATTTCAGGTTCCTCACATTAAACCAATCAGCAATAGACTTTGTTTCAGCTTCTGCTCTCTTGCAGGTTTTTGGTTAAATTAAATTTTATAAACAGGCAAATTGAACTGAGCCCTTCACCATTTTGAAGCAGGTTTTCTGCTTGTGCAAGTGAAGGTTAATAGGAAATGCAAATAGCATATGCATACCAATAATTATTTTAAAATGTTTCACCTTCTGCACTACCCTTCAAGTCAATTTCCTTCCATGTAGAAGTGCTTCACATTGAGTTCCCTTGAGTTTAGCCATTTGAAAATGTATAGGCATCATGAATACAAATTGTATTAAGAATTCCTGTTTTTTTAAGCGATATCCAAACAAGATATGTTGTCCACTTTCATTTAGCTGCAGAGATTTGATGGTTTCTGTAATTTAATCTTGTTTCAGAGGAACTTCCCCTCCAAAACACAGAACTTATACTTTCCAGCTCTTCTATTAAATTCATAGTTGCCATAGATGCCAAAACATCTGAGGAAGTGTTCTTCTCAAAAAGTGGTATAGATATTCCTTTTCTCCTAATATGTGTGTATAATGGGCTTCCAGGATAATTTCATTGTTTTTTTTCAGACAAACACTATCTCCCAAGTACACCTGTTTCACATTTCAAGTGCTTTGTGTGCTTTTTTAACCCTAATGGTGGTTTCCTGAGGAAACAGATTCTGGTTAGGTGCTTCCCAGCTCAGACCTCCACGGTATCCTGCAAGTGTGAGTCTAACTTTTTAATGCGACAAAGCTGAAGGGAAGATAGTACATTCTTCCACAATCTGGCCCTCAGATAAATTTTTCCTTCCCTACTAAAGAGACAAGCCTTTCAGGCTGTTCTGAAAAATAAATCATTTGGATGAATCTGATCCAGCCATGCAGCAAGGCCATTCTATCCTTGTGGAAGAAAAAAAAAAAAAAAAGAGGAAAGAGGACTTTTCTGTTATATACTATGACAGTTTCAGGTCTTTGGACTATAATCATCACAACTGCTCTGATCAACCCATGGATGGGTGTCCTCAGGAGTTTTGCCACTAGAATCACAAACGTGATTTATGAGTACTTTTGCATGCTACGCATGCATCAGGGAAGTTGTTTGTATAAACATGGGTAGCATCACCTATGTCAGACAGCCCCTGAACATTGTCCAAACCTTCTGGTACTGTTGGAGATATCACAGGAGTGAAGTCTTTATTTGAAAAGGCTGGGCACAGATTACTTCTGCTTTACACGCTTCTTTGTCAGATTCTTTCAGAGTCACAATATTTAAAGATTTATTTAGATTTTTCACTGAGGTATGATCAAACACATCATTTGATCACAAGTTCATTTCTAGAAGAGAACTTGGAGAATAGACGTATTTTTCAGTTCTTAGGGGTTGGTCAACATAAGACTATCTGAAATTTATGTCAGCAAATTATTCTCAAATGCATGATCACACAATTTGTGTACGAATGCAGGTCATTTTCTCAGTTTGCCGCTGCTTCTCATGAAGTTTCTGGTGCTATGGCAGTCTGTAACAGCCTAATGAGAGCTTAATGCTAGCCTTGTCATTGTTAATAATGTCATGTTTTATTCTGTACAGTTGCTACTGAAGTAACTAAATCCACCAAGATCACATGTTTGCTTGAGAGAAAATAATCTTTTGCAAATGTTTTGTTTCTTGCTTGCAATATGAAAGCAAATGAAAAAACTTATATGTGTTCAATTTTATGAGTTACACTTCTTTTTCCACAGAAGGTAACACATATTCTGCACTCTAAGGAGCCTTGCCAGATACTTATCTGATGGTTTTTTGCAATACTCTCGGGTATGCAACCTGTGTCCTCCATTTATATTTTAACTTCTCAGTATGAATGCAGTGCAAATGTTACTCTCCTTTGGTTATCTGAACAGCTTTTACAGTCTAAAGATTTTGTATTGCTCCATGTGTATTAGCTGCTTGTTGCAATGACTGAATGACTTGCCAATCAAAAAGACCTTATACTTTTCTACCAGAAGGAAAGATACATCAAGGCTTAGAGATATTTATTGGAAAGATATTTACCTACTTTTAAATATAATGAAGACATTCCTTTAGAAGATACAGACATGTCTATTTTAAGAAGAAATTCTTGCTTTATTTTTGTTTTTCTTTTTTGAGTTGGGTTTATAATTTCTTAAGGAGAGAAGAAGATGGAAAAAAAAGCAAACAGGAGAGTTTTAAAGAACTTTTCTCATCAGTTCGGGGTTATCTCATTCTAAGTTTCTTTTCTAGGGAAAGGGTCTGCATGTACTCCAACTAGTCTGATCTACCCAAGTTCAGGACAGATGGAATAAATAGAAATTCAGGACAAATTAAGATAATTAGACATTCTTGTATGAATATTTGATAATGTCTTGATTGTCTGACAATAAGACCACTCCACCTGGTATGATGATTCTGAGTGCAAACAATATAAGACGCTTATGGTTGGGTTAAGGAAAATGTAATCCTATTATATTACTCACATTCTAGGAATCAAATGTTCAAAGCCTTTTAAGTTGAAGGCTGCATCTAAATTATTTTGTTTAAACATGTTGTCCAGCAATAAACATTCTCCTTTAACATCTGAGATGTTTTGTTGTATTTGTATACATCAGCAATGCACTGCACGACACATTCATCGCACGTATAAAGGGAAAGAAAAGTTCTTCCTTCTTTGCTGTCTTCATATTTCATTTCATTCTTGTAATATGTAGAGTTCATTGGCTCTTGGGCTCTTCAGGTAGGAGATCTGGTTTCTAGAATATAATCTATCAAATTCTAAATAATTCACTGGCACAGAATGCCTCATCATCCCTGATAATTTCTCTGCCCCTTTCTAGTTAAAGGCTTTTCTTTTTGAAGTGGAGCAGCCAGAGCTATGCATAATATTCAAGGTGTGTACTTACCAGCGACTGCTAATATCACAAAGTTGTTTTCTGACTTCTCAGTTCCTTTCTCAATGATTTTTCACACTGAATTGTTTTTTTTGACTGCTGGGGAAAACTGAGCTGACATTTTGAGAGATAAGCAACTGTGGCTTTGAATTCTCTAAGTGGTAACATATGATCTAGAGTCCACCACTGTCTATAGGCACTGTGATGACTAACCATATCTTTAAGGTTGACTCCTTTTAGGGAAAAATAAGAATGCCCCCGTGCCCCCAGGTTGTTCTCCACATCATCAAATGATGACTTACCTCACACAGAAACATCTTTGGCCTTTCTAAATTAAACTAACCTTAAGTATTGTTTATGATTTTTCAAAGATATAGAATATAAATTGCTGGTCTTTTCTGCTTCAAAGTTTCACAATTCCATCTTTCATTTCCTGAATTATTACATTGCAATAGAATCATTGTGTATTCAACACTATATTTTTAGTAATTTAAAGAGAAGAAATATTAAGTTTTATTTTGCTGTTATGAATCACTAAGACATTAACTTTCATTTTATAATTTAGTACAATAGCAGAGTGATGTCTGAAATAACCAGCTTCTTTGATCCTTCAACAAACAAGACAACAGACAATTACAGACAGGAAATTAAAATTAAGTGTATAGACTCATTGCACAATAAAAAAGGGTATTTATTCAACCTACCTAAATAACTAGCAGAATTGAAGCATTGTCTAATGCTAAGTAATACAGATTTAAAAAAAAAAAAAAAAAGCCAACTGGCTAGAACCCATGGGAGGAGGAATTTTTGTACTTTAGGAAATAACCTAACCAATTATTAATTCAGATCAGGTGAAATTCATAACCCGAAAAGATGTTTTGGCCAAAGATGAAAAGCAGTCTTCATGTACAGAATACTATGCACGCAAGCTGTAACTGCGCTTAGACTGTCTTTCTTATTCCCTGCTTTTAAATCAAAGGTGAGAGCTTGAATACTCAGGCAGAATAGAATATAAATGAAAAGCAGAAGTCTGTGATATTGAAGCTGATTAACCTACCCAATAGGATTTCAAATAGAAGAACAATAGAAAAGCCAATTGTGTTGTGTTTTAAGGAAAATAAACAACTTTAGCTGCCTTGGAAGGAATAGGAAAACATCAGCCAGAAGGACACTTCTGAACACAGAAACAAATTTCAGGGTTTTATAGGTAAATGAGTATTGCTGATGATACACAGCAGCAATGTGGACATTCATAGAGGAATTTAGTGACATGTAGAGGGAAATGAAAGTGAACAATTTCTCTTGAATGTTCTCACAAATAAAGATAAACAGAAAAAGATCAGAGCCCTAGATTAAGTGGCAGAGGGATAAGAGCCTGAATTTAAGAAATACGGGATATTCATTAAAAAATATTTGGTGGTTCTAATGAATTTGTCCTATTTCTAAGAGAAATTTCTCATTGATCAATTAGTGAAGAAATCTGAAGGCCTAAATTAGTCAGAAAATTGAAGACTGGGGCAAAGGCTCCATAACTTCTCTATGCAAAATCTTTTGTTGCCAAACTTAAAAAGACCCAAGCAAAACCATGTATGCAGATATTTAGCAATTCCTTATACCAATGATAAAGTAAACACTTGAGATGCTTGAGGGTTGAAAGGAATATGTCATGTTTGATATAAGTGAATTGTCACATAATTTTTCTAGATAGTAGATTCGTTACAGCTGCCATACTATTGGTCTATAACAAGAAAAAGGGAAGAGCATATTTGCATTAAAGGTACCATTGCTTCACAGATGATTAAGGATCACAATGCCATAAAAAAATTAAACATTTAACCTTTAAAACAGCAAGTGCTATTGTACTCTGAGAAATAATAACATCTGAAGGAAACCTGGTCCTTAAGAATCTATCCATTTTGTATATTATAATTCTGTATATGCTATTCTACATGAATTACTGAGAACATTGTCTGTAGAATGGTATTGTAGAACGGTATACTGGGTACAAAATTAATTTCTTACTGCGAGGCTTGCATTCAGCAAAGGAATTTTAGTAGTGAACTAATTTTTGGCAGGCATCAAAATGTTAATCACTGATATGAATTTTGCAATTACAGAATCACAGAATATTCGGAGTTGGAAGGGACTCCTAAGAATCATTCAGTCCGGCTCTTAAGTGAATGGTCCATGTGTGGCGTGAACCCACAACTTTGAAGTTATTAGCACCAGGCTCTGACCAGCTGAGAGAATCTCAGTGACAGTGCTCAGTCCAAATTGATTAGGATCTTGACCCATATGCTTGATGTAAATACCTAAGGGAGTTGGTTAACGTGTGCAGGTTTGCATGTATGTAGACCAATCATTTCATTCTAATTGTTTTAATAGGCTGCTATAAAATTATGTATATTTTATCACAAAACTATGAGTTAGCTTAGACCACTTGAACTTTAGTTCAGCTAAATAAGCTGAGAGATTGAAGGTATGAAACAGACATTAACTTGGGCCTCCCTAAGGACCAAAAGCAGGAAGAGCTTGAGTGCTAAGTAGCAAGACAATTTAACATTTGCTTTTTTTAGATTGAAATAAGATTATTATATCTCACTATTTTATTTAAATTACTATTCTTACTAGGATTAAAAAAGAAGTTGCCAAAAAATCTCACTAAATTCCTCTATGTCTAAAATTTTACTTATGATGGAGACTTGCCACTGCAGACCTTGAAGTTCTACTTAAAAGACAATAAAATTTCTGATCCAGAAAGCAATTTTTTCTATGTCTTTAAAATGATCCATACTTTTTTATTTTTGCTAATCTACTTTTCCTCTCTTAAACTTGTTCTTTCTTTTTTTGTTTGTGCACGGTTTTTATCACTGTACCAAATGACTCTGCCAGGTTGTAGCTATATTTCTTTCTTCTTTATTTCCTCACTGTGCTGTGTGATGAAGTTGTTGAACAACACTCACTTCATCTGTTATTGTGAAAGACTTACTCTTCATGAAAAAAATTGCTTGAGGTCTAGTGATTTGCAAGGTCATGATCAACAGAAATGGAGGTCTGTAAGAATTTGATGTTGAGGCATTAGAAAAGATTGCAATATGCACAATTTTTTATGTTTGTATATACATAGATATATATACAGAAATTATCTGGTGTGTATATGTGTGTGTGTGTGTATATATATATATATGCATGCCTTAAGGGACAACTGGTGCTGATACAATCAACTAAAATAATTAAAATGAAAAATTATTTAACCAAAATGAGATATAAAAATTCATGTGTCTATAAATTATGTGTTCAAAATGCACATAATCATTTGGGGAAACAGTTAACAAAGCTTAGAATTTTAAATATGTTTTAAGAACAAGTAACACCATAGATCACATATATTCATTGCTAGATACTGAAAACATTTCAGAACTCTTTGATAAATGCTTCTATGCAGCATCTGAATCAAACAGAGATGAGTATAGATTCAATATGATGCTGTAGCAAAGAAGTGAAGACATCATGGCTAAAATTTGCAAATTAACTTGTCCATATAATGTATGCCGAAGAATCTTAAAAGAACATCTGCAAATTCTCTGAATCTCTAACATGAATAATTAATACGGTGTGAAAATAGAAAGAAATGCTAAAGAATAAGGTACAGGGGGTGACCCTAGGAATTATACACCAGTTGGAATTTGACATTAGTCCCTAAAATACACTAACTGCTGTGTGTTTTAAGTAAAGTGACAGATTTTTTACTTTTTTGCATTGTATTTCAATCAACCATTGGAACACGTTGCCCGGAGACTCTGTGGAAGCCGTCTTTGGAGACTTTCATGACCTGACTTGGCAAAGATCTCAGCAGCTGACCTGAATTCAGCATTGACCATGGTTTAGGTGAAGGTTAGTCACAGTGAGTAGGATTGCTTGAGGATTGCTCACCCTTTCTCCTTACTTACTTGCTAATTCATAGACAAGGAAGGACAGAAGGCAGAAGGACATTTGTCAAGGTACTCTTCTGGTGAGGAGTGACTCAAGTCAGGTTAGGAGGAAACCTATGAAATTTGAAATTTTACTCATGAAATTCGGAGGAAAGCATTTATTCACAATATTCAAAACCAACAACACAGCTAAAACTGTGACACTGATAAAGAAACAGAGAGGAAATGCTTAATCTGTTCACCTGAATGGTTCTGTGGCAAATGAGTACATAGGTGAAACAGGAGATGGGGTGCATACAGTAGCAGCGCTAATCATTGTGTAACTCTTTAATTTTAAAACCAGAAAGCTCTTCTGCTTAATCTTTCAAGAGACCTTGTGTATGCTTTCTTAAGGTATGTCTGTTTGGGGTCCTGCCCCTTCTTTGTAGGTAGACTGCACGTCCAGTTATGTTCTACTTGGAAGAGTTGGAAATATCCTTTGAATCCCTCCAGGATGATTTTAATCTTCCACTCCAGGTTTAGTTTAGCACTTTCATATCCAAGATGTATTGCGGTCCTTCATCTTTACTTATGTGGCTCAAATGCCTCTTTACATACTTAACTGCCAAAATCTCTGTGAGGCATAAAACTCCCTTCTCTTTCCCCTGCTGCTGTTGATAGTGTGCACACACGTTGCAATGAGTGGCAGTGGGGGGCCAAAAGACCAAGGGTCCATGGTTTAGTCCAAGAAAGCCCCCTCCAGGTTTGTAGTAAGAAGCCTCTCCCATCCACTCTTATGAATATTCATGTACCCTGCAAGATGTAACCAAAGCCCCCATTCCTGCCCCTCTGTTCCCATCGGTTGGTTTTGTGTTGCCCGCCCCCTTCTTCCTCTCTTCCCAGTGGCTGTTTTGTATCACCCCGCTCCCTTCGGGGCCCCCTTATAATCCCCAGCCGAACGGAAGTTCGGCCTCTTGGTTCCTGGGACAGCGATGTGGGACCTTTCTGTTCCCTGGGGTCCTGCACAATAAAACCTACGGCTGTCCAGGCCAGGAGCCACCTCTCCACCTCTGAGGGTGCCGAGAACCAACATGCGCAGCGGGGTGGATGGCTTTCACCGCCCTGGGTGGGGAACAGCTGGCTAGCAGGGGTCTGGCCCTGCCCGGGACCCCTCAGCAAAGGGGTTCTGTGGAACACGCAGCAGCTGTCTCACCCAGCACCTCAGAACCTGCACAGGTGCATAACACACACATGTGTGTTTGTCGAGGTGAAATCTTCCTCTTGGGAGATCCTCTCTGGATTGCCCTGGTCTTTAGCAGACATACTTAATGCCATTAGCTTGGTAGAATAAATGCACTCATTTAGATGAGGCACAATTGTCTCATCGGTACACCTTCGTGTAAACAGTAGTTTTGTGTGACTCAGTTTCAGGTCCCTTTCTGAGGTACCGTACAGCAGGAAATCAGGTTCGATAGTTTCCTTGTGCGCATCAGGTTTTAAGAGTAAAGAACTTATTTATTGCAGATGTTGTTTTGTGTGCCTGTTCACAGATATCATTCACATTCTGGGAAGTGTCTTCCGAGATCCATAACCATAATTTGTTTTGCTATTTGGATTGCTCATACAATGCAGTCTCTGATTTGCATGCAAAAGTCATATAGCAATATCCCTTTATGCATTGTTATCATTACTGGACTGCTTTGGTTTGGAGCATGACAAATAGAATGACTTTGCTCAGACTTGAGCCAACGTTTTGGTAAAAGACATTGTCTAAATCCCCATTAAGAAGAATAAGTGAACACCATAAGGAAGTCTAAGTGTTCAAGGCAGTGAGATAAATCTTCCACTTCTCCTAGTAACAAAAATATATTTGCTACAACTCTCCATTAACTCAAGGCAGAGATGATACTGGCTTATTAATACACACTGGGAATTCATGCAGATGACACAGTTTTTCTTTTCACAGTTAAAAATGTTTTCTTTAATTTCAATAGCCCTTGTGTCAAAAAATATATTTTTAAGATATGCATATCTGTAAATCTTATATATTATGTATTATTTATGCTGCTCTTATCATAAAAACTAGCTTGGTATGAATGCATATCCACTTAAAATATCTTCATTTTCATCCCAAAACAGAGCTATGTAATTTTAATTGCATTCCTGTTGTCTTTGGTGAGATCAATAGCAGTCTTAATTTACTAACAGAAAACTTTAAAATACTTCCCATGAATATTAAGTAACACAAATCAATATGAATTTGTAATTAATTACTTGTTCTAGACAACACGAGCCATGGTTTTAATTTCTTGAAATGTCTTTCGAGTTCATGAAGAAAAAATTATTCTATTCTGTTTATGTTGTGTTTGTGCATAATGCTATACGTAGGGGGAGGGCTACCAAAATCCATTCCCTACCAGAAATCTTGTATTTTTATGTACTTAAGGATATGCGACAGCATTAGTTAAAGAAAATTGTAGCTTTCCTTTTTCTTTATCAGTGAGAGATAATTCACATAAATAATAGAGAATTACAGAGGGATTTAATATAGTTCAAGAATGTTGTTTGTAAGAAGTAATCTTCTGGAGGAAACTATTGTATAGTTGGTCTGTATACAGGAGGAGATAAAGGTAGTGTTTATCATATTTTCTCAGTTTCCATCTCAATAGCAGTCAGTATTGAATCTTGCCTCAAACTAAGAGCTTTTCAGGAAAGGAGTCATTACACAGATTCCAATCAGTCATCCCATTGTAAATCTGGATTGCCTCTATTGAACTCACCAGCATAACTGTGGAATTACTGCAGTATAATTTGGCACATGCAGTATAACAAGATAAAAACCCCAGTGGCGTGATACAAAAATATATATATGCACATAAAAAATCATAATTCTTTCTGCAATGCATTTAGCAAGTCTGTGTAAAGTTCTTTGGAAAGAAGTGTGCCAGGGAAGCAGGTTAAATGATATGCATAATGTTCCAAGCTACAACTGCAGGAGCTGATTTTTCTGCAGCTGCTCGTGATATCTGCTCAGTGCACAGTAGGCAGAAGAATAGACAGTCTGAAAATGACTTTAGGAACTGCAGGGAGTAATGAAAAAAGTGCTTGTGTGCAAATATTCTGTAAATAATTTTAAATGGTTTAATCGGGTGAAATCCTCCAAAAGCTGCTCTTCCATTTTTTTCATAAATCTATTTCTGAACTTGAAATATTTGCTTTTGCCTTCAACAAAGCTGAAAAATACTCTGATAAACTCCAAAGATTTCATAGATTGTGTTTGTCTTTCAGGAAATGAACATTTCCTCATTGATTCTTGTGTTCGTATACTCAAAATTTATATAGCTGTGTGATAGGATAGAAATATTATTCACATGAATTAGGATGACTGCAATTCACAGGAGAGGCAAAATTGAAAGTGATTTATACAGCTTAGCCTTGGACTGTGCTTCTATAGAGTTTTCATATCATATCTGTTTTTATTTTAGTCATGAATGTAATGCCTAAAACAATCTCATTGTTATAATGGCTTCTCTAAGCAAAAAGGTCTATTAAACCACATGCTCTAGCTCCTGTTAATCACTTTTGTAAACAAAATAAGGCTAAGTGGAAAGAAACCTCAATTCAGAGCCTGAAATAAATCTTACATATGTAAAAATGACACCCAAGAAATAGACTAGTTTTTGTAAATACAATTTATTTTAGAAAACTATTATGGACTCTTCATGTTTGAGAGAGGTCACTGACTAGTCAGACGAAATTATTCACTTCCCTGTGCAATTTGCCAAGACAGTATTTCCTTCTAGCTTTGGGAATCCTGCCTTAAAATCAAGGGAGAAAAGATACCATAAATACACGTACAGGGACGTTCTGGGAAAAAAATTTGCAGTTCTTTTGAACTTAACTCTAGCTACAATGATATAAAGCCTTTTACTAATTCTTTAACTATAAAAACAGATGAACTCCACTAGACAAACTAAAGTCACTATACCAAAAATAAACAAATTCTAGAACATTTATAAACTATTAAATATTAAACCCCATTCTCATAGTCTTGAAATCTGCTGTTTGTTACCTCCTGCCCCTGTGCCAAATGCAAATATGCACAATGTTCACTGGCCAGTAGCCAGTATCCCGAACAACTATCCACTTGTTAAATTATATGTGGCATTTTTTAACTGATAGGCTTGTCTCCCCAGTCTGCTTCTAGGAATCTGTCCAATAAAATATGTATTAAATAAGAAAATATTGTATATTGTGTTCTAAGCACAGTGCTCTTCAGAACAGGGGAGGGAGTACAAATGAAAGAATTGAAAAATATTCTGCTGTTGTACGTGAAGCTGGTGGTATATTCCAACTGAAGGAGAATTAACCTTATTTCATGATTCTTATTTAAAACGAAAGATTTCTATTCACTCGATTTGTTGTGCATGTCTCTACTCTTCTGTCTTCATTAAATACTTTATACAAGTATTTAAGGATAAAATCTACTTTTATTACAAGGGTACAGGGGCTTGCTGCTAGCTAACATTGACTTCAGTACGCTGTTTGACAGAAGCCAATGGAATCAGCTCTTACATTTTGAAGTGGTTTACTTTTTTAGGAAAAATAAAAACCAAAATAGATCTTTATACTTAAAGATTTATGATACCTCTGACAGGTTTTTCCGTTTTCTCCTATTTGAAATTATTGAAATTTTGACAGCAAGAGAAGGAGTGTAATTTTTAAAAAGTTGTTTGGGTTTTTTTGTTTGTTCGGTGTCCCCCTGGAATAATGAAGATTTTGGGGGGCTGCTTAACAGTTAAAACCATTATGAATAATTACTTTTAAAATTTGCATCACCCTTTAAACTAAAATATAATGTTTTCAATAAATCAAATAAATTAAGAGTAATTGGTTTGCTCAAGCATTTGTCTTTGATCATCATGGTGGCCTAGAAAAAGAGAAGTTAATGAGAGAGACAAAAACCTTTACTCCAAATGCTGACAGATGTTTGAAAAGATTGCATCTGAACTTTGTGGATAATGCTGCTTTTTCTTTAACAAGCCTAAGCTTTGTTAGACTATCTGTAGTAAAATAGATGGATCTTTGAATGTTTTGCATGTAGACCAAGACTGTGGAAAAACTTTGCATCTCCTGAAGTTAAATGCAATGCAGCTGATGCATAATTAGAGAGAAAGTTGCAGACTGATACTGTAGATTCTGTTGTCCTTGAAAACAGTGTTAAGACAAAAAGGCTGGGGTTTATGGGACTGGCTTTGATTCCTTGGTTTTTGTTATTACATTCTCGACAGATTTTTTTATTTTTTTTTTTATTTTTTTTTAATGGCATGCTATACAAACAAGATAGGGGGTAACTTTAAATTGTTCTAAAACTTGCTCCAGTCTGTTCTTATTATCCTAAGATCAATGTGGCATGACTTATCCCTGTTCCACTCATAACACTGAGAAGAAGACCCTTCATATGGGTAATAACACCGTGAATAGTTAGCATACTATTCTGTTATACTGTTGCATACTAACTCCGCAAAGCCACTCCCTAACCTGCTACTTCAAACTTGCTCGTGTTTGTTAAGTTAGGATAACAGTACAACTTGTAAGAGAGTATGGTTTAATAATACATTCTAGATGCATGTTGTCGGCCATGTTTCCTATGACAGATTCAATGGCTTAGTTGCAAACACGTTTAATAATGCATTCCAACACAGCAATCAGACGTGTTCTGTCACAGACACAATGGCTTAATTGCAGTCACTTTTTAAAGCAACATTTTTTCTACGTATTGCCGTCTGTGCACAATGAAGAAGAGGGTAGTGTCCTACAATATATCTCCAGAAGAAGAAAGCCCACTCACTGCATAAATTCACTCCATAAAATGGATTATAAAGAAGTTACTACTGTGCCTTTCTTAAGTATTTTCATTTTTATGCTGCTTTATGTCAGTATCTTACAGATTTTCCTCATACTTCTTTAAAAGATACTGATAAACACACGCTTACCTAACATACAGAAACAAGGCAAACATCTCTCTGAAAATGCTATGTCATGATGTGCTGTTTCCCACTGAAGCAATCTTTAATTACAATGAATGATACTTGGAAGATAGGTATATTACCCTATGCAAGGTTATTTATTTCAAGTCATTCTGACAAAACAAACATATTTCAAAACCTTTCAACAAATAAAAGATTATGTCTGAAAATGTATAAGTTTCTGAGGAATCCTGGAATTGTCACAAATTACTGCCATGACCACTGGGATGTAGTGAAGTAAAGTGAGACTTTGGCTTCAAATAGAAATTCTAACTTTTTCACATGTAATTCTTCTTGGAACTTGAAAAAAAAAAGAAGAAAAACTTAGGCTTTCACAAGCATGATTTTTAATACTGTTTTAATTCATATAATTCTCAAAACAAGTGCAAATGTTCAAACTGAAAAATTGAGCATGCAAACTAAAGAATATCAAGTAGAAAGCATAAAGGTTTTGCTGGTGACCAGTGGAGCATAAGATGCTGAATTTCCGTAAACAGCTGTACTGAGACACAACATCGTGGAGCTCGCTCTTCATCCTTTTCTTTGTTGAGAGGAGAATAATGCAGGCAAAGGCAAGGAAGAGTGTCCCACTTTCCTATGCCTTTCTGTACTGTGTCAACTGCTGTCTGTCATAAGAGTCTAAGTATGATTTTAGTGAACGAATATGCACATAGTTAGCTGCTGTTCAGAGAGCAGCATGTTCACTTTGAGTGACGCTATTATAAAAAATTGTCCATCTATATGGCAGACTGAAGCTCAACAATGACACTTTCTTTGTTCTTAGCAGGGGCTGAATGTCATAAATTGAAAGTTTTTGCTATCTAAACTAACATTCGGTTCCTTCAAACTTCAAACATCTCCATGTAGAAGGTTATATTCCAAATGGAACCACAACAGGACGATGAACTTGGACAAATTTGCATATCAGCTAAGTCAAAGATCAAATAAGTTTGGAGACCTGTGAATAGCAGTAAGGAATACAAGTACGCAGATTTTATTTTCTTAAAAACACTGTCCTATAGGCTCTTTTTTAAAAAATTGTTAGGTTTTGCTATCAGTAATTTACTGAAGAAGAAAGATTAAGTATAAACAAGAGTATTATTTTCATAGCTTCTTTTGAGAGTATGGTTTGTGTTTGACAAATTATGTGTATGTGAGTGTGTGAGAAAACACACACAAAAAATGCTAATATTTCCACTATAATTCATGTATTCTTTTTCATCTGCCTCATTATGTTTATAATTAAAAGTTTTTCATTTTCAGTTCCAGTATGGAGCAGATATTTTTTAATGATAAATGAATCAGTTTCTGAGAAACAATGTAAAAGGAGAATTATATTTTATAAAATTATGTCTTTTCAGTCATCTTTTTTTTTCCCCTGAAATACTGTAAAAACTCATGATGCTGAATGCTGTAAGTGAAACTGTTGTTTCCTGACATGTTTCATATGAGTCATTTAAACTACAGCATTAAATAATTACATTAGCTTACTTTACTTTCTGCATATGGCGTAAAGTATGATTTAAAAACCCCAAGAGTGAAATGTCTTTGTTTGGGTGGTGTTCACTTTTTCCATATTGAGAAGCTTTTTTCCATTGGGCATCTTCTTTTCCTGATAAAATAATATCCAGTTTAATGAATGCTTTCTCTCTCAGCTAAAAATCTGCATTTTTGGGCCTGATCCAGAAAGAAGTGAAATCAATGAAAATCTTTCCATTTGTTTCAGAGGGCTTTGAGTCAAGCTTTTAGCTAAGCAGCTGTTTGGTACTTCTGATCAGTATAAATCACTCTTTTGAATGATATGCATTTTCCTGTACTATACAGCTACTCTGTATAAATTTTTAATTTAATAGCAACATGTCTCCTTACAGGTGACATGCTGTTTCATTATATGTGCCTGATCTGAATATAGCTTATAATAGGGATAATTGTTAATTATGATGACTAATCTGACTACAGTGAAAAACAAGGTCATCAAACCGGAAATGCTAAATAATACAATTTCCAGGAAGCAACTAACACTGGTGACATTGCCATCTATTCCTGTAAAAAGCCATGATGAAAATGAAATATCTCAAATACAAATTCAGATGATTTATGTCATATGTAGCCTTTAAAATACTGTCAGGATAAATTAAAAATGTAATGCCATTTGCAGCCAACTGCACATAGTTCTACCATTAGGAACACAGTTGAGGTTATAAATAGGTATTTTTTACACAAAGCAAATACTATATGTAAAACAACAGTTTAAGTTTTCTGCTATCAAAAGAAATACAGTACATCAGGCAGAAGTTTTAAAATGCAATGGTAATACACTGGAAGGGGTAACAACACTTGCATTCTTGACAGTATATTCTCGCAGAAGAGCATTGTGTTGTCGTGTTGCTAATAACACTGTTCTTAAAATGGTGTGCTGTCCTGAATGATCCTAAATCAGACCAGCTGTTGGTCTAATGCTCCATGGGGTAAGAGTATCTAGTAGCACATTGGCTAGCATAAAAATTTGGCCAGATTAGCATGGTACTAATCTCCAGAAATAGGGGAATGGTTGCTTCCCAGATTATACATATGGCCTCATTCTGATGCAGTTCTATTGAGATACTGTATTTCTTCCCTTCTGCTCTTGCATATGGGTTGCTTTTCTCTTTCCATGTCACATTTCTTTAATATCCTCTCCAAATTTTTGGCATGAAATTGCATAGATCTTAGAAAATGAACTGCCTATATTGCAAGTTTCAGTCTTTTTTCTAATAAAAATTCTTAAGATATTGTATATTATGCTGAGTATTAATCTCTTGTACTCACTAAAATAAAATATTGCAGTAGTCTCAAACAATGGTTGCAGTTAAGATGGCATGCAGAACATTGTTCTGACCAGCACATTATGGCCTGGGAAACAAACTTTCCTTTAATTGCTTAATCGAGTTAAATAGTAATTTTCTTTTAAAAATCAATGACCAATGTGATTTTAACTTAAAAGGGTGCTTCTGAAATTCTGAAAGACCTTGCAGAAACTCCATGCTTATTTTTTAACCTACTTGGTGGTAAATAAGATCATGTAATTCAGCTGATTTAAGAGTGACATTTGACAAAGTTAACGAATGCTAGTGAAAGGACTGACTAAGGCCATCCTGCAGAAGAGGGTTAGAATGTCTGTTTGGCTTACAGCTAGGATCAGTTTCCCTTCTCTATCCTGTATCTTGGATCGCAGACAGGATCACAGGATGGCTGAGGCTGGAGGCGTTTCTAGAGATATTCTCATCCAAATGTATGCTCAGAGCAGGGTCAGATAGTGCAGGTTGCTCAAGGCTGTGTCCGGTCAAGTTTTGACTATCAGCAGGAATGGAGGCTCCAGTACATCTTTGGGCACCCCGTTCAGTGGTGGCTCATATTAGACAAGTGTTCTCATAAACTCAGACCGAATTTCCTCTGTTTCAGTTTGTGCCCATTGCCTCTTCTCCTGTCGCTGAGCACTGATAAGAGCCTCTCTCTGTCTTCCTCACTCTGCCAGTGGCGTATTAATACACATGAATAATGTCCTCCTGAGTCTTCTCTTCCCAGCTCTCTCATCCTCTCCTTGCATCCCAGATGATCCAGTCTGTTAGTCATCAACAGTCTACAGAAGGGCTGTTTCTTACGGTATTTCTGCATAGGATCACCACATACGCTGGCATGCAAATGAGAAAGGGTCAGTCAGCAAAACAATATTTCAGCAATGTCAGAACCAGTGCTGGCAAGACAAAAGCATCACTTTATGTCTATTTTTCAAAATTAGCATATTCCCAGACTAATATTTATTCCTGTATGACCTACTTTCAGCAGCAGCTCTTATTTCAGTAACAAAAGATTGGGATGTGTGAGTAGCTCATACTGAAACTTAGTCAAGTGCCAGCTTCTCATAGTCACACAGAACACAAGCAATAAAATCAAATGTGCTTGTTGTGAAATGCTAGTGTATTCATCCCAACACACATTTTTTCTGCTTGTCTATTGCTAAGGCTTAGGCCTTTCTGAGTCACTAGGAAAACTGAACCTGGTAGGCATAATTATTGAAATATCTCTTAGCAAAAAAAAAAAAGGAAACTGTGGAATAGAAATCTGTGGCCATGAAAATGTTGAAAATAACTGAATTTTCAAGAACTGCAGCCTGTGTAGCATAGATTGGGAAGCACTCACGATAGCTAATTTGGTTCTGGTTAGATGGATAGGAATGACTGACTCGTTTGATGGCAGATTTCAAACCCAGCTTCATGAGGGCTTTTTGGTTTCGATTTTTTGTTCTGTTCCCTTTTTGTTATAACAAGGTAAAAGAACTTAGGGCAGATGGGAACCCACTAGAAAGTGGTTAAACGGTTTCTGAGAGTATTCTTCCATCTGTTTCTATTTTCTTATGCACATTGACTTAGTTCACTCTCTTTAAAGGGTAGCCAAATAAGAAGGAACAATTTTTTGGATCTGTTCTTAGAAGGAGATTTTTTTTTCCCTTTGGTCCAAATCCAAAATCTACAGATACTTTCCTCAACAGCTGCAGAAATTACATAACTTGAGCATCAACATTTTTGATTTTTTAAAATAAAAATATTTTATGAAATATCTTGATTCTTTCCTACATTGACAAAAATATATATTGAAAAAAATATTGATCAAGCTGCTGAAACCTATTTTACCTACAGATGATACATGGAGGCTGTTTTGTCTTATGAACTTTTTCCTTGAACTTTTATTTTCATGCCATGTATGTGCATATGAGCACTAATATACTTCTAATATTAATTAAAACTTGTTAAAAAACTCTGAATAACTTACCATGCCACTTTGGTATGGATTTTAGGAAAATGCAACAGTACATTGTATCTTGCATATAGAGAGACAAATTACTCAACACTTTTCTAATATTAGTAAAGAGACTAACTATTTAAATGGCTTAAAACTTCATTCTTCTTGTATTTAATGGAAATTTCCAAAATGAAAATTTAAAAATCCATTAAAGCAATCAGAAAAAACAGGTAACTTTACAATTTCCTACTGCCATGACTTCATGACTTCATGGTACATATACATACACATATACATGTATATCTATACATATGTGTTTGTGTGTGTTTGTCTTTGTAGAATGAACAGGTGCCATTATTTTCTCATGATTTCATCACTACATAGGGGAAAAACCGGATTTATAAGAAAAATCAAACACTGCAAATGCAAAAGCTGGGGTTTTTTTTTAATGCAACTAATGCTTTTTTAAGGCTGAGTGCACAGGATACTCTAAAAAGTTAGAATCAATTATATTTAATGAAGCGTGTGAATTCATAGGTTTTCTGTAAAGTCAGTAAGGGGCAATGAAGGTAACACAGTATATTAACCCAACAAATATTCTAGATTGACTTCTTCTTGTGACTTAATGTGATATTTAGAAGTCAGTCTAAGATTGAGAATACTAAACCCACCCAAAATCTTATAAATAAAAGGCAGGAAAAGTCCCTGAAAATTCAGTATATCCTGTTAACTGTTAGAAGTGCAAAATACAATTTTTTTTTGGTAAAAATATGTCATCTGATAGTGTGTCATTATGTTGGCCATTTTACTCACTCATTATTCAATCATTTAAATGTACATTGCACTTTAATACAGAGAAATCAACACCTGTATTTTGTGAGGGGATAGTTATTGAACTACCATGAGTTACAATGGTATAACCTAGCTGTAGTATTGTGGGATGTTTAGCTACACACAGACTAGACTTATTGCATCATTCTCTGTTTATTTACTATTATGAGAGGCTACAAAAACTATAGTTGTGGCTATTAAATAGATTTTTATTTTTAAATGAACAAATTATTAGAAACCGGTGTATTGGGTTTAAGCAGCAAAGTTTTGGAAGCAGTGGGGGTTATAGCAGTGGGCTTCTGTGAGAAGCTGCCAGAAGCTTTCCCTGTATCTAACACCAAGCTCCAAGGTGGACCCACCACTGGCCAAGGCCGTGCTGATCAGTGATGGTGGTAGTGCTTCTGGGATAACAGATCTGAGAAACAGGTTAAAAAACTACTGCACAACAGCATCTGTAAAGAGAAGTGAGAATACGTGAGACAAAGAACCCTGCTGACACCAAGGTCAGTAAGGAAGAAGGGGCAGGAGGAGCTGCAGGCACCAGAAGAGAGATTCCCCTGCAGCCCATGGTGCAGACAGCCCACGGTGAGGCACCTGTGCTCCTGCAGCCCATGGAAGTCTACAGTGGAGCAGAGATCCACCTGCAGCCCCTGGAGGACCCCAGGCCGGAGCAAGAGGATGCCTGATGAAGTCTGTGACCCCATGGGAAACCTGTGCTGGAGCAGGTTGCTATCACAACCCATGGACTCATGGATAGAGGACCTCAAGCTGGAGCAGTAACAGGTTTTCTGACAGGACTCCATGGGGGCCCGACGAAACTGGAACAGTCTGATTCTGAAGGAGACTGTGACCCTATGGAAGGGACTGATGCTGGAGCAGTTCATGAACAACCCTAGTTATGGAGGTCTGTCTCCAGTAGGAGCGACCCCATGCTGGAGCAGGGGAACAATGTGAGGAGTCCTCCCACTGAGGAGAATGGAGAGCAGAGACAATGTGTGATGAACTGACCACAGATTGCATTCCTGTCTCCCTGTGCCATTGAGAGGTGTGGAAGTAGAGAAAATCAAGAGCAGAATTAAGCCAGAGTAGAAGGGAAGGGTGGTGGAAGATAACTTTAGATTTGGGTTTATTTTTCATTAGCTACACAGAATGCAGTAATTAGTTTTGTGCCTTGGTTGTGGAGTTCTATCGTAGGAAATCGTTTCACACGAAGCATGAGAGTTATACTACCTTAAATGACAAATAAAACACTAATTATCATAATAGGAGTTGAGTGTGATTTCAGTACATGCTGGAATTGGTGCAATTCTTGGTCTGTTTATAAAATTTTATCTTCTGAACTCCATGTCTGTTTGGCTTTTGTCAAAAGATGCCTTTACTCGTGTAGCCTTTACATTCTGTATGTAGTGAAAAATTGGGAGTGATTACAGTGCAGAGTTTCACATTAGCAGTGGACACATATATATATATATACATGTGACCATTGCCCATGCATATATATGTATGTATGTAAATAATGCCACATCTATTCTGAACACCAGTTCACAATTTTGTCACCTGCCCGGTATACCATTCCAAGTCTCCCTAGCAACACACCAACTCTTTGCAGTAACAATCCATCTGTCTGTTTTACCAATCCAACTGTTCACAAGAAAACCCAAAATCTTTCCAGGATCAATCAATCTCAGTCTCCTGCCAAGCTATTTTCTCCTCCATGGTAAAATGACACAGGTTCTTATGCAATAAACTGCTCTGGTTTTTTTAGGGCCACATCTGTTGTGGTCCACTGGTCTTCAGACAGTCATGTAACTCAAATTTCAGTTAAAAAAATTAAATAGCTAAAAAGGACAGAAGAAAACCAATTAAAGTTCAGCACCTGTGCCAGAAAAATGCAGAATATTTTTCAGAAATTATATGCTCTTACAACGCCTTCAACACCGGGCACATCTCCATATGGGAGTACAACGCATAACTTTGAACTGAAATTGAAAGGAAGATAATTTTCTGCAATCACAGAGCACATTTTACACTAGAAAATATGCAGTATTTCTTTTTGTGAGTACTGAGTACTTCATATATATTGCAAAATTCTAAATGTAATTATCTGTATTCATTTCTCTCTCTCTCTCCCTAATGCTATGAAAATAACAATTTATGCATGTCATTTACCCTATTTCCAGTCTTATTTATTCTGTCTTTATGCTCCAGTGACTCTGTACTTCCCTGGGTCATTTTTCTTTATTTCACAATACAAGATCAAAGCATATTTCCAACACATATCTTTGTTTTCTATGGTACCAAAGAATAAGTGAGGCTGGCAGAGAGTTCAGGAACCTTCTAGGCCACCCCACAGCCCAAAGCGGGTCCACACTTGGGGGAGACCAGGCTGTTCTCAGCATAGTCCAGTTGGGACTTTAAATCCTCCAAGGACAGAGATAGAACAGTTTACAGAGCAACCTAACGTCCTCACAATATGAAAGTTTCTTCTTGTACCCAGTCTGAAACTCTCTTGTCACAATTTACACCTTTTGTTTCTCGCCCTCCCGCCTGTCTCCAGCCTGCCTCCGTCCAAGGATTGCCTTGTGTCATCTGTGGGGTCTGTTATGTGCATTGAAGATGTCCTTTCTCCAGGCTGACCCAGCCCAGCTGCTCCATTCTCTTCTCAAATGGTCGGAACTCCAGCCTCCACCACACCTGTGGGTCTTTGCTCCCTTCACTTTGTCCATGTCTTCCCTCTTGGAAAAATATGAGAAAAGTTAGACTATCTAGATGTAATCCAAGAAGTGCTACATAGCCGTTATCTCAACCTATGGGCTATGCCATGGTTCATACAGTCCAGGAGGTTGCTGGCTTCCCTTCCTGCCAGCAAACACCATGGACTAATGTCCATCTTGATGTCCACCTCCACCCCGGGGCCTTTCCCACAGAGCTGCTTCGTGGCCTCTCCTCTCCAACAGTATTGTGTTGTTGCAGGAGCTGGTTTTTCCCTGTAATAGGAAAAGTTTCTTGGCAATTTGAGATTTGTCTCTGCTGTTTCACAATGCTCCTGGGGGCCCAGTTCTTCAGCCTGTTTGGGCTCTGTCCTTGAGTGTAATGACTTGTGCCCCTAATTTGACATAACCTGCAAAGTTGATGAGAGTGTTCTCTGTCACCTCCTGCTCATCATTGGTAGGGGTGTTAAAGAGGACAGGTCCTAGTGCAAATGCCTCTGGTAATCCATCTGTCACAGGCATCCAGGTAAAGTATGACCTGTTAATCACCTTCTGAGCCCCATGTTTGATCCATTTGCTTGTCTAGCCGTACAGACTGTAACACTCCAATGTAAATATCATGGATGACAGTGCCAAAATCTTACTTGAGTCTATGCAAAAAAAATCCACTGTTTTCCTGTATTCACACATGTAGTCATTGTCATAGGAGATAACCACGTTAGTTAAGCATAATTTACTCTTCTTAAATCCATGCTGGTGACTTCCAGTTACCTGTTTAACTTCACATGCCTGGAAATATGCTCTAAGAGGACTCAGTCCATATTTTTTCCAGAAACTGAAACAAGGCTGACCATCCTGTAGCTGCTAGGGTTAATTTTTTGGCCTTTTTTGAAGGTGGCTGTGACATTTGTCTTTCGCCAGTGAGCAGTGACCTCCTTTTCTTTCTCAAAGACCATGAAAAAAACTTAAAACCAAATTACTATTTTTAAAACTTTTCAAAGCTTGTGCATTTGTCATTGAGTACATATTTTATTTTGCTGAATAACAATAGAAACATTGAAATTACACATCTCCTCTGCAGATGGCTTAACATTTTATTTCAGCTGAAGTTGTATTCATTTCCATGGTACGTAAATTCTTCTAGGTATGAATTATAGATATAAAGTTTCTGTCTAAAGAATATATCTTGGAAATCTTCAAGAGAATTATTGTGTTGGATTGCTGTCAAGTGTACTGTAGCTTGTAAGATGTCAGTGGAAATTAGAGATGCATGGACATTAAAATCTGAACAACCAACTTAGCTGAGCAATATTTTAATGATTCCAAATTAGCCTACTCTTCACTCACAGGAAATTCAGGCAGTGTTTCAAGTGAACGGTCTAAAGATTATTCATATGAATTAACAGTGTAGGCCTAAGTACACAAATTTGCTAATTGTAATTATGAGACTAGTATTTAAATATGCTTCCTGAGAGTTTAGAAACTGTTTTCAAATGGTTTCTGTTACTCTGAATTCATCTGAAGCTTAGTCAATTCACATTCTTTAAGTTACTGGTCTTCTCAAAGAGGTTGACATTGTATTTGTGTGAAACAATCAAAGTTATGGAAAGAAAGGCAACATGACGTATGCTAATAAGTTACTTCCCTGCCTAGTCCCTTGTATATAATTTGTCTTTTAGATCAATCCTTAAATAGATATGTTTGGATGACTTTTAAATCCCATTCACCTGCACAAGAAGATGGCTTTGCACTGCTTTTTGTAAGCAGAAAACTTTATTTATTCTCTGTTCTGCATGTACTGTCAGCATAAAGTAATTTTTGTTTTACAGTCTCCTACTCAAAAACCTCAGTATCTGGGAAACTAGGTAGGAGGAAGTTCATTTCTTGTGCATGAATTTTTGAGGCGCCTGTGGAGATCACTGGCAACACAAGAAAGCTCTAATACAATTCCACCCCTGCTGCTGGATAGTGTTATTAAGTGAGGTTTGTGCTTTATTTTGCTTTATTGATGTGTGAAAAACATTTTTATTTATGCTTGTAGCACAAGCAGCACATCTTACTCTTTCTACTGGCTTTTAAAAATTGTCATCTCCTTGTAAAATCTTCTGTGAAAATCAGGTCAGCTTTATTTTTGATGTCCAAATCAGCACTGACATGCTGGGGATAATATTCTGCTAGTCCTTTATACAAGTTGCTCCATACATGCATGTGTACTACTTCTTTGTATTTCTGTACCTTTTTTCCAGTGTCTAGCATGTTCTTAAGAGGAACTAGCATGTTAAAAAAGTGGATCATACATAATATGTACTGGAATAAAATATAATTTGAATGCAAAAAATAGTAATGTTTCAACTGACTAAAATAATCAAATGATTACTGATACTGGAAGTAGGTCCCTAGATATTCTTGGTATTTTATTGCATGGAAGAATTTCGGTCCAGAGAGGTAATCTAATAGTCCTGGTCAGTGAAATCCAGCTCTCGACAGTCGTCCGTATTCAGATGAGCTGCCCTGTACGTCCTGAATAATTAGATTGTATAACGTGGCTTGAACTTCAGCGCTTGGTGCAAAGAGCTGACTGGCATCTCTTCAGGTCATGTGAACTTAATCTGGGATCTGTAATGTAATGGAGGTTAGGCTTTGTGCACAATTCACATGCCAGACTGACAACGGGGGATTCGCAGGGGTGATAGGGTTGAATGGATGAAAGCACTGCTGTATTACAGACTCACACTTTAAACCTAATTTGGAGACAGAATTTCACCTTTTCAACTCTTCCCTATATTCAGTCACAAAGCACAATTGCTCAGACTTTATATGAACCACGACTTTGGCCCTGCAGTCATACGCAGAGATGTCACAGTTAGTTGATCTAAAATGTGTATAACACTAGGCACTATTTAGGAAAACGTTTAAAAACAAGTAAAACTAAGTGCTGAGTATTCAGAAGTTGGATACGGTGTTAAATTGGTGAGACAAAATGTGCTACAGAGTCTCATGGGAAGCAAACGGAAACAGCTGTAGATCTAATATTGCAGGCTGTTCCTCTAGTGGAACACCACAGAAAGAAGTAAAAAAAAAGAACATTTAATTTTCCATCCTTGGTTTTACAGGTGAATATATTTATTCACATTTTTAATTTTTTATGGTAATCAAAAAAAGAAAGTGAAACCATAGTTACATTCCCCTTCTTTTGCTTGCTTGCTTCTACAAAAGCAGAGGATGTTTTTAGTGTTTCTTACGCCTTTCTCAATTCTTTACAGGTAAAGAATCACATGGTTGTAAAAATTAGAACGTGACAGACAAGAAAAGGTGATGAAAGAAGGAAAATAAAGTTAGACTGAGAAAAAGAAGGGAGCCTTTGACCTGGAAATATAGCCTGATTTTATACATGAAAGAAAACCCAGGCATAATAGATTTCCTACCACAGAGAAATTCTAAGAGGGAAAGTATATAAAAAAAATAAAAATCAAGCATTATACTACTGGCGTTCCTGTATGTGATCTGCCATTTTCTATCTTTCTGATGAAATTGCAAAGAAATGTTATAATAATAGTGTCTTCTGCTAATGAAAATGCATGATATTTATTTTGTTTTACATTAGAAAAAGCAGTGGATGAAGAAAGGTTTTGTAGTTGAGTTCCATTTCACATCTCATCTTTATAATCAAACTGACTTATCTTGTGGCGTTAGATGAAACACAAATAGATACTAGAGGACAGAGAAAGAGAAGCAAATTGTGACATAATTTGACAGGAAAGTCTTGTGATATTAAATAAAAGAGTTTGAGGGTTTCATCTGAAAAAAATTCAATAAATCTTTTTTTGAATCTTTGATTTCTGCTTGTCCTAATTAGAGTTCAACAAAATAAATTTTTCTATATATTTTTAAAATTATAAAACTATGCCGCATTATAAAAAAAGGAAGCATTTTTTGCTTGAAAATATGATGCAAATTACTTCACTTAGCCTATAGCAAAACATTCTGCATCAAAGAGCTGTGCTAACTGAGGCAATAGACAATGTTTAAAAAGAAATAATGAATGCAGAAGATAAACTTGAATTTTACTTCTCACGGCTTTTGGAAACTTAGGTAGTTTTATCTGTGGAGTTAAATTCTTGTCCTTAAATCCAGATCAAACTTTAGTCTTTGATAATGATATAGTTCATGCATCTACACTCCACAACTATGGCAGATCTGGAAAAAACAAACCAGAAAAAATCAGAAGTTGTCATTTTAACGTGTTCAGATGGATGTAGTGGGCTTACGTTTGAAATGGTACATTTTAATAAAAATTAGAGTATTTCCTAAGAGTCACAAAATCATAGAATAGTTGAGGCTGCAAGGCATCTCTGGAGGTCATCTGGTCCAATCGCTGCGCACAAGCAGGGCCGCCTAGAGCTGATTGTTCAGGACCGTGTCCAGATGCCTTTTGCTTTTGAATATCTCCATGGAGGGTGACTTCACAATCTCTCAGTGCAACCTGCATCAATGTTAGGTCTCCATCACAGTAAAAAGGCATTTTCTGATGTCCAGAGGGAACCTCCGCTGTATGCCCATTGCCTCTCATCCTGTCAGCTGGCACCACCGAAAGGTGCCTGGTTCTGTCCTTCTTGCACCCTCCCTTCAGGAGTTTGTACACATTGACGAGATCCTCCCTGAGCTTTCTTTTGTCCAGGCTGAACTGTCCCAGCTCTCCCAGCCTTTCCTCATAAGAGAGATATTCCAGTCCCTTAATCATATTTATGGCCTTTTTTTGGACTGTCTCCAGTATGTCCACATCTCTCTTGTACTGAGGAGCTCAGAACTGGACACGGCACCCCAGGTGTGGCATCACTATGGCTGAGCAGAGAGGCAGGATCACTGTCCTCCCTCTGCTGTCAGTACTTTGTCTCATGTAGCCCAGGACACCATTGTTCTTCTTCATGGCAAGAACATATTGCTGGGACACGTTCATCTTATGTCCACCAGGACCCCCAGGGTCTTTTCTGCCAAACTGCTTCCCGGATGGGTGGCCCCCATCACTGGGGCCTGGGTTGTTCTTCCACAGGTGCAGGACTTTGCAATTTCCCTTGTTAACTTTCCTGAGATTCATATCAGCCCACTTCTCTTCCTGAAGGAGAACCCAGAGACTTCTGCAAAAATGGCTGCCTCACTTGGCTGCCACTGTTGCCTGTGCTATTACGGAGACACCTCAGAATAACCTGCTACCGACACAGGGCAGTGGAATTGTTGCAGCACCCTATGGAGGTTGATGAGTTGTGGTTAGAAATGGGGTCTTACCTTTGCTGCATGTTCCAGTGTGGCCATCCTGCTTTGGAGTGCACTGTGGAGACATACAAGGTTTCTCAGTGCTGGGTTATATTCCTGCACAGTAATTCTGTCACTGTGGAATGATATTAGATGCAGATTACTTAAAAGATTATCATCTGCTTCCTATGTTCATTCATCTTTCATTCAGCTCTCAAACAATCACTGAGAATAACCAGTTACTAACTGTAGGGAGAAGTTCAATTCTCTCNATTCTCTCTCTTTTTTTTTTTTTTTTTTTTAAGAGAACGAACAAACAACTATTGTGTTTTTCATGGGTTTTTCTTCTTTTGGTTGTGTATTTTGTATTTAAAATTGTTTTTAAAAACATAGATAATATAGGCAAGGTTATGAATATCAGCAGATATTTAGATTTAAGACTTTAAAAGGTTTTTTGGTGTAAGCCAACCTGATTCTTTAAGATGTGAGAGAGGCTTCTGAAGGATTTGATTCCTCATTTGTATACTGAGTTTCATCTAGTAAACATAATCATCTAATCAGATAAATAAACTTGAGAAAAATTGTAAAGTCCTTTGGTCCATTCTAAAATCTTTCCTTTTACTATTTCCACAGTAACAAGAAAAGGTTTTGCTTATATAACATTCCTGCTTAGATTGACCAATATATTTCATAATTTTGTTTACATGACTTGGCCACTTGTTCAAACTTCCTGTTTCCATCTTTCTGTAACTGTTGTCTTAACTCAGTTTTTATTTTATTTAAAGGCCTTTATTGTCAACTTAGATAACAGCAATGATTTCAATGGAACTTATAATTATGGACTGACTTATATTGAACACAAACATGTACAGGACTGTAATGTTGGTCTCTTTTTAAAAATACATTTATTTATTTCAGCAAAAAATAGGAATTCATGCCATTTGTTTTCAGTTCCTAACTTATTGCTTTATTTTAAAATATTTTTTTAATTGTGAGGTTTGATAGACAAAATCTTCCATAGAAACTGGCCCCACTAAGCAGTATGTGTTTTAAGTTTATTTTTGTAAGCTGGAAAAAAGTAAGACAGAGGATTTATTTGTTCTCATCTTCCAAAGTGTGCAGGTAGTAAAGCTTCTGAATGAGCTCCTGGACACTGTCAATTGGTTTGAATGAATTTTGGTTCAGTGTTCCTCCAAAAGCCTGCAAAGATAACCAGGAAAATAGTCTCTCTCCTTCACACCATATGAGGTGTTTAGGGGAGAGCATTCAGGTAAAAGTACTTCTTGGTTTTAGAATAATCCTGTTGCAAGCCTGAATGGTTTTTACGTTCTTAATGAATGGACTCACTGTGCTTCTCTTACAGCCTTTATTATAAACTGACCTTTTATCCATCATCTTTCAAGTTAGAAAGAGAAAAATTCTTAATAAAAAAATATAAAGAAAAAATAAATCTAACAAAATAGCAGAGACAGATGTTAATGGTGCCCTAATCCCTTTTTCATATGAGAACTGTAACATGCTTTCCCTTACATAATAATCAAATGCTCCCTCTCAAGTAGTTTATTCTGCCCTAAAACCTTAAAAGCTTTTGGATGTGATATGTTTCAACCCTTTTTTCACTTAGAAGAGTTAGTGCTCCTAAACAAGTAAGCACTGGCTGTACTCTGATAGACCTGATAATTTTTCTTTGCTCTTCTTTGTATTACTCCGTTGTTTTTGTGTGCTCACACATAACTCCACCCTTTAAGAAGTACTCTTCCTTGGAGAAAGGTAATGAGATAAATACTGTCTTCAGATAGTGCCTACAAAAACAGGGGGAAGAGAAGCCGTTACCTGAGGTGAACTTTTAGTTTTATTACCACACACAGAGATGACTCTTATGACTGCTGAATTTTAGATGCTTTTTAAGATAACTTAGAAGTCATAGATATGAAATACACAGTACTAAATTGTTTAACTACATGGCTAATAAAAAAACTGTCCAGGTAAAATACACTATTTTTTGCCTTCTTGGCAAAAAAACCCCCATATTTTTATTCCGGTATCAGCTTTCAAAGTGAAATTTTGGAACCTTTGGAAATTTTGAAACAAAACATTGCACATCCTCCAAGGTATCAGCCTGAATTCAAGATCAGCAAATCAGTAACTTACTTTTATGAATTTATTTAATTCAATTAACATTCCTTCAGAAAAAAAAAAAAAGAGTAATTTTTAAAGGCAAAGTTAATCTTCAGTTGGATTAAAGTAAATAACTACTTCCATCTTTATGACAGTTATAACTATAATTATATCAATTGCTATCTATAATTATCTTTAGGGAGGTAGGGTTATGAGAAAAGCTATAAACCTGGGTCAAACAGTCTTTGAAGGAAAAATTGATAATACATTCCTGTGATGGCTTGCATCTTCTATATTAACAGCCTTTTTAAAATGTAGTCCAGGTTTGCCCATAATCTCAGGCTGTTATATACTGACCTGGTGATGCAAAGTAATTGTAAAACTGCACAGAAAAAAAAAACAAACAGGTCAGAGTGAACTACATTTTGATGCCTTTAGCACTAGCAAATAGTTACCTACTTCAGGAGTGATTTCACTTAACAGACTTCATACCAGTAACACGTGCCCATATTCTGCTGGTGTGTGTCTTGTGCCAAGTGCTTCCCAGGCAAAGCGACAGCAGATGCTACCTGCTTTGCAGAGGTGAAAACAACTGCACAAGAGAACCAAGTCCTTAAAAGACATGTGCAAATCAAAATGTCCAAAGCAGTGAGCTGCAACACGTGCTAGAGGGATTGCTTTTACTTCTGTGAATTTTGGCTCAATTTTAACAAAGAATCAGCAAAACCAAATAAAGTATATCTAAATATACTTTGAAAACTATGCCGTTTAAGCATTTTCTATTGCAAATTTCAAAAACCAGTCTTGTGCATATCAGATGACATTTCTATTTGTAATCAAGAATACATTTCTATTTCTATTCTCTCTTCATCATGTTCTAAGTAATATGATGAGGTCTACTGACTGGTAAATGTTCCAAAACCTAGGGAGAGCAGATAACTAAAGCTACCAGAAAACCTTGATTCAGATTCAGGGCTACTTGTTAGAAGATTTCTCTCAAACTTCTTCTGATAAGAAAACTTAAAAACAGAACTTGGTGATACTTCTATCTACTTAATGTGTAAGTTTCATGTGGCATAAATTTTTTAATACCTTTTTTCCTCTGTTTCTTACTTAATATAATTTATTAATAATATACTGCAAGTTTTACAAAACTAAATGCATTAAAGAGAAGGAAAAGAGGAGTCTGGCACAACATCTCCAGGGAATCTGGAATTAAACTCTGGTGGGGCATTTCAAGACTCCCACATTCCCCTCTAGGAAGAAGATTTCTAAAGCACTAAATTTAAATGCGCTATATTTTAAAACATGTTTCTACAGTATTCATTTCAACAGAATTTCCTTTATTTCCAACCCTGTCAAGCCTATCAAATGACACTGTAAACAATGTATGCTGCATTGTGCCAACACTCTTAAAAGGAAATCCTGTTTCTTGTCCAATATGAACAATTTATTAACATTATTTTTCTATTGTTTAGCTTCTGCAATGCAACACCACAGTGAGTTGGAGACAGTTACAAGTCATGATTAAGAGTATTATTCATGATTCCCTCAGAAATGCTTCAGATCGTTAATGGACACAAATGAATGATGTCATGGAGAAGATGAAGAGTGTTTTAATTCTTCATTCCAAAGCAATGAAATAACTGTGAAGCCCTGTAAGGAGCATAGACAAGTCTTTCAGCAGTAATGTATAAAAAAAATGTGTATTTAAGTCAGTACAGTTTACTAATGTTGACACTTCAAGGTCAAAGTTCTTTTGGGTAGGGACAGATCTTGCAAAACATAAACATATGAATGAACACAAAAATTTGAATTGAAAACCTAAGACTAAATTTCTAAATCAGGGTACAAAAAATACTCATACAGTTACAATAAATAGTGAGAAGTTCTGTGTTGGTTTTCTGAGTATTTTAAGTATTGCCACCACATCTAATTTTCTCATTTAATAATCTAAAAATATTATATTCATTCTATTTTAAGAATATCTGTAGTTTTACCATGTTGAAGGATATTTTTATGAGTTTCATGAAACTTGTTGAAGCCTTAGAAGCTCCCTCAAAATGTCACACAAAGGCTAGGGATGCCTAAATGGTGTATCTCCTACCAACCAACAGTTAGATATTTTATCAGCAGAGATAAGTACTACCTTTCACATTACATCTTGGCATTCATTGCTCTGACCTTTTCATCAAATATCATATAAAAAAATTACTTCTCTGGTCAATGAAGATGAACAACTGAGGTGTAAATCTGAAAGTGACAAATCCTTTGAAAGGGGCCTCTCTCTCTCCAGTGCCTATAGAGGGAGCCTGGCTGCCACATTTCTAAAATTCTGTAATTAGGTGAGAGGAAGTCCCATCCTTCATATGACGATATACGACCAGTGATACCTTCCAAACAGTTCAGCAAATAACTTCAAATATCTGCATCCAAAAGAGCATTTGGTATACAGCATAAAAATAAGGAACTTTCCCAAGCCACACTGCTTGTTATTAGGAAAACAACAATAAAAAAAGTGTGTACAAGATTGCTATAAGGTAAAGTTAAATGGTTCATGAGTTGAGCATGCATTTTAGCTATGCTTAACTTCAGGTTTGTAATCAGCTGTTGATTAATGCAACACAATAAGGCAATGAGAAAACTGTTGAGTAACAAGGTTTGGGGACACCCGCCATAGCCCATTACACTAGAAAGTTCAGACAAAAAGACTTTTTTCCAGACAACAGGAAAAATAATTTTTAGTATATTGGAATAACAAGGAGATAAGTAATATTGACATGGCTTGTCAAGAGCAAATTATGCCAAGTTGATTTAATTTCCTTTCATAACAAGGCAACATTATTTTAGTAGAGAAGAAACAGTTGTCACATATTTTGAATTTCAGACCTATTCTGTGTTAAGCCCTGTAAGCAAGTGAGGGAAATAGAAGAATTGCTAATTACTCTCTAGAAAGGATGTATTGACTGATGCTACTTAAAGTTCTGTGTTAGGTCTCATTTTGCTGGCTTTATCTCTGATTTGCTTTCTGTTGTACTAAATTTCTAGATGAAGGCAGATTAGGAGGGACAGTAGCAATGCTGGAGGACAGGATTGCAATCAAGGAGATCTTGACAGATGTAAGAAAAAGACTGGAAACAAAGATTAATAGATGACTCAGTCAAAATACATGCAAAATTCCTCCCTTTTGTTCACTGTAAATGCAGATGGACATCAGCTGTAGAGCGTGTCAACAAATGAAGAACACTTAATGTCACTGGTATTAATTAGCGTAAAGTAGAAAAGCTTGAAGTCAAATGAAGCTGATGAAGGGTCTAGAAAACTTAAACCATGAGGAAAGGCTGACAGAACTGTGGCATCTGAGGATGAGCCAGAAGGGCCGTCAGAGGTGCCCAGGTGGTGGGCGTCTCAGGTGTAGCTAACCCCTGTGCCCCTCTCCCCTGATTGGCTGAATTGTGTAAACCCCGCCTTGCTTCGGGACCCCCTTAAAACCCCCTGCCCAAGAGGAGTTCGCTCTCTTGGCACATGGA
>VZTA01001672.1:194693-211640 GCA_013398855.1 Mohoua ochrocephala | reverse complement strand
TTAACCTCCCAGAGGAGATGGGGAACACTGTCTTTGGTGAAGTGCTACCCTCCACTAACCTGAGAAAGATCCCAGAGGTTGCTCCTGAAAACAGGTTTCCTAAGAGGCACTCAGGTCACTATACCAGCCATTCTCCTCACTTGCTCTTAGTTAGGTTCTTGCAGTAGTAGCCTCTCCTATCCAAAGTTCCTACGTGTGAATCCTGGTCCCCATGGGATGCAAAATTTGTGAGATCAAGCCAAACACCCAAGTGATTTTACAAAACACATAGGAAGGCCTGACAAATATAACAGAGACTCCAAACAATCAAGTATGCCTGTTTTTCACTATTAAGACACCTACCTTGAAGCATTTTTAAGATAAATTCACACAACACACATAAAATAGCTAAAAAATTCTAACAGTTGCTTACTTAAAACTGATATAAATTAACACATCAATCACAAAAGTCAAAAAAGCAAGAAGTTAAATTAAAAATTGTTGGAATTTTTAGACCAGCTCAGAAAATCTGTCAATTCCTGGTCCTTTTCACGTCTGATATTACTGCAACTTAAAAAAACCCCAATGCCCTAGTGAACGCACTACAATAATAAGCATACTTTTAAAATAACAAAAATTGGAAGCTGTAAAACAGTACTGAAGCCAAAGACTGATGATAATCAAGTCTATCAATCTACAATCACCTGCCATGAAGAATTAAAAAAATAAAGTAACCAAGCAAGCTGTTAGAAGTTCAAATATTAGAAAGCTTTTTATCAGCCTCTTAAGGAAGGCTGATCGTGGCACCAGGCAATCAGCATTCTGAACCTCTGTAATCAGATGGCTGCCAGGAGCTGAAAGCTAGGAGTTTCTTAAGCTAACAATTTATGGTCCTTCATTTTATTTTAATCGTAAATTTTAGTTACTGCATTGTACACATCAGTTACAAGGAAAAGTGTTTGTGGAAATTACTGTGCACTTCCACTTTCCAATCCACAGGGCCACCTTTACATCTGTGTGTGTTTACAAACATACAGATATCACACACAAGGTGCATGAGGCTGATAAAGTTGGTCTTACTCCACTCAAGGGTGTTCCTTAATCACTTATTTGCTATAAGCTACATACTGGACACACCGGCAAAAAAAAGACATTGTAACTGCCCTATTAGACACTATTTTCCCTTTAAATATCTAATACTGGCCATTGTCGAAGATGGAAACTTGAATGAGATGGACCCTCACCCTAACTCTAGCTGCCCATTCTCATGTTCTCAAAGAGTACATCCTCCCAGAAGCTCTGCACTTTGATATTCGTGTTTTCATAGTGATCCTACAAAACACTAAACTGGTTTTCGGGAACAGACTGTGACAAAAGAGACTCCATTCAGATCCACTTCTGTTCCTTCTGTGTAGAACTAAACTACTAAGCTATTGAAAGACAACATGAAAAATAAAAACTACTAGGACAGCTTCTGAAACAACCCTGGAGCATATTTAAGGGCTGACATTAGAGCCTTGGGCTTTACAATGCTCTTGCTCAAGTTAATGAATTTTTACACCCTCCTTTACTAATAACAAAAGGGACATAGTCCATTATTGACAGACAGTTTGAAATATTAGAATTCAAGTACTTTCATACTTACAAGACTCTGTGCTGTAGCTTTAATTTTACAGAGGAATTTGAAGCACAGAATCTTGCTAATTTCAAACCACCTGAGCTACAACTCAGCTAGTACAGACAGCCTCATGAGGCCCCCGATGAGGAGCATTCCACACAGACCCTGCTGGGAAGAGAAAAAGTGACAGAGAACAGCAATAGATACAGAGAAGACTAGGAAAGTAAATTATGAAGGAGAAGTGGAGGTAAAGAAACAACCTTAGGAAAGGTAAACCCACAAAAGCAAAATCAGAAAGAACTAAAAAAAAAAAAAAGATGATCTTCATAACAAATATCTAAAGATTATCTCAGCAATAAGTATAGAAATTAGAAAAATAAAATAGGAAAAAATAAAAAAGGAAAAAATAAAGAAAAACCATATCTGAATAGGAAGAGTTGTACACCAGTGTACAACTGAACAGACTGCAAACAAGAAAAACACGTGTCACATTCAACATATTTATACTGGAAAAGGCACCACTGACCTTCACCTTACTATTTTGAGTTTCTCCATTACTTGTAAAGTATCTAAATTTCCAAACAACTCTGCTGTACTACTGACTCACTTTTTATATATGTTAAATCATAACAGAATAACATACAGTAAAAACAGTCTACTTGCAAATTTAAAGCAATGTTTTCCCTATGCTAAAACAAAACCATGACCATTTTTTAATTTTTAGCAATGTAAAACTGAAGAAAATAAGCCTTACTTTCTGGTGAAAGAGGAGGTAAGGAGAAGAAAACCCCCCTAAATACATCATCAAAAACTATGACATTAATAAATCTTTGTTTTTATTAACATTAGACTTCCCTTGATTATTTTCAGCCACAACAAAGACAGAAATACTCAGTTTTTTGACACACTGACCAAGGTAAATCTCAAGTGTAGAAATAAATTTCTTTTCTCTAGATATTAGCCCTGTATTTCTTTTACTTAGGTAACCACACCGAACAGAACATCACTGTTGTTCCTGCTTTGCACTGTTGTAAAATGCTATGTCCAGCTGAATCACACTAAGGGCAGGGATGTGCAAATCCACAGCAGTTTCCACAAAGCATCACAGATTATATGGAAATGGTTGAACATTTTAAAATTTCTACTATGTTATATGTGAATATCATAAAGACATAACATTATGCTTCAATGAAAAGAACAGTTACATTCTAAAGCAGTAACTAACACGTCTAGGTAAGCCTTCAGAAGAGCTAATAACTCCTGGGAAGCAACAAAACATAGAGAGATAGTGATATTTTGTCAGTAAGGCTCAAGATCGTAAATGAAGATGGTATACTTTCTATGAAAAAGCTTTTCCCTATTGACATTTGTGATGCATATGTTCAAGAAACGGGATTAAAAATACTTTTTGTTAAAAAAACCCCATATTTTCAAAAGAAATTACATGACTGATGACATAACTTATATAAGGAAAAATTAAATTCCAACTATTTTACAAAAGTTTGCCTGTAACCCATTGAACTGAGAATTTGCCTGGAAGTACCTTGAGCTGACTCCCCAGTGCAAAACAAGAATGTAAGTAACATGAAATATTAACTAAACATTTGCTCCATTTCTCCATTAATGTCTGTGTTGTAAAGAGGTATTTTTACAGTCTTTAGAATAAAGACATATGAAAAACAACTAGGATTAGTAAACTTAACACAGCATGTATCTTGACAGAGGACTGCGTATCCATTTTATTATAAAGATGGAGCTACATCACAAGCCTACTGAATTGTGGTTCTTTAGTGACACAAGCCTGTTACTTTGGAAATAAGGAGCAGTAAAGCACAAATTTCAACAACAAAGTAAAAACACCCCACCAAACCCAGTACTTTAATGTAAATTAATTACTTTTATTAAGAAGGGAGTCTTCACATATTTACAAATCAGAGAGCTAATCTAAATTGCTTTGCAAATCTTAGTACAGATCCAATCTCTCTCCACCCACAAAACTGATCCAAAGGCATAAATAACTTAATACTTCAGAAGGACCTAAGCTGGGGAACACAGGTAGATTGCCACCTACAAACAGAAAAAGGCGCTAAATAAACATTCTCCAGGTTCTCAACGCCAATACAGTAAATTTAAATTTTATACAGAAAAGTTACTGGTCATAAACCACTGTGTAACTGTTCATATGGACAGCCTGGAGGAAGGAAGGCATAAAGCGGTAAGAAGACTGAGAGAAACAACTGTAGACCCAGTTCTGGGCTGGAATCTCAAAGTTACATTCAAAATTACTTCAAATGTAGGAGGAAAAATACATGTACATTTGGCTTTAGTGAAAAGAGCCAGAAATGCCTAACACAGCCAGACATCACACTAGCTAAAGAAAAGAGTATTTGTAGTCAGAAAAATTGGTTTGGCTCCAAAGATTCAGTAACTGATCGTGGTTTTAGCAGAGGTAAGGCTGCTTTTAACAATATTCATGAAAACACAGGCTAAAACCAGAAAAAGCAGACTGCACTTGAGGGAAACACTTTCCCAGCAGCAATCCAGAGGGACAGGAAAAAAAAGACAATTAAAAAGATGTCCCTAACACATTTTGTACATTCGTACAGCATCAGTCTTCTTCATCATTTATGGTAAGCACCTGATTTGATAAACATATCCATAAACTAAATTAGTTAAAAGCTTGATTTGAATATGACATCTAGAAACGTCTCCAGGTGATACGCAATTATAATTCCATTTCCTATATTAGAAGTATAATAAATCAAACTACCCCAGCAAATGACATCCTGGAAAGCTACACAGTTTGTGATAGCTAAGAAGTACCAATTTAGTATGAATGCTAAGTTATTTAGCTCACTGGCATGTGACCAGCATGACCTGCTGTGCCCACGGGTGGATAAGCTTCCAGCATGTCTTCCAGCAAGAACAGAACAGAACAGAAAACCTATCACTAGGGTGCCATTCGAAGTTGAAATAAGTGTGTTGCTCTTAAAAGAGTTATGTCATATTCTAAACTTCAGAGTTTCCACTTCTTATCAATGAATTGCTCAATAAGGTAAAATAATCAACACAACCCCAAAAGCATGTTCCCACACCCACTCACACCACTCAAACATTTAAGACGGCCAAGAGCTACACAATCTAATTTTCTGCATTGCTGTGCACAGATTCGAAGAACAGCCACCCAATCAAACTGACCTAAGATATGAGTTGGGACACTTCTAATTGCTTCAAGAATTTAGATTTCATTTATTTCTCAAAAGCTTCATTTTGTCAAATTCTGTCCTTTAACTGGCAAGGAGAGCAATTACATCAATCCCTACTATCAACGTGAGGTCTTTCTGCTAATACCTACGTCAGGACAAGAAGAGTCCTCCGTAACTGCTAAGCTCCTATGAGATGCAGTGAATAAGACATGCGGATAGTTTGTACCTCGATTCAGAGAGGTAACAGAACCTCTTAACTGTGCTGTAAGACCAGCAATCTCCTCAGTCTAGCTCCATAAACCAGCAACCTAACTACATCTTTATAGTTTAGCAATCACCCTACACAAACACATTCTAAAAGGATTTCAGCATAATTTGACCTCTACCCTATCCAGCTCATGAGAGTTGTGAGAGTCGTAAAGAGTTATGTCTACCTCTGCTCAAAGCCATAACCAGGATCACCCGCAAAGAATCTTGCTCTTTTCTCTAAATATGTAATTATTTAATCAAAGCTAAAAAGATAACCCCATTCTATTACTCTAACCCCTTTCTATTACTCAGTGGCAATTACAGAGCAAGCTCAGCAAGTTTGGTCTGCTCTGTCTTTGGTCTTTGTTGGTCTTTGTCTGACCAACAGCGTCATCTAACTAAAGAAACCATCTAAATCCAGCACCATCTGGATTCAGGCCAAGAGATAAACATGAGACTGCTTTATTGGTACTGATATAGTTCTACCTATCAAGAGACAGGCAACAAACATCCATTGTCATACTCCTTCTATTTGTCATATACCAGTACTGCTGACTGAGACGCTTGGTACAAGAAAGACATGGACCTGGTGAAGCAAGTAGAGAGGAGGCCACGAAAATGACTGGAGGGCTGAAGGACGTGTCCTTTGAAGAAAGGCTGGGAAAGATGGAGTTGTTTGGCCTGGAGAATAGGGGGACACCTCATTGTGGCCTTTTAATACTTAGAAGGGACTTACAAGAAAAACGTGAATAGACTTTTTAGTATGGCTGGTAGCGACAGGACGAGGGTAATGGTGTTAAACTAGAAGAGGCTAGATTCAGACTGGATATAAGGAAGAACTTTTTTATTATGAGGGTGGTGAAACACTGGAAGAGGTTGCCCAGAGAGGTGGTAGATGTCCCATCCCTGGAAACCTTCAAGGTCGGGTTGGACAGGGCTCTGAGCAACCTGATCTAGTTGAACCCCCCTGCTTATTGCAGAGAGGCTGGACTAGATGACCTTTAGAGGCCCCTTGCAAACCGCATCGTTCTAGGATTCTATGCTACTATTCTCCCCAAGAGATGTAGTTGTAATTCAACTTACAAAACCTGCGTTTTCTGGATAGATGTCTCCATCTATGCGTTTCTTATAGGCATGCACTTGAACTGTTTAAAAGGACATAAAATCAATTGCTACCAGTAACCATCAAATACAGTCAGGTAACTCACCATAAAAAGAGCTTAGTATTAATAAAAAGCTAAGTTCTTGATGAATGATGTGCAGTATAAACCCTAAAGCTGAGCAAAACATGCTGATGAGTAACAATTTTGGATCAGGCCTGTAAAAACTCCCAACAAAAACTAATGTCCATGCAGCAGGAAGAAAAAGAGCAGGAAACAAACCCACACTCAAAATCTACTGAAGCAGGAAATAACCCCCAAATATCTTGTTTTGGCTTGACAGTTCACTTTTTCATCGCCTTAATCAATATAATCTTTGATTTACAGTTTTCCATTATGTAATACTGCCTAATTTAGTGAAGGTGAGAATTTAGTCTGTTAGTAACAGTAAAATATATATTATATAAGGAAATTATCAAGATTTTCAGAAACTGTTCATAACACTTACTCAAAAAAAATTAAACATTGATATAATCATGTAACTGCATCAATCTACAACACTTCTCAGTAATGAACCTAAAAATTATATTTTTTAAACTACCAGTCAAATAAAGAACACTACTAAGAATAGAGTATATTTTTGTCTCTTGCATCACATTCAGTGTAATTATTCCAACTATTCATAAATATTAATAATATTAGGGATTGGATCATCCTTTTTTTTAATCTTCTAAAACTACTCAATAACTTCTGATATTATTTTTATTTAAAACTTTGCTCTAAATTGTTTCCAAATCAGGTATTCCAAACAGTAAGAAAAGAATTTTATTATTTTATTGGGTCTTGAAGCCAACCAAAGCAAAACACCCAGAATCCGGAATCAGCTCAGTACCAGAAGGCCTAGCACTAACAGAATAACCCTGGGGTCAGAGCAGTAATTTGCACAACTCTCCTGCTCCTACTGCTAATCCAGAAATACGGTATTTTTTCAAGCCAACCAGAGACTTCAAGTGATCAAGCATGGTACCTAAACAAACCTTGACTTTCATTGGGAGTAACTGACAGACAAAGCCTAAGCTACATCTGATCCACAAAAGGCACCTTCCTCTATTGTTACACTACAAAATTAAAAAGACCTGCTCATGTTTACATGCCAGGCACATAAGGAGTGCATCGAAAAAGGGCAGCAAGGCGACAGAAATCCCAACTTAATATTTCTACATTATGAAAAAGGACTGGTACTAGAGTGAAACTGTATTTTTAATTGTAATCTTAAAAAATTGTAAGATTTACCTGTAGAACAAGGCATCTGGAAATTGGGGTCATTGCTATCCAAAACAGGCAAACAGAACTGGGCACTTGCAGATCCTAGCATAGGATCCTTATCGCTGAGCATGTTCTTCAGCGAATCCTCTAAGACATTTTGACTTGTACTAAAATCCTCACAGACTTCATTCTCCAGGGTGGATTCTAGAAATAGGGCATCATCTAAGTGTTCAGTAGGAATTAAATGGTTAAATGTATCAACTATATCCATGAAGACTCCTGTGTGTCTTTCAGCCCTATAGAAAGACAAGAAAAATACCATAAGAAAATAAGCTACAAATTGTGAAACACCTAAGACACCAGCAAATTTTTTGGCTGTTGTGTTTTACAAAGAATGCTTAAGGTATTCTAGAATTATAAAAAATAAATAAAAAACTGGTTATGGCTTAGTATGGCCCACTGCATAACTAAAAATCAACTCCCTAATTATTTTTAAAAGAAATTCCATGCTAAGTTAATATAATCTCCTCTATCAGCATCCGAGTGCTGACACCTCTACAGACTGTGTATAACAAAGGCAACTAAACAACTCCTTTCTAAAATTTGTTTAAACCTTAACTAACCCAAGGGGGTAGGACACCAGAAGAGGAGGATATCAAGACCAAGTGAACCTGGATAGCAGCACTGTGAGCATGACTCTTTCTTTTTTTTAAATGTAAAAACGTGAAGTCAGCTTCCACTAACATCAGTGGAGCTGAGAAGATTCCAGAGTCTGCCATATACTACTATTATTGAGAAGAACTATATTTCTGTTCAAAGAGCAACCACCAAGTACTTCATAGCAAGTCAGTATTTTTAGACAGCAAGGCTTTACTGCTATTATTTTTCACCTATCAATACAGTCAATAAAATTACAGAAATTTTACATGAAAATCTGATCTCTATCAAGTACGTGAGAATTCTGAGCTGGCATCAAAAGGAGGAGCCTTTTAAAACTTCAGTTTTGAAGAAGTTCAGGTGAACTTCTAGAAGTCTACCTAAGGAATTGTATTCAAAGATGGCACCTGCATTTTACAAGGAATTCTTTATTTTCTAGACCTTCTTTGCAATGCAGCAGAAGTGCAACTACTGCAGCAGAGACTTAACTAATAAGAATGTATAACTAAACAACGGAATGGAAAAAAAGTCAGCAAAACACTTCTTCAGAAGTTTTGCTTCAGCATATACTCAAAGTGGAGAGAGATAACGCTCACCAGAGTCTGCCATAAGGTAAGGAAAAAGGAGCAGTGCAGGACTGCCCGGCTTAATTTGGCATCCTGGATAGTATGAAAGACCAGTTTTGGCACACAAAGCTGTTAAAGCTGCTGGAAACAGCAAAAGGACACACACACTTTCCTGCTCCTCCTTTCATCATCCTCCTCCCACATAGGACAACGGTTTTTTTTTTGTTTAGAATGAACACACTAATTAAAGGAAAATGACAAGTGAGAATTGGAGTTTGCAGTGCTTGAATTACTTTCTAGATGGCTATTCCAGCAACATGCCACTAAATAAATCCAGTACTTATTCATGCTTAATAGAACATTAAGTATGCTTCCTTAGACACATTAATCGGACATTTCTGTTTCAGCAATCAACTGGGAATATCCTAGCCCGATACATATAAGGGCTCTGTTACAATTTCAACCCTCTTTATGCTATTTATTTTATTTCACAAATTTACAAAAACTACAGGTTTAACACGCACAGTGTTTCATTTTGTTTGCGTGGGGTTTCTCAGAGTTTTTTTGTTTGTGGGGTGTTGTTGGGGTTTTATTTTCAAACATGACAGCCTTTCTTCCCTCTCCCATAGGGCAGCTCAGAAGAAAGCAATGGTCAGATATGGCCCTGTGTCTCTGCAGAGCATGGTATCTTTCCAATTTCTACACACTAACCACGACAAAGCGGTCTAATACACAAGGTCCTACTGACCAAACAGCCGGCAAGAAGTAAAGTTTGGCCAAATCACAGGCATTTAGTAAGCAGGTAATAGACGTCAGCAGCAAGTCATAATTTGAAAGCTCCCTCACCAAAAAAAAATGGACTGCTTTTACCAAGCAATGCAAGGCCATCTACATATACACCACACCAACTAGCACCTACGGCAATCAACATTGTTCTTAAAGTTCCAAATCTGGCAACAAACAAAGAAGCAAACTAATGGAGTAAGTACTATGCTGCACTGTATAATCTGATTTTATTATTATGCCAAGTAGTTACAACAATCTGATACTCCACAGGATAAACTACAAGAGATGCAGTGACTCCAAATAAGAAAATAATAACAAATGCCCCAATACAGTACTTTAAAGCACCTTCCTGGAATGACAGGGTTTTTTCATATTAGCATTACATGAGCACAAGGGCAACAGCCACAGGATAAAATTATGGTGAACCCTGACATTAACAAGTGTCAATGACACTGCAATAGAACACCTACGTATTGTGAGACTGCGAGAAACCTTTTGCATCCAACATTAAAAAGTGGCAGAGGCTTTGAAGACATTTACAATAACATATCCCAAGCTTTTTGTTGGATAGGAGAACATTTATATATTTGTTACTCGAATACTGTTGTTCCCAAAGCAGTGATGACCACTTCATTAAAACCAATTTTAAGTAGCAAAGCTTGAGAAGAACATTATCTCCTGCTACAAAAATCCCTCCTGACAGAAATTAACCTCTGTCTTCAGTGATGTGATGAAGAAAAAAAGATTACCTACAGTTTTGTAAGACTACCATGCAGCCACTCGGAACACTAAAAACACTGTGAAGTAAATGTCAAAGCAACTATACATGCAGTGGCCACAGCCACCTTCAATGACACCTAAGTAGCTAGTAGAGAAAATTCAAGAGCAATTTTATTGAAAGCTTTATTTCTGCAGCATGAGCCTATGATCAAGTGTAAGCTCTATCCAAATTTTACATCAAAAAGTCAGGGGGCTTGCATAAAAATACTACTAGCACAAAATCTAGTCTTGAAGTATTCTTTCTACCATTTTTAAAATAGAAAGTTTATGCCAGCAAAACACACAAAAACAAAATTTTGCTTTACCTAGTTCAAAAAACCCGTGCGATTCTTTTCGTAATTTGTACACTACCAAGCTATTTTAGAAAATTATTTCTAACATTACTAGATTAACAATCATAAGAAGTGTAGAATCCGTGGGACTGGAGATGGAAGATACACTTCTTTAGCTAGACAGCTGACTGTTAGAAACAGTTAATGCAAGAAAAAAAAAAATCTTCCCTTGCACAATGCCTTAAGTGTATAAATTTTGAAAGGTTTATTTTGCATTTAAAACACTTTGAACATCAGGAAAAATAGCCAGAGGTACAGGTAAAATCACAGTTCAGATTTCCATGCTCACTCATTTCCAGAGATAATTCTAACCCCTGAAAGGAAGAATGTGTTACTCCACTGGAACACAGCTGCGCCCTCCACTTGAACCCCAATGGCCAGTGCCTCGGCAACGCTCCCCGCAGATGCGCACACACCAGTTGCACTCCCATCGCACAGCAACTCACAAGTGCTTTCCCACGGGGGAGCTAACCAGAAGCAACAGAATATGAAAAGTATTATGCATGCAGAACCAGTGAGGAGTGCTCATAAATGAGGCAAAGGAGCAAGTCCCAGCCAGGCTCAGTGAAACTTCTCCCACCCACTGGCTCCTGGAGCATCAGGGCAGGTACTGAGACTGCAGCACAGCAACATACAGGAGTCTGGGTAAAAGAAGAGCTCACCATCAAGGAAAGCTGAGAGAGCATTCTCCTCAGATCCCTAAACACATTTCTCTTACACTTCTGAAACTGATTTGTTTCTATCAGCCCTTCCACTGAAAAAAAAGGAGCAACAATTACAGAAGTAACACTGCAACAATTACAAAGTAACTCACCAACCAACATCTGTCATCATTAAGTGATCCAACACTATAAACAACCCTTAGAAGGCACTCCACTCAAATATGACTTCCAAAATTTCCCCCATATTATGTTTACCATAAAATTTCTTCATGCTCTCAACATTGTTTCCTTTCACAGTCTGAGTCTTTCAGCTTAAAAAAAAAATTTCTTCCATTGTTGAATTAGTTTATGCCATAATATTGCGTGAAATCCCAACAAATCTGGTATGAAATAAACATGTTATAGGATCTGCCACAGCAGATTTTTATCTTTTCCCTATTTACCATATTTTCACTACATCTTTAACAGTTCTACATGACTTTCTAAAATTAAAAGGTAAATAGCCAGAATGACCACTTGCTAAGAAAAGAAACTGAGATCTCAAACAAGCATACCCTCCCAAACTAATCTTAGTATTGAAGGAAGAGTAGAAACTGGGCAAGAGATGTTGTACATCTTTAAGCTTTTTCATTGCTTAGTTTGTCTGTGAAAGAGGCAAAGAATTACTTCAGTTCCTGTTGAATTATTTTTTTAATCATAGCAGAGAAAAAGAATTTAGTGGAGATATCCAACTGCAGCCGCATGTTTCTACCATCTTATCTAAAATCCACCTCAGGCAGGGGCAATCACAATTTGTATTTACCACCAAGCATCCTGCGTGTTACTTAGCTGATGGACAGTCCAAGCATACTCTTGACTGCATTTTAAATTAAGTCTCCCTTAAACATCAGTATGTGGAAGTGTTTCATTTCTCAACGACGTATTTGGATATATGTTAGATACACTTGTCTTGATATTTTATTATTCTTCTTTATTGTCCTTTACATTCATTTTGTTCCATTTTTACAGTACTCCCATATCATTTATTTTACTAAGACAATGTTAGATTTCACTGTAATTACTCTCTTTCCTCCCTCTCTGCCCAGGGGGTGAATTTAATATATCAGTTTACCTTTTTATCTTGACTTTCACATTTTAGCTTATATTTTAAAGTTAGTAACATAAAACAGAAGCTTCTGTATGTTTAATGATTGTCAATTTAAAAATAAATCTGGTTTATGAAAGTCCTCAGCAGTTGAACTTCAAAAAAACTAAAACATTTCTACAAAGAAATTTAACCAAAAAAGAATTGCCTGAATTGGGAACAAGGCAAGGCAAAAACCTGAAGGAATCTAACAAAAGAGAAAAAAACCCAACCTCACACTGCTTTATTTAGGATATTCAAAATCCCAGATGTTGAATAACCTATCTACTTTATTGACCTGCCCGAATAAGTGAGTCTGAAACTGCTGAAGACAGCATAGCAATACTACAATTCCTTCCATTTCACTGAAGTACCTTTCTGAATAGTGTCTGTCGCTTCCAATTCGCTGAATCTGTCTAGTGCTTTTAAAAGCTTTTGTACATCTAGTTACTGAGTGGACTATGTGGGAAACATTGCAACATTCAAAATACGAGACTCGGTCTCTGGACCTTGTGCTTATGCACACCAAATGACCAACAGCAATAACAACAGTAACAGACTCCATTAAAGACAGCCAAATTATATTTATTTCTTCAAGTAGTAAACTCTGGTAGGAGAGCAAACAAAAGGAACAAGTTATTTGGATGACTAGTACCTTAGATGTCAAAACAAATGGGGAAAGCTGACTCAGCACTATCACAGAAGATCAGTAAGTAACAACAACTGACAAAAACTTTTCATCGAAAGAGGGGAACTGCACCTTAACTGGCATGCAATTAGCTAATAACTTGGACAGCTTTAAAAAAAAAAAAAAAAACAAAAAAAACCCCTACCCACGTTGTGTGGCAACTACTGTACCCAAAAGGAGCATTCAAGGTATGAGATGTCTACCTTTGTTCACTGGAACTGCGATGCCAGACCACCCCCTGGGCTCACTGATACCTTGACAAAACCTGCCTACCAAACAGTGTCACTTCAAAGCCCTGATGCACATTTTACTACCATCCTCCTCCTTCCTCCTACACGAACTTTAAGGTCACAAGTACCTAATTGAAAATTAATGCTAAGTTGCCATGCATCCGTGTTGCCACGCTTTAAGCACTAGAAGCTGCATGCATTATGTTCATGGATATTACAGCACCAAAAGCCAGAACTGAGACCCACATCTTCTGTAGCAAGAGATTTTACCCAATAAGTTCACAGTACAAATGCATCATGGGATTAAAGAGAAAATCAATACCAGACAGTGCATCGGTGGCAGTAAGAAGACATCAACTTGACAACTTTTTGGTGAGTTTACAACTTTCATACCAATGTGCTTTCTTATCTGGTTCTTATTGGCTCAAATCCCATCATCTGGGGCAGTCTTCAAGAATTAAATTCACTGACAAAATATTTTTGACAGAACAAGCAATGTGATTTAGAAGCAGATGAACTGCCATCTAGCCACAAAAAAAATGTTTGGAATTGTTAAAAGAAGATCTCAGTGTCCTTTCTCCAAAAAAAAAGAAGATACAACACTGGTATAGAATATGGTTTACTGAGCTTTAGTCTTTAAGCATCATCAAATTTGACCTTCCTCATTCACCTATCTCCCAAAAAAACAGGACAAAAACCTGCCTACCAGGAATATGTAGGCAAACAGGTTTATTTGAAACATCAATATTGCTGTAAAGGAGGGCCAGGTACCTTGACAAACTTACATGCCAAAACATCAACCCATTAGGTATCCATACGCCACCTGTTCCCTTATGTAAATCCCCTGCTTATTATTTATTAATTTAATCTCTCATTTAAAATTTAAGATCTAGCTTTTAGTGGCACCAAAACAAAGCCCTGCTAAAGACCAAAATACAAGAAATGTAGATCTGAGCATTTCACTCATTGTTAAGAAGCTCTTCTATAATATTTTTGTGTTTACCTCATTCTGAAGTCTTCAGACACCAACTGACATAAACCCCTTCCTACTAAAATCTCAACAGACATAACAAATAATAATCACCTCCCAAAATCTAACTAGAATCTAAAGTTATGTGCTGCTCCCCTCACTGACAGAGCAGATCTCTTACTTCTTGCTATCCTGGTGTTTAAGAGAAAAGACAGCTCAAGATGCTTGCTTTATTAAACCTTCCCTATTCAAAACACATTCACCAGCCATAACTGTACCTCATTTCAGTGAGCAGAAAGGAAAAGTCAATTTCAAACAAAGTATTTAATTAGAAGACACAGAAATGCAGAAAGAATAGAGAAACCTTTTCTTCATCATACAATACCATATTGTATCACTGCAAATCATCTTAACAGTTATGTTTTGAACAGTATAACCTCTCCTCAAAAAAAAAAATACCTTTCTCACCCTCACTTTATAGCTCAAAGAGGCACACAGAGCTGCACTAAAACTTGTGTTATGTCACAAAACGTCTTCACACTGTGAAATGTGGAGTATGTAAATGTAAAATGTGAAATGCAAAGGTTTTACATTGTGAAACATTAAGTACTCTGTTTTTCTTTGCTGGACTGTCCCACCAGTGAATACTCCTGAACACCACAAAAATTAGGCATAATCAAAGATTATACACAATTTTATTAATTTCTCCATCGCTGTATATACCTTGGGAATTTGTAAGCTCACTACCAAGAGACATTTCACTGAAAAGAAAAAGATGATGACAGATTATATTTCCACCACTACTGCTATTCTCTTGAACTCTTCCACCCTCAGGTTCCTCAATACTTCTTGTTTCAAGTATTTTCAGCTGGAACATAGTATAAAATGCTAAGCTGTGTAACAGGTTACACTCATTATTTGTCAGTCACCCAAGAGAATAATTTCATTTGTAATACCTTTCGAATTTGTCAGAGTCTCTCCCATAATGATTCATTTGGAAACACCTATTAGAATTAGGGTTTGTTTGCTGGGATTTTTTTTTAGCAATAGTTAAAAGCTTAACGGCTAAGCCTTGTGAAGTTTTTCACAGAAATATGCCGTCCATCATGTAGCTATATTGACACCACTCAGGAGGATATGACAAGCTGTCCGTATTTTTCACTTTTTGCTTCTATAAAATGAACTCTCATATCCCAATTCAGTGAACTTTATCATTGCTACTTCATACTACTACCTTTCAAAAACATGCCCTTACCATAAAAAAAGCTTCTAATATAACGTGGCTTTCCCCTTAAAGCTTGAATTTAACAACATTTAGGTTGACCAGGAAAAATTAATGGAAAAAAATTAAAATAACAACTAAAAAAACTCATCAGCTCAACTCTTAGCGCAACACAGGTGGTAGAGGTGAGCTTCTTTTTAAGAGAGAGGTTGCAGAAATATGGCAGGTAAGGTTTTTTAGAGTTTCTGTTTTCCTCAAAGCACCTTACCACTGTGTTGAATTACCCCAGCTAATTGTGTTGAATTAAATCTACCCAACATGGTTTGCAGTTAGGTACCCTTTCAGTTTGCAAATGCAAAACGCACATAACACCTGAATGACTGAGTAACAGGCACCAATAGCTGAAAAAAATGTAGGTGTTCAGAACTCCATAGTTGTATGCATAATCTTTAAAGCCAACTATAGAAATTAAACGCAGAAGCTACTTGGTCCTGCAAAAAGAAGAGGGATACACACCAAGTGTAAACACTGCTGGAATTATTCCAAGAAATATAAAAACCCATGTTTTCAAAGTCTCCCTTACATTGTGTCCCAAACCATAACAGATGAACTTATTAAGCTAAACAAACCATGAATTAGTGGTGTTAAAGAGATGCCATATGTTTACCATCTTTACATTTAATCCTAAAATATTTCCACTATTTAGCGATGTTAGCATCCATTTTTACAAAAGCAAACGTATAAAAATTACATCATGAATTAACAACTACGTAAAAGACACCACAAGAACAATTTGCACGGTATAGCTCCTGTCAGCCCCCATTCCTGTCTTTCCTTACTGGTTTTTACGCTTCACTCTACAGGCTATTTTTACTAATTTAACCCATGCCGCAGAGCGCTCTTCATCGAAACGCTCCCCGCACGGCGCTAACAGGTCTCCCTTGTGCACACCATGCAGAATAAACGCTCGCAATCACACGAACGACGGCTCTTTTAAAGCCTGAGAGTTATTATTTGCATTACAGCAGCAAGCAACAAACGCACTGCCTCAGAAAGACCACCTCATCCCAGATTAGGATGTGGAAATACCACCAGGCCACTGAATCCCACAGCACTGCTGATGACCACATTTTCTCCCGCACTTCCTACAGTTGGTACTATACACAGGAGTTGAACACAGAAATTGTTGGTGATGCTAAGTTTAAGAGACGGGAGGAGGCGCCTGGAACAGGTCAGACCAAGAGCAAGAACAGCAGGGTCTAAATTGGTAATTGTTTCTCTGGTTTGTACGGGACAACCAGGCATCGGCGGCTCAAGGGGTGAGAAGGGACAAAAGCAGAAGGGTCAAAACGTAGCAGCTGCAGGGCAGGGAAGGCGGTGCGGGAGAGCTCGCAGCAGCAACACGACTCCGGCCAAGGAGCCTGCGGCAGGGTCCCGCACGGACACGGGGCGGAAGCGGCCGCCGCAGGCAGCAAGGCCGGGGCCAGAGCGCCATGTCAGGTGGCCGGGCGAG
>VZTA01001672.1:172305-194054 GCA_013398855.1 Mohoua ochrocephala | reverse complement strand
GCCGGGCCGGGGCTGAACTGCGCCGGTGGCCGCGGCCCCGACAGGTTCCGGAGAGGCCCCTTCAGCCGAACCAGCCCTCGTGGCTGAGCCGGGGGTGTCCTGGGCACCCTCGCTGGAGTCGGGGGCCGCAACACCGAGAGGCTCCTGGCAACCGCGGGCCCGGCCGTGCTGACCGGCCGGGCTGGGCCGCGTCCAGGGGAGGGTGGATGGAATGCCGACCGGGAGGGTCCGCGGGTTTTTCCCGTAAGGCCTTGGCTGAGGACGCACATGGTGTGACCGGTGCGTGTGTAATGATGTGGCCTTTTGTCTTCGGAGAGCAGCTGCCACCCCCCTCCTCGGTGCAGCCCGCATTACACAACCTGCTTGTTAATCTGTCCTGTGCGCCGGCGGCCCCGGGCAGATTCCTTCAGCTCTCGATGTGCCGGGCTCGTCGGTCCTGCATGTTGAACAGAAAAGTCTCCGCAGTCGCTCGGTCCTGGGCAGACATGTCTCGTGCTGCCTGTTGGTGCAGGCGCGTTTCCCTTCCTTCTGTTTTCCTCGTAACAGTTTCTCCATGTGCACTGCAGGACCTGTGGCGCACATTCGTACAAATCCACACCTAAGGGGCTGTCACGGTGTGTGTTTGCCGGGACATCAGAATCTGGAGTAGTTTGGTCTTCACATAACGTTATCAAAGAGCAGGACTGTTTTTCCTAATTTGTGTTGCAGCGTTAGCTGAATGCAGCATTCGTTACGCTGCTTTCAGTTCTGATGGCTGGCATAAAGTGCCGTGCAGGCTGGTTCTTGCATATACCAAGTTTCAGCACCTCCAAAAGAGAAACTGATTTTTAATACTATTTCTAAAAATCAAATTTGGAATTATCTTATGAATTACTATATTAACGCTGCCTTTACATATTCCTAGTATTTTGTAATGAAATGCAAACATGATGTAAGGACAAAAAAAGATGAGAAAGTTAAAATGGATTGTGTTTCCTTTAGTTTCTTTTTTTACAATTCTGTTTTGAGTCTTTGAGATTGTATTCTTTGGGCCTTGCGTGGTGCCATGAAGGCTGACATACATTAAATACTTCTCTTGCTACCATCCCACTAAGAAAGGAAGCATTAAACTGAAGGCATAGTAACACAGCAGTATTTACAGGCACCACACCAGGTAGTTGCAACTAAACAGTTTTGAAGTGGAGGACAGTTTTTGACCTACTCAACATTGTTTTTTCTCCTTGCCCTTCCAAAGTTACGATTATGCGCATTACCACAAGTTGGTTTTCTCTAGTTTTCTTCCTGTACTTTCCCAGTTTCAGAAGGTCTCTCTCCTTTCCAAAGGAGACCATCTTTTAAGAAACCCCTGCGTTCTTATGATGGCACAGAACTGAGCTACTGGGCTGGTTGCACTAATTTCTTCAAAGGCTTTTTAGGCGTGGACTTTCAACAAGGTGCTAACCCTCTGAAATACTGTTGACACGATACAAAGAAATGAAATTACTTTCTGAAGCAAAATTCGGTTAAACACAATTTACATTGCACAGATTTTCCAGCATTCAGCCCTTTTGATTTCATTACTTCTGACACAAGCAGCAGGGAAAGCATTGCTGGTAATCTGATCATTGTTCATTGCTCTATTGAGTTTTTTCTTTACACTGTCAAAAGTCACATAACTCCAGTGACCCATCTCAGTTTAACAGCGTTTGTGCACTTTTTTTTGCCGTGACCACACTATGCCTCTCCCTTTATGTAATGAACTTGCCCATCTGTAGCACCTGTGCTGCAGTTTAGCATAAAAAGGAAAAAAAACGCACCCCAATAGCAAATTTCATAGGTATTACAGAGGTCTTTGTATACACTGACAGACCAGGTGTACACAATTACAACTGCACCATCTGCTATCTTTCCTAGCAATATTTTTATCGTGTCGTCCCTTTACACATGAGCTACTTGATAGTAGTCCACATCTTGCAAGTTGTTTCCATTGGAAAGCAACCTGTTTATTTTCAGTAAACAGTGTCCTAGTGCCCTGAACACAAGAAAAAGCAGCAGAAGGGCAATTTCTTTGCTTGTAGTTCAAGTCTCTCTTCAGCCACAACTCTTCCCAAGAGGTTCATGAATTACATTCCTTATAGTCCTTCCATGTTTTTTGTTCTAAATGGAATTTTTGAAAATATGCTATATGCAGTCAGATTATGATCACACTGGTCTTAAGCATGGCTTGCTTTTGAGTGTTAATTACTAGTAGTTTGGTTGCCAAAATGTGGAAAGGAATTGGATTGCTCCATATACTTATCTGGATAAAGAATGTATTGGGTTTGGTGGTGGACAAACAGGTTTTCTCCCCTGCTGTAGGGCAGTATTTGCTACTGTGAAAAAGCTGAGATATGTTACAGCAGTAGGCCATTAACTATTCAAAGAATGTCTCACAGGAACATCTTTCTTTTGTCTGCAAGATACTTGATTTAAATGATTTTGAAACCCAAGTGCCGCATTTATTTTGTAAATTGCGTAACTTAAAATGTCGTACAAAGCAGAGTTAGACTTCTGAAATAAATTGAAGTATATGTACTACAGCACCAGTTGCATTTATCTGCTGAATTTACAATATTGAAAAAGCTCTTTTTTTTCTGATGACTATTTTCTGAAAGAGTCAGAAATACTGCATTGGCACCCCTTAATAATTAGATAACTGCTTTTCATACCCCACTTGCCATGATTTTTCCCAGGATGAGCAGCAGACACTGTTCACAATGCCTGGGATTTGCCAATGTCACTAGTTCACGAGGCTCCATAGTTAGCTTGTTTGAAGTCTATTGTAAGTTAATGTGAATTACATCTTCAGCAAAATTTAAAACTGTTAGTTCCTCAGATCTTTTCTATTTCTTGTGTAGTAAGAATTGACTTTTTCAAATGCAGAACAATAATAGCCAATAATCTAAAATGTTCTAGTCCCATAATGGAAATCCACATATTTTGATTAAGAATATCTGATTTGGCACTATTTTCCCTTTAATTGCCTACCTTTCCTTGCTTAGTTAGTACAGGAACGGTAATATGTGCCCCCTTACCCACTTTTCACCAAATTTATGACAAGATCATGCTATGTCCCCACAAAAAGAGTCATTAGCAGCTGCCGGTTGTTGGATCAAACAGAAGTTGCATGTCCTACTCTAGAAAGCAGCAGAAAAACCTTCTGTTCCACAGGTGAAAGGGACTGAGGCTTTTAAAATGAACCATACAGCCAGGTGGACAAAGGCAAGGTTCTGAAGACAAAGGATGTTTAGCCATTGACTTTTTGACTAAGGGTAGATTTTTGTAGAGAGGTAAAAGGTGTAGAAGCTACAAGCTATTAAGAATTACCCAATGGAATACACAGATTCAAGACTGAAAAAAAAGACATTTTATCCCAGAAAATAAGAGTTGCAGTTATTTGCAGAGACTGGTGTAAAACAAGAAAAAAAAATGCTTGAATGAAATTTTGGAGTGCTGGAGGAAAACAAACTTTGATAGCCAGCACAGAATAGGTCTTTTAGACTTATGTCCCAAACTAATTTGGGTAGTTGTCTATGGAACTGCTGCTAGTTACTAATTCTCTGAATGCCTGAGATTGCACTCCAGTACTATTTACCTTAATTTTTATCTTCTGTGAAGGCAGTCATATGGTAGCGTGTGACCAGTTCCCCACTACATGAAAATATTGACAAACTGGAATGAACCTCGGTGGAGGGTCACTGAGATTATTAGAGGCTTGGAGCATATAGTGTACTATGCTTGTTCACCCTTGCGATGAGACTGAGGAGGGAAATTTCCTCTGTCTCAGTTACCCAGAAGATGAAAGTAGAGAGGAAGAGGCAAGAGTGTCTTGGAGGTCACAGTGAAAAAATGTGAGAAACAGAGAAATTGCATCCAGGAAGATTCTGACTAGCTCCCAAGGGAAGAGTTTTCAGCTGGGGGGCAGATACTGGGAAGGAGCTGTTATCTCCATCCTTGAAGATATTAAAAACTTGACCAGATAGGCTCCTAAATAACCTGATTTAATTGTGAAGTTCTCCCTGCTTTGAGCATGGGGTTGGACTAGATCACCTCCTAATGTTTTTTCCAATCTGAATTACTCTATGTTCTAAATGGCACAATTAGGGGATTTCCTTCAAAAACATCCTAATGCTTCAACCCAGTAATATATGATAATTCTCTCGAGTTCCCTTCCTAGACTTGGCTCAGAACCTCTTCCAAGGCAAAGGGCTTGCCATTTAATAGAATTTACTGAGACCCGACTCCAAAGTAGCATAAATACTCTGGTAGGTGAAAGACAATTGAGACAGGAATATAAACATCAAGTGCCATTGAATAGTACTTAATTTTTTTCCAGCGAAGAAAACCAGGTAGCAATTAAGGAAGTCCAAAAGGGAGTTTTGATGAGAAGTAGACAAGTGAAATAGAAATGACCAAGAATTTCGGGACAGGGAAAATGGGAACAAAATAAGAAAGTCAAGAACTTGGGAGGTAAAGACTCTCAAGGTATGAAATAAGCCTTATGCAGCAGAGAGCTAATTCAAGATCAGAAAACTGAATGAAGCCTGAGAATGGGAGAAATTAAAAAAGTTGTGATTTAACACAAATATGGGGAAGTTTGCATGCTCTCCATCAGGATAACCTCCTTAACAACACAAAGTGATTGGATATTATGAAATTGTCTCACTGATTAGATTAAAATGGGAAACAGCCACCCAGTGTCTGCCTAGAAAGTCTGCTCATTAGCAAAATTCTGTCTGAATAAAGACATAGTGCAGAAACACTCCACGTAGGGTGGCCTAAGGTAGCATCTGAGAGCATCAAGGGTGTGTAACTCCTGCCAGGTCCCCATCCTACACAGCATCCTACAAGGAGCTCCCAGTTAGAAGGCAGGAAGAATTAAGAGTCTTGCTGTACAAAGCCGTGGAGAGGAGAGTAGGGTAGCTCATCCCTGCGACAGACAGGGGATGTGTTACTGTGGAAAACCTTGTATATCAAGTGTAAAGGGATGATTGTATTTGCAGTATGAGGGAACTCCATAGTTTTGCACATCCACTATGTTCCCGTCGTCTTTATGTGCTTTTTCTATGATGAACTGAAAGTTGTTACAGAGTTGATTTGAAATTTTAAAGGCAAGTTCAGGGTTTGCATGCCCCACCTAAAGACACACAGATTTACTGGGGAATTGAAGAAGGCAAACTAAGATGTGTGTAGCTTCCTACTAGCACTGTGGAAGTGCACGACAGTGCTGAGGGGCACTGTCCTGTTCAGATCCTATCGTAACTATGGTTCTATGAATAGGGAAGAAGAGGTCATCACATTCAATTCTCGCTCCTCTAAAGTCCAAATGTAATTCAAGTTCTGTCTTCTTCAGAACAAGCATCAGTGAAACTTGATGATAAAGCATGTGCAAATTTATATGAAGGATGAGAATCAACTACTGTTGTTACTCCACCAATAAAGTGAAATTAAGAATCCAGCCCACTAGAAAATACCCATTCCATACATTTAGGTTTTGTTACAGACAAAGGTTACATATAGTATTGAGACTGAACGTCTACTATGTGAGCATTTCTATCTTGAGCATTCATATGTATCTAAATACTGTGGTATCTGATTTTCTTCAGCTACACTTTTAAGAGTTCTCATTTGAATCAGAAATTGAAGCAACTTTATCTGGCACTGTCCCTATCGTTTCTTGTCAGACCTCTATTTAAACACTAATACCTCACAGAGAGGCTTTCCACCCATAAGGAACTTGTGTTGTTATTGAGATAATTATCAATGCATTAGGACAGCATGTATCAGAATTAACAGCAGTCGTGCACACGACCATCAAGACAAAAATAATGCCACTTGCTGTGGTTATGTGTAGCATAAACCCATTTCAATTTAAAAAAATCAGATTATAATTGTCAATGGTTATTACACATTAAGAGCAGGATACGTGGAGAGAAATACTTTACCTGACACTTTGAACTATTGCACTTAAAGAAGTTAGGTGAAATTTATTTAATCCACCTGTAGATACCAACACTGCCAACTGAATTTGCCATCCCATGCAGTCCCTTTACAGACTATGCTCTCATCTTTAGAGAGCTCTTCATCTAACCTATTTTAGGTATCTCTTAGCATAGGAGATCTGAGACATATGCCTGAGAAGTGCAAAATTCCTTTCACTAAGTGTAAGGGAAGCTTCTACTCATGTTTAAAAATCTGTATTTCTTCAGTTAAGTCCCTCCCAGCTATTAATAAACCCCACAAAATTTCAGCCTGATTTTAAGATCTGAATTCAACTTGTGAAGTATAACTGATTTTTTCTTTTACAGTGGGATTACAAAAATACATACAAAAAGATAATAGTAATCTACTTGGAACATTATCTCTGGTTTGATAACTTTCCCAATACTGACAGAAAATACTTGCTTATTAATGAAACAGCAAAATCCCAGCAAATCTAAAATACTGTTTTGAGTACTCTCTCTCAACAATTACTTAAATCATGTTGCACATACTAAAAAAAGAGGAAAACAGTGTTATTAATGCTGCAGTCAAGCACTCAGAAGCTTAAGGTAAGGTCATCTATGAACCCTCAGTCTGGCCCACTCAAATACATTTATTACAGATTTTTTTTTCCCCCGTGTCATTTTTAAGGATAAACAATGCTCACATAAATGGGCAGTGCTTTACTACTTTTCTTGCTGCCAAAGATCCTAAGTCTGACCTAGGATTCATCCTCAATACCGAATTACACATTTTCTCACTGGTTCTTCTGCAATAATGCAGATGGGTCTGATTACTTCAGAAATTACTGCTTATCTCCACAACTGCCCCACCAATGTAAGGACTAGAGTGGATTTTTATACACCAAGAACTCAAGACAGGGAGATTAACAACCAAAAGTATTAATTAGTTTTGAATACAGTCTGAAATGGTTCAGGACTGTTCAGAAACACAGTTCTACATAATTTCATATATATTTAAGTACAGTATTTACAGACTTAAGTTGAAACTGACTGCTCAGCACTTCTGAGAATCAGATTCAAGAAAATCATATTCAATTTTATACCTGATTTTGGATAATCAGTAACAAAGTACCTTGTTTGACCACCTTTCCTCAGCATTTTTTAGCAACCACGTGACAGAACAATATAGGGAATTCATCTGTTTTCTGCTGCACTAATTGCAAACTCTCCCTCTCACCCATTTCCCATGAACATCTCTGCTACATGCTAAGCAATCCTGTAAATACTACCACCATTTACAAACCCCATTACATAAGCCATTAAGTCCCCAGCACAAACCAGTCTAGCAGATGACAAGAATGTACTACAACATACCTCTTGAGGGGGCAAAGCAGTTATACACTCATTCTAAGCATCCAAAATTAAATGTGACATTAAAGCCTGTCTTCCATGCCAGGCTTTAGCCTTAAGATACAGTAATTTGGTTTAAGCATTTCTTCACCTGAATTTGTAAATATATATACACACACACACATATTACAGGGAATTTCATTCAACTTGTTTTATGTAGTTCCATCTCCTATCTTAACTTCACAATTTAAGTACTGTTGAAACTACCAGAATTGTTACAAAAGAGGAAAAGACTTTCTGTTCCTTTGAGTCGTGGCTAAACAGAGAAAGAGTTCAGAAGCTGACTTTTGCTTTAAACAGACACATGCTCACGCAAATTTTTCCTCTTGTTCACTGAAATCAACTGAAGTCAAGCTCAGTCTCAAGTTTAGAGTTCAATGAACCAAACTTCCATCACTAACGTGTTAGAGGTCTTAAGTGAAACACAACCCTCCTTATCCATGATGAATTCTGTAAACACAGAGAAAAATCTGATCCATGTACAGAAATTGTATTAACAATTTTAAGTAAAAAAATTCCAGGCATTTTACTTGTAGTTTTACAGATTTCTCCTAATTTCATGAGGGACCAAATCAGGAGTTTTAACTTGGATACTAATCTGTGTTAAACCAGTATTTACATCCATCAGCCCAGCGTACTGACGAGTTACAGAATTTGTGAAGATTTTGTCTTTGCCGTTGTTCCTATAATCTAGTCCATCTTGACAACAGAAACATTGATGACTTTGGATGTCATTCCAAAAGATCTCATTTCCTCAGTCAAATGAAGCTGTATTCCATTAAACAAAATACCTTTTAAACCATGTTCAGCTTCCAAAGGGAAGACGATCCAAAGTTTATTTTACTGCTCTAAAGATTGCGCTATATTATATTCCTTCAGGCATTTTTAAATCATACAGTGCTCTTTATAACGAGGCTGTAACTTTTCCAAAAGCAATCCTTCAGAAATCTCATTGACTGATACTATGTTCCCACCTCACTGCTTAGAAAGGAAGAGATGTATAACCAACCATATTTTAACTTTAAGCAGATATGAGCATCGATCACCTCAGCTGGCTAAGAGTACCTTCCAGTTCTCTTTCTCCAGGAAATTTAGTCACCACTCTGGAAACTCACATAACAGGTCTTTGCTCACACATTTTTTGGGACATCTTCTGTTTGTACGGCTTCAGCCTTGACAATGAAGCACTCTACCATACTATTTTTACCTGAATCCTAATGGTACTGGATTCAGGTGTTCTCCAAGCTTTACTGATGCATATACTCTTCTGCCTTACTGCAAAAATAGCTTCAAGAACAATAAGCCAGTAACCTGTTTTAGTACTGGGGACAGCAAGTCACAAGTAAGCTACATGAAGAAATACTGTACTTTCTACCATTAATTTTTGTCCACATTTATTTATGAGTAAAACAAACAGCAAACATTACAGCAAAGGGGACATTCAGGCCCAGATTTAAAAAAAAGAAGAAAACAGATGCCTGACTAGATTCTGAATTTAGGCACCTCAAGATTGCTGACAAAGTACACAAAAATAAGTGAAAGTGATGAGCATTTCAGCAAACTTAGTAAGTGCATTTCAGTATTTATTTAGATGTTTTAAGCTCTCGCACTAGATTTTACAAGCTGGTGAACACTGGCAAAAGTATTTCTCCCACAGAACTATAACCACACATTCCCAAGACAGTATAAATATATGGTTGAACTAACATTAATACACATCACCATTTTATCAATTACATAATAAAACAAATTATCAAGTATCCAAATATTAAGTTACGCAGCTTGAAAGGCATACAAAATATTACAGAGGTCTGCCCAAGTCACAGCAGAAACTCAAGGGGGAAAAACGAAAAGAAAAGAAAAAGATCACACTTTCAACAAAGCAATAGTTGGTAAACAACTCTCAATAGGTACAGTAAAAGAAAACTACAAGATTTTTCAGAAATTTTCTGATTAAGAATTTTTAGCTACAATAACAAAGCATTTCTACATTTTAAAAAAATATTTACTAAAGTAAAGGGCATATTCTATACTTCCTGCACAAGACAAAGGCAACATTTTACTAGAAATATTAAATAGCCCCTCCCAACCTTTTCAGGCCCTCTGTTAAGTTGCACATGAAGTGCCAACATTAATTTTACTGTAAGGCTTTTTGTCTGGAGACATTAAAGACTTGTGTGCTTCTGTACAATTTAAAAGTTCTACATGAATAACCAGAGTAATGACTTGTAAAATGGAGAGGTTCAGGTAACAGAAAAGTACAGATGCAGGGGTAAAAAATTGCTGTAATTCATAGTATTAAAAAGACAGGCTGTGCAAATCCTGGTAATTCTAGTGCGATTGTGGGAGACAAAAACATACAGTGAGCAGGCAAGACTACTTTAGAGGCCATATTCTTCAATATTGAAATGACTGTAGAAAAAAAGATAGTAAGGTCCAGATAAGCTGGTAGTTCTCACATCATTAGAACTATGCTCATTTTAAGGAAAAATGTGTAGCTGATATGCTGGGTGTTTTGGCACCTAATCTCTCTACAGATTGATTTATTTTAGTACCCCAATTTTTAGTAGTTGAAACTAGGTCGGTAAGACTCAATGGCATGATTACAGGATATTTGATCTGATAATTAATGAACAAGGAGACAGCTCAGAAACAGGGTACAGCAAAAACATTTACTGGGTCTCCAAATAGACAGATATTTATCTAAACATAGAAGTTGCATTTCTACTGAGCCTTTAGCCTAATAAATACTCCTAAGGAAGCTTCCTTTACTACTAAAAAATACCAGACTGATGTCTCTGGCATGCAGTCTGCTTAATTCTAGTTTCCATCCTTTATTCCCAAAGAAGTACTATAGGCTGTTGAGCTTTACTGAATACAACAATTATTTCGGTGACCATTGGAGTCTTTAAAGCGCAGACGCATCTTGGGGCGGTATTTCTCCAAGTACAGAAGTTGCTTGCTATTGAAAGCTCCACGCCGCTTCCTAGATGAAGAAAAACAGATTTTAAACAGAAGATTAATCTACTGCCCAATGAAATAATATCACCAACCAGAGAAAAATATTTTTAGGTCACTTAAAAAAGCCACCTTTAAGTCAAGGCTGTAACCAAAATAGGGATAATTGGAAGTTAAGTGCCAGGAAAGAGGGTGGTAGCTTCCTTTCACAAATACCTCACTGGACCACATGCTCAAAGGAGTACATAGCATTTCAGACAGTGTTCTAGCCTATGATACGCACAAGCCAGAGGTTTTACTTAAAGATCTTTAGAAGAAACTTTAAAAGGAAGCTATAGAGCAGATGCAAGATGCTCTTCTTGAGAGCTGAAGTTATTCATTCTCTTAAAATAATTATGAAGAATACTACAATAGTAAGAAAGCACATAAACATCTAAAGTCCCCATAATAAGACGCTGAACAGAAATTGAGCTTTCTTTGTTTTCTCAAACTGTAAGTACGTGAAAAAAAGGTACATGTTGGCTGACTGTTTGGAGTATGTAGCTGGCTTCCTATTCCTCATTTCATACACAACCAGTACAAGCTGAATTTAATTCTTCTTGCATAATTGCCAGGCCTTTGAAGCATTTTGTTATTGTTTATAATGGATGCAGCTTCTTTTAAATATAGCCGAATCCTGAGCAATTAAAACATTGAGACTAAAACTGTTCTCATCCAACTTACATACATTGATTAAAAAAATCCAATAAAATATTTGCCTTCAGCAGACCACCAGAAAAGGCTAGGAAGAACTTTACAGCACACTTTGATCTAATACAGAAGGAAGGATCCACCAACATGAATATTAGTTCTGGCTGGAAAACAGAACCTAAATTCCAAAGGCATTCTGCCTTTCATATGTAAAATAAATAAAGAGAACTCTGCAAATCTAACTGAAAGTTAGGGGGTTTGTTAATGATTGTTTGGGGTTTTTTTAAACCTCCTCAAATAATTATGTATGGATTCTGGTTTCAACAGGAAAATACCCATTCCACAGGTCCAAGTCCTACAACACTGACTGTATGCAGTACAATTTCAGATATACTAAATACCTTACCAAAAAAAAAAAAAGGCATCAAAGACAAGAATAGCATTCAGAATTTCCTTCACTGCCCAAGGACGTATCAACATACTGAATCTTGGGGACAGCTGCGTGTTAGCGTCATACTTACTGTCTTATGAACTGCACTGCATCTTCATACTTCATTCCACATTCTATCAGTGCAAGAGCAACTAAGACTGGAGCTCTGGTTCAAAAAAAAAAGAATCAGTTTAGCTTTTGTCAAAGCACACTCTTATAAACAATTTACTTTACCCAGGTCTCTCTTCTGCATATCTGATGTTTCTTCTCTGGGAAAGCACAAAAGGCAGAAGGCATTTCTACATTCACTGACACATTATATATCACCTGGTTTTGAGTTAGCAATTCTCATTAAATAGGGGTTTAAATTAACTCTGGTCAACCTTAGCTTCGTTCTTCTCACTTTAGGGACAGGAGAGGACAACAGGAATAAAATGCCAGTCATCTTTAACAATTTGTTTCAAATCAATTGATTCTGAGGAAGAGATGCATATGGGTTTCTATCCTCCACAATGAGTCATCATTAGAAGCAGTGAGGATGCCAAAGCAGAAGTCAGAAGAGGGGCCGAGTTCAGTAAGAACTGACAAATCCTAGAACTATTGTCACAAGTTTTAGGAACAGATGCAATCCACAGGCTGCTGCACTCCCCTGAGGATTTTCTTGTTTGCCACAGTGTTCTTCCTCTGACAGAATCAAGTTTCAGTTAGAAAAGCTTGACTTAAACCAAACTCAAATACCTTAGCAATTTATGACTCAAAAAAACCCCTAAAACAAAGCAAAACCTCATGCCACACACTACCAACAGACTTGTGCATCTAGTAGTAAGTTTAAGTGGTTCTGTATGTTCAGGGAATTAAAAGAAAACTTACATGATAGAAAGCTAGGACCGTCTTTTCAACTAATTAACTGCCCCGTTTTTTGAAGAAAAACCAACCAGGTATCATTCTAAGCAGCAGAACAGGACTTGTTTTGGTAGCATTCATCACTACGGTGAACTTTGTTACGTGTGAAGCCACAATGCAGTGGATAAGCCAGGCTTATGGACAACAAGACCAGAAACCTCCATTTTATACTGGACACGCTGAAATCCATGGCTAGACTATATCAGCTCCTTTTGAACAGATCTAGTTCCCAGGTAGTCTCAAACAACAGCAGAAAAACCACTATTTTCTCACAACTGTTGGGACTGTATTTAAGATAGTGCCAACAGACAGAAAAAACAGGATTAAGAGGAGAACATTTAGCATTATCCCTAAAAATTTTCATGTCACTTAGCAATAAGACAAACAGCTTTGGGATTTTGGAAAACACTTTTCATCTCCCAAATAGGTGGTGGATGAAAGCTGGTCTTGATGTGCCAGAACCACCCACTTGTTTGTGGTTAACGGTTACAATGCCCTTGGTTCAAGGAGACTGGCAATACTGCTGAAATGGATATGGAGAGGAAGCAAGCAAGTCACTAAAAACCAAATCCATTAGGAAAAAAAGACAAAAATATCAATGGGGCACTCATCAATATACTTGGTACAAGAATATACTTGTTAACTTAATTCTGTAGACTTTGTGAGAGCTGTGACAGAAGCATCATCTCTTGACCTCGAGACCTTTTAATAAATACATACAACAGTTTCCTGCCATCCCAACTACTTTTAAGAGTGAGGTCACTCCAGTACTGGATACGCGACTATTTTACATTTGCCTCAAATAAACTTTTGCACTAGGTCTTAACAAGTCTGACCAGGGATGACAAATCAACAAATTCAACAAATCCTTAGAACTTCACCCACCTTCCAAGACCAGCAACACAGTGTACAGCAATACAACAACCAGGCTCTTCACGAAATTTAACTTTAAGGAGGTTTAGCCAATCATCAACAATCTGGTTGGATGGTGGAGCACCGTCATCAAAGGGCCAGTCCTAGCAAACAGGATTGCAAATACACAAAGATAGAATTCTTGTAAGCTGTATGCATAGGCAAAAAAAGGAAGGGACACAATGGACAAAGAGCTGACAGCTAAGGAAACCACTGAAACCTACAGCTTTCTAGTAGTGTAACTACAGCAAGATTACGAATACATTCCTTTCAATCAGTTTTCATTAAGCCTATGATTTAGCTCAAAACTGAACCTTTTTTCCTTACAAGAAAAGATGTCTGCACATCTTTTTCCTCCATCAGCTGCTGGAATACACTCATAAGAATTAACAAGGTGGTGTCAAATAATCTTTTTTTTGGAGAAGGGGGGAGAGCGAAGAGGGAAACAGGTTGGTTTTGAACCCTGCTTCTACACTACTTACCAAAACCTGAATGCCTTCTTTTTCCACCGGAGCAGTGTCATAAGTAGCTTCACACACTCTTACCACTGTGGTAACACCGTATTTCTTAAGTTCCTAGGGAGTGAAAAAAAAAATGCTGTAAGAGTAAACTAGCTTCACTTACCGTTTAATTTTCTTGATTAGCTAACTTAGTAACTCATTCTAAAATTTTCAGCAGCTAAACTCATGCAAATGCTTACCATCCTGCAAAGAACACAGAAAGCTGAAATGACTAAAAACTTGGGTGCCGATGCCAGATACTTTAAGCTTTTCTGCAAACGTAGTCTTATCTGCAGACTAAGTTTTGTTATGTTGGATCAGACTTTTTTCCTTCAAAATCAGATCCAGATGAATATTGATTAATTAATTAAGTAGTCCATCTCCAAAAGAGCATTCATTTTAAAGGAATAGGATGCTTCCTGGTTTGCAAAGCTACATACTTCACTAAAAGCATTCTGAGCAAAGTTCAAGTCTTCCCCTTCTCTCTCTCTCTGCTTAAAACAACAGGTTTGTTAGACCACTTAATGTTAAGAGTTACGAGCACAGGACAATGAATTATTCCAGTTCCTGAGTTGTCATAACAAAATTTAACTTTCCATTTTGCTATTAGCCTACATTAAAAAAAAAAAAAAGCAATCCCCCTTCATTCTCCCTGCAACAACCCATCATTCACACTGCAAGTGGCACTGTAATGACTGAAGCATTGCCTAAGCATACCTAATCTATTTGTGAGAGTATAAAGGCAAGCAAATGTTATCTCACTCTATTTCCTGTAAATAATCCTGCACCGAATGCAGAAGTAGCTGTAGTACACCTAAAATCTCGCTAAGGAGGGACTTAGCAAACATGGATCTTCCCATGAAGTAGCTTCGCAAGAAACCTATTAGCACACACACACATTTTATATAACCATGCACTTTATAGTTCCAACATGCTAAATACATGGTTTAGATGATAAATGCAGTACTAGCAATATATGCCAAGCCACTGGCTTTAGTCAGTAGCATGTACCAAAGCACTTAAAGTAGCTTCAGCAGCTCTGGATGCAGAGTAAGCCTATTGCCACAAATTTCACTCAAGTAGACGCTATGACACAGAGGATCTTCTTAAGCTACACTAAAACCATGATCTGCTAATAGTGAAGGAAGCTAGACAGTGAAAGCATATTGCAATCCTGTTATTTGTTCCTAAGGTTCTGACCCACAATATGTATCACTATGCAGCAACTGCAAGGAAATATTACACCACTTCAGCCTAATCTGAATGTGAGCTCCTACCACTAAGAGATATTTGTATTGTTCTACACATAACTCTGCTAGATAATTCCTGTTTTCAGATCTAAACAATGTACTTAATGTACCATGTACTAGATAGCATAATTATTACTTGGCTTCGCTCTCAGAATTATGTTTGTGGAGGCCAAAGTATACGTGAACAGATTTGTCTAGAGATCTTTGAAGCATAGCACCGGTATTTGAAAAATATCAATATACAGCCTCAGTACCTCCTCATATGGCTTTCACAGCAGTTATCATCTAGTAAAGGAAATTGTAAATATAGCATGCTGTTCAGGCATTAAAAAAAAATACATCAGTAAGAATTCTGTACTGGCCTTACCTCTATAAATTTGTTTAAGGTTGCATTGGTTGGATTATGTGTGATCAGGAATCTCATGTTCTTGTAGGTGATTTCCACAGGAGCTGGGCGGTTCATTCGGGCCATATTGATTTAGTTAAACATGCAACAAGATTATGAAAGGATTAAAAAAAAATTCCAATACAGAAGTGATGTAGAGAAACTGAAGTCTACTTCACTATACTCCACGTGAAATTCTCAGTGCTTGGAAGTATGAAGTTGGGAGCAATGGGAAATGAAATGAACCTCCTAACAAGAAGCAGCAATTCTTCAATCCAGTAATACTGAGGCAAAAGAAAGGCAGTGCACTGAGGTTTACCCCATCCAGGTCTGAATTCCGTTGTTAAATGCTCTGCCAATTTCAATTCAACACTTCTTATCCTGGTCAACCACTCTTAGGGGGGCTTCTTGGTGGAGTAGTAATGAATTTCTACAGTTCACTTGTCTGCATAGAGGTCGTGCTGTGCCTGGCAGTAGTCTCCACTGCCCTTCAGAAACTCCATAAATGTGTGACCAAGAACACCACAGAACTGCTGTAAAGAGAGGGGGGGGCGGGGGGAGAAAAAGCATAATGAGTACAGGTGAAACAAGCTTATTTTTAAGACATCAAGCTTTATAAAACGAAAAAATAAAACCACAGCAACTGAGCAGTTTCACAAGGTTTATTTTTTATTCCAAGAATTAGGTTTGTGTAAGAATCCTGCTACCTTTCTCCACATGGATTACTTGAAAATAAATACATTTACTTATTACGAAGTTTCCATGTAGGGTTTTTGCAACACCAAATCCCATAATGTATTAAAATACCAATTTCAGATGTGCTAAACAGAGCGACAAGTTTTAAGAACTCCTGTATTTATAAAAAGAATAGTTCTTCCAGGACACCCATACGACTGCCTTTTCCATTTTAAATTGAGAGATATCACAACATCTACTAAAGTTACAGAAAAAAACGAGTATAAATCCACCTGACTCAAATAGGAGGCCTTGAAAGCAAATGCAGTCTTTGTGGCCTAACAAATACAATGTGAGCTTTTGAACAGAGGCTTTTGAGGCACACAGGTTTCTAGCTAAGGAACATTTCACACACTAAAGGCTGAAGACCAGTGGCAACCTTCACATGCTTTTAACAGTCTTTTTACACCACGACTTCATTAATATACCAAGATAGCAGTAATAGTCTAGCTAAAAAACATATAGCAAGTTTATTGAACAGGTCATTCCTATCCAGTGGTATGCTGATTAGCTATGGTTAAATTTATATATATAATTACTGCAAGATGCAACCAGGAATTAAGACAGCAAATTAACTGCTCCAAGTTGTGTATTTATTTGCAGATGCTGCAAATGAACAATCCATAAGTGCTTGTATGCACCGTGGAGCTTGCACGCACATCTCACACAGCAGATGTGTTACTTTTGTGCCCAGCTACTCTACCGGTGCTACTGCTTACACCTGCCTAGGGAACAGGTGGGAAGAAGAGGGGAGTTCTGTTTTCCAAAAGAGAGGTACAAGTCAAACCACACGTCCACTAAATATACTCAGGTATTAGAAACATAATCAATCCTACAAATATTTAGCAAAAAAAATTATTTATGTTGATTAGTCAACCTATTTTCATGTTTTCGGACCGCTTCCAGGTAAGAGTTTTAACGTGCGTGTTAAGTCACAGGCATGACTTGTGAAAAACAAGCAAATAAAATAAACACAGAATAAAACCCCAACCTGCTAATGAACATGAGAATGAAGTTAACAGAAAGAAACTAAAGATGACAATTTCACATCCACTTTGCTGCCACTCCAGAGATACTACCATCACCTGGTAGTTGATGTAAACTATAGGAGTAAGTTTGCCAGCTACTTGTAAAAAAGCTGCTTCAGTTTTTAACAACTTGAGAGACAGCAAGAACTCTAAATATAATAGGTGTGGAAAAGGAGTAAGAAGGATCCTCTTAAGTCAAAGGTCAACAGAGTAACAGGAACCAGAACTGAGACTCGGAAGAACTCCAAGAATCATCATCTGACTCACCAGCCATGCCCTAGCAAGGAGGCAGGTGTGCATTTAAAAGCCTCCTAGGACCAGATCCAGAAAACAGCTAAAATAGCAACTGAAAAAAAGAACTGAAGGTAACTTATTTAAAGTCACTTTCAATTAGTTTAAGAAGCAGAACGGCAAAAAGGGATGGGACAGCTTTAGGCAGATACAGCTGCACAAGGTCTTGTGCCGCTTTTTGCACTGCACCGCAAGATCTCACGCTGATCTCTTCTTAAGACTGCTAAGAAGAATCACAGACAGACCCTTGCCCTGGTAAAGGATGAGGGAGTGAAGGCTGTCAGAAACACAAATGCAAGCGAGCTTGAGGACACAGAATGGAGTTTTTAGGGTGAAAACCTTTCAATCAGCAAAATGGAGATTTTGGGGAGAAAAGCACATTTAACATGTCGCCGTACATGGGCAGGTAGGCAGAAAGAAGTAATCAGGATTCATCCAGTCTTCTAGGCAGGCTGCCCTTATTCTGCAACTCAGAGTACTCCAGACACCAGACAAACCAGTAAACAAGGAAAAGGGCAAGCAGCAAAGAATTAGTTAAGCAAAAAATCCTTCTTTTTAATGCAGATTGGTAATGACATCTTAGAAACTGGGTGCACAGTTCAAATTCTTATACAAAGTAGAAGCAAGTAGATTATGCAATGTTACATTTGAGTTCTATGTGTTATTAACCCTTACAAAGGAATTAATTTTGTTAATTACTGACTTAACAGTCAGTATTAGACACATCAGAACCTTAGTAATTCACACAACTAAGGACCTAACCAAGCATGTACTTAAGCCTCACTGTTTGCCTTGGCAACTACAGCTGCCACATTATAAAGGACCAAAGCTCACATTTTCCTTTGATGTGAATGCCATCACTTCTCACCAGTACTAGCAGGAAAGCTTCACAGGCAGACCAAAGTCCTTAAGGCAGAAACACACTGTACTATCCCAACACAGCTCTGCCAACCTAGTTTCATTCTGTTCTGGGAGTCAAATAAAAATTAAAAGATGAGTAGTATATGAGCATGCTGTTTGTGTTATGGCGTTAAGCTAGAGTACAAGGCTTCACCCACCTTCAGCAAAAAGACCTGGAAGATGAGAAATCAGCCATGAAAACAGTGTTGCAGTAATTATGATGACATCGGGCTTTGAGGGAACTCGAATGATGTCATGAGCTTTCAAAAGGCTTGGAAATACAGCTTTGAAATTACTATATTGTCTCATACAGTTTTGTTAGGTAAGCTACCAAAACAGTCAAGACAGTGCATGAAAGCAAAAAGTTGCGTAAGTGAAATTCAAATGCATACTGTTGAACGCAGAAGGCTCTTTTAACAGAGTAACACCAACTCATCATTTGTACCATCAAGTTGGGTACCCCAGCATGTTCTTTTCAATTTACATATAAATTTTCCTTGAGGAAATTTAACACCGAAGGATTTTGGAAAAAGTAGCAGTTTCCATCCCAACAGAAAGTCCAACATTTAGACTGTTAGAGGCATCAAAATAAACTTGGAAAACAAAACTAAGGTTAACATGCCAGGACCACCTATTGAGAGAAGGTAACCTGTCCATTATAGCTGCATTAACTATGATCTTATGATCCACTACAATTCAAGCTAGGAGAAGTCAGAAAATAAGTCTGTTCAAGTAGGACGATGACATCTTGAAAGGAAAGGCTTTAATTCATGCCCTTCTCTGGGACAGAAAGCTAAAGTACCTGTCTTCACTGACAAGCAGATTCACATGGATGTTAATTTGGGGTTTGAAACAATCACTCACATCTGATAAAAATGGTTTATGAAAGTAATCTATTTCATCATTATTGATATGGGGAAAGTGGAGAGGTGCAAGGTTATCCCACGCTGTAGACACTCTGGGTCACAACTCAGCAGCATCTTGAAAAGCACACAAACTAAAGCACTTGTTATCACAGTTATATGACCTTTTACCTTCAGAAGATGTGCAAGATGGTTCACGGTTGCTCAATCCACCTGCTCGTAGACCAAAAACATTTATACCCAGAACCAACTATGTGGTCTCACATTCTCTTAAGTCAAGACCTGGCACGCACTCACCTACTGAAACCACAGGATTAAAACTAGAAAACTAAAATAAACTAAGTTTCATGACAATTTGAGAACACCTGCAAGGAAGTTCATTGTTCTGAATTACTACCCAACAAAAAGATGCTGAATGACAAATACCTCCGACTTCCTCTTACTATTCAAGGCCTCAGCAGCAACTGCCAAGGCAGTCAGGAAAGAACAGGAGGGTAAAGGGTACAAACTGCGAAGTCAGTATGCAAGGTAGAGGCACACCTTCATAAGGTGCTCTTGACAAGATGTACCTCCTATCTACTAGGCACATAAATGCCTGTCTTATGATATCCACAGTGATAACACTGTCCATTTTAGACCACAGAAAGCGACCCATTGCCTATGAAAATACATTCATATCTCACCAATGGGAAGGGAGAATCCAAAGGTTTATCATAAATTTGTTGTGCCATGCTCTATGCCGGAAGGATACTCTTGTGGTTCAAGTATGCAGTGAAAGGGGAAGAAAAAATTATCTCAAAACTTCCTGTATAACAAGTCAATGCAACTTTTAGAGATGATGAAACTGAGGCCATGTGACTCAGTTCAAAGTTCTTCTGCTTGGACGCCAAAAACAACATGCAAAGAAGATGGCCTTAACAGATACTGGAGAAAATTAGACATCACAGAAACCAATCCATCTCCTTGTCTAGCACTACCTCCTGAGTTTCCAAAAGCAAGGAATCTCCAAATGACTTAACACTTCAATAGCAAACTACATAAATCCTGCCAATCTATTAAAAAAGTATTCCATTATGTTTTAAGCAATAACATGAGAAATTTAGAACAGACAGCAATAACTATCTGCATGTATTTCATTGAGTTTAATTAAGCCAGGAACGCCTAACAAAAAGTTTCAACTGAGAAGAAAGCAGTAAGGACTTCCTTTAACACACATATATTTCTTGTATTGATCCGAAAGAGCGAGTTTAATTTTCTGAAGAAGGTGACAATCTGTTGTTAGTTTACGGTTCAGCAATACCCTTATCTGGGTGTTCTGGTTAATGTTTAAAACAAGTGATCACTTACAGTCAGCCTACACGCTGGGATAGATCTGGCATTCTTACATGGCGTGTATTTTGTCAGAACAGGAAAGTTTCACTTGACAGAAGTTATTAGATAAGGCTAAATTCTACTTATTTACTGTCTTACTGACATTTAGTTTCAGTAAGACAATGACATCCTGTTCCCTTGGCTCTTGTTATATCTGTCATTCATTTTTATTTCTCATTCTCACATTTCCTCTCATGGCTATGTAATTTCTGTATTGCTTCTTCCACATTTGCCCCCTGAAACGACTCTGCTCCTGGTAAGACAATTTCAAAACCTTTTGCCGTTCCATCACTGGAATAATATGAGCTGACATTTAAGCGTAATCTTCAGGTTTCTTGATTTGGCAGTTTTATGAGATTACAAAGAGACAGGGTTCATGCTTCTGAGTCACTGCTTTCGAAAGACTCAGCAGATGCAGGTAGACATATTGGAAAGTTGTCTCCAGCAGGAATAAGAAACACCGGATTGCAGGACCTTCATGCCACCAAAACTGTACAGGTCGTAATACTTGCAATGTGCATAGCTGGCTACCCGTGAGCAAACAATTCTGCTTCTATTGTCGTAGACGACTTGATTTTGTTAATTCTTTGTCCTTTCTGCTTCCCTGCTTTTGGAGGGCATACTACCACCAGCAAGCCGTACATTGTTTGATTTCTTCTGCTTAAATACACACTGTGCTCTGCGGTCACAGATGTTAGGCAGCACAGGCACCGAGATTACTAGGGGAGTTAAAAAAGGAAAACAAACCAAAAACCGGCAAGCGAAACCTTCCAAAGCTTAACTGTGATCCACCTCCAGAAGGAAATGCCTTCCTTGAAAAGACAGACTGGAAGGTCTTGAAAGCAGTTTCGGTCAAAATTAAGGTATTTGACCGTATTCGTGAGCTTTTGAGGTTCAAGGCAGATTGTTACAGAAACATCCGCTTCAACATGTACTCAAATGACTCCTCTGCGGACTTCTCCTGCCGAGCAATGCCGACTGCACACCCGAGTTCGGGCATAGCCCACCTCTACTGCATAGAGCTCATTTTGGAAAGGACTCACGTCCTCGCTTGCAGCCGGCCCTGACTCCCCGCCCGAGCACGGCGGAGACAAAGCAGCTGCCCGGCCGCCTTCGCCCTGGCCGCAGCCGCGCACGTGGGGCCGCGGCGGGGGGCGAGC
>VZTA01001672.1:145033-170929 GCA_013398855.1 Mohoua ochrocephala | reverse complement strand
AGCCCCGGCTCCCCCGGGACGGAGAGTTCCAGACTCTTCCCTGCGCCGCCGGTGCGGGGCGGCCGGCTGGCGCTCCGCAGCCCTGTGCCCGCTGTGGCGGGGCGAGGGGGGAGAGCCGCTCCCGCGCGGGCTGTAGGACGCGGGGTGGCGCAGCGCGGGCCCCGCATGGGTTTAATCCGTCGGCCCCTTCGCCCGCGGGCTGCAAAACCGCTCTGGCGAGTTTAATGCCGACAGGAAGCTCTTAGAGCGTTCTGCCCGCAGATTACCCCGTGTCTTTTAAGTCGAGATAAAAACCGTGATTCTAGTGTTGCAGATGGGAGCTCAGCCCAGTAGGCCAGAAGCGGTGTGAGAAACAACAGACCTCGCTCAGCCTCGTGCTCCCTCTCGCTCCTGGGAAAGTGTCTCCCAAGGCATAGGGTTTCCCGAAAGGCAGACGTGAGGAGGTGGAGCCGGCGGTGGGAAGCGCCGATGGTATCACTGCAGCGCCTCAGGGATAGCGGCACGGCCGGCAGTCCCTGGCTGGACACCGGCAACCGGGGAAACACCTCCATGTGGGTCAGTGCCAGCTTTGTGAAATAACAGCCTATTTTTAGCTTGAGTTCGTCTGGAACTGTTCTAGTTGCGTTTAACTAGTTAAGTCTTTCTTCTGCGTGATGTTGTATTGCTACTGTACGGATTACGAGAGTTTGCAGAAGTTGTTTTTGATCGAAAAAATAAATCGCTGCAGTCTGAGCCTTCTCAAGTTAGTATTGCCCTGTACAAAGGCATGGCTGGTTTGTGGTTTTGCCCAAATGTCCTGGGTTTGTATAACCTGCATAAGCCGTGGTTTGTCCAGAGGAGGTTTTCATGGTGTCTGACACGTGAGGAGAGATGGCCTGTTCAGAACATGTTTGTGCTATCTTTCCCTCCAACTGGCTTCAGGTGGCCATAAGCTAATTTCTAACCAGGAGCCATGTCTCTGCTAGGATAATGTACTTATCTTCTCTGGGCTATAAATAGATCTAGGCTGTATTTACATTGTGTTTTGTATTTACTGACTATGGGCACGTGTCTGGTGAACTTGCAGCTGTTTCCGCTTCTCCATATAAAACTTCTTGAAAACGTGCTCAGAATGCCATAAAATGAGTTGATCTCAAGGTTAAGGCTGCTTGGAATATTGTTTACTTTTTGTTGGTTGCAATGATAGGAAGGTTTTGGGTAAAAAGAAATAAAGTCAACATAGCTTCTATCGTTTGGAAAGTTTGAGGAATTTGCTCTGAATAGAGTTCTGTGCTTAAACAGCTCTTTACCTGCTTTAATCCATGTTGGGTTTTTGTGTCTGGGGTTTTTTCTTCCAATAATGCAAGTTTTTGTTTACTGTTTCTTTGCACAATAAACTGATCGGGATTTTAAAATCAGATTACTTTCTGCTGCAGCATCCTTTGAGTGCTCTAGCACAGTAGTTTACTCTGAAAATAAGTCTGGCAGCTTCTCTGAAATAATGGACCCAAAGAAGAAAGGCTTTAGGTCAGAAACCTTCTGGTCTAAAAGGATTTTTTCTTTTTGATTAAACAGTGCCAGGATCATTTTAACGATTTAATATTAATTTTTATTAGATTGACCCTATCTGGTCCCCCTAGTTGTGATTAATTATGTCATACTAGTTGTCACTTATGCAGTTCCTGTATTTTGTGATCTGAGATGGCAGGAGATACTTGGAGACTACAATAGTCTCCAATTTCATATAATATAGGGCAGAATCAGAGATACTTGTAGGGGAGAGAGAGACAAGTGGATAGTTAAAAGATGCTAATTAGTGAACTGATGAAACAAAGTGGGTTGAGGAAACAGAAAGAGATGAGACTCCTAAGGAACTTGAAAATAAGAAAAAAATAAATAAAGGAGAAATCTGTGGGGTATAATCAGAAGAGACTGATACTACCAGTATGAGATGTAACGATGTGATCATCACCATCACTGTGGTATTAGGAAGATTAGTACAACTTTTATGATAAGAGGCTATAATAGGAAAAAACTTGAATACATTTTTGAAGCAGTGGGAATGAAAAACAAAATGTGGGCATGGACTGAATGGTTGTCTATTCTCAAGAGTTTTTGAAAGTTTTAACAGGCAGTTGTGCAGTATAAGAGTCAATTTAAAGAATACCAAAGTTTCAGAAATCCAAATGGTGGGTTATACCTTATGATTGCTTTCTTTTCTCCTAAGTACAGTAGTGAAAAAAAAATCCCTATTCACACTCTTTCTGTCAAAGTGTAAATATTTTATATGCTTTGCTAGCCATTTTTGTAAAGAAGGGGAATCTTAATATAATTAGGGAAAAGTTTTTGACTTCTGATCATCTTTGTTAACCTTTCTGTACTTACAAAAAGTTTCATTATATTATGTTTTAGTCAGAGGGACCAGAACAGGAAGTAGTTTTCAACATGCAGTCACACCAAGACCATGTATCACTTTGAAGTGATTTAAATTTATTGCTACTGTGTGTATTCTGTTTTGAGAATGCTACCTCTATGGGATTCATGAAAGTTAAACTTTAAAGTACTATTCTTATGTTTTAAATACGTATCTTTATGTAACAACTAATAAAAATATACTCAAAGACTAAATAAAAGTACTGGTTATTAATGATGATGTCTTTTGCTGACACTTAACTTCTTTAGTCCCTCTAAAAATCAGTCAGTTATTCCTAATGTTTGTCTGGGTCTTCTGTAACGCAACATTAAGGCAAAAACCCACAAACAATTGTGTACTGGAAAGAAATGTCAGAATCTGAATTTGTTCAATTGGATGTAGTTTCTTTGTGTCTATGTGGACTAATTCTATTTAAATTTCAGTGGAACTGGGGATTTTGTATAACTATCGATGTCATGTCTATTGCTAGTCTATATGTATAGCATTAATGTATACACTTAAAGTTCTACTGGTTAGATCTTTGATCTGCTGATATTTACTGTAGCCTTTTGCGTAGAGGCTTCTGAAGGCTGTGTTAATGCCTATGTCATGCCAATGTGTCAAAACGTGAAGTGAGTTGACTATCACTGGGTTAGACTGTCATCTAATAGAAAACTCATACATGACTAAGCAGATTAAAACAAAAAATAATTAAAGGAAAATAATATAATTAATGCAAATCAATGTAGTTCTAGGGAAAACAGCCATTGCCAAGAAAGCTGACTTAATGCCTTGATAAGATTACAAGATTGGCATAAAAGTAACTGCATAGCTGTAACACTAAATGTTCATGTTTTCAAACAGTTTTATCAAAGGAGTGTAATCAAAGATCACTCTAAAAAACAAGTGTGACTGATGCAAAGACCGATGAATAGCAAGTAGCGACGATGCCAGCATAGTTCTTCAATCTAGGCTGTTTAGTAACTTGTATTCACTCAAAAATGTGCTTTTAGTACGAACACTTGCAAAGTCATGCACCTAGAACAAGGAGCACAAGCAAGATTTTTAAGTTTTCAAGAATACCTTTGTTACTCTTAAAAGAGTAGAGGGATTATAATGGACAGGTCGATATGAACACCCAGGGCAGTGCTTTGGTAACAAAAATGATCTTTATGTGATCCTTAGGTATCTAATGTGAAATTGTGAGGAGTAGAGGGACTTTTTTTTTTTAACAGCATCAGTACTAACTATTGAATTACCATGTGCAGATCTGACCACAGACCTTACCTGATCTTCTGATATACATAAAACCCCAACCAATTCATCTGGAGCCTGTGCGTGGCATATTTCATGTGCCCTGTTACCTACTCCTCTGTTTATATCTACTGCTCCACCTCTTAGCCCTTTTTTGCCTCCCTCTTCAGATTATGTTCAGTGCTGTGGTGTCTCTTGGATTCTGTGGTCTTCTGGTGAACAGGATAATGGAGTGGAGGGGGCTGCAGGACCGTGTCAATTTGTGTTTGAGAGTGGTAGGTCCACAGCCGTGTCATAGAAGAGAGAGTGATAAATTTTTGAGAATGCAAATCTGCAGAAAGTATTCAAAGACTAGAAACAGTGAGACATAAAGGATTCTTCCTGTTTAACTCAAAAAGTAGAATCAGTGATATCTCACAAGGAGAAAATATAGGCCTGTAAAGGCTTCTTAATTTGAAGAGTAAGGTAGATTGGTTTATAAATGTATGACAAATTCACTTGGTCTGAAGTTACTGAAGATACAAGTTACTGGCTTCAGTATAGGAATTACTGGGTGAAATTTCATATGCTGTGATGTACAGGAGATCATAAACTGTAAAATACAGACTTTTACATCTTAAAGTGCAAATTTAACAGGAAAAGAAGATTTTTAGTAAAAAATGCTTTCCTTCAGGTTTTTTTAGTTAGTTCAAACTCCTTATGGTATTTTTATCTCAATGGAGCTGTAGAATTTCTTATATTGTGTCTTAACTGGAAATTCTGCTTTTAATATTTCTAAAGTTTAATGATATTAATAATTTAACTGAGTGCTTCTTTTTATTTTTCCACTGATTATAATTTTGTTGTGTGTATAAAAACCCTTTGAATTACTGAGTTTCTTGTTGTCAGTTCTTACTGTGTCGGTTTCATTTCTGCAGCTTGGTCTCACTTATTCTCCCCTCTAGCATGTTTCCCTCTTTATTTTTTGATGGATGTCTTCAGTCAAAATCTTTTTTCAAGCTTCTTTCTTTTCTTCGGTTCTTTAAAAAGTCTCATGATTGTTAAACATGAATTCATTTCTCTCCTATGTCCCAAGTTTCAGTCAATAGCACGGTCAGGATGCGGTTCTGTTGCCACGGCCTGGGCCCGCGTGGTCAGAGCACACATGGAGCCCTCTACTGCTGGCAGATAGCGCCGAAGGAACGCTGTTCTGCTGTGAGGTCGGTGGGACAGACCTGTGCTAGAGGGGAACCTTTCTGCTGTGGAAATTTCTATGCTGATGTGCTAGAAGAGGGATACAGAATTTTTACTGTAGGAAATCTATTTGCAATGCTCTAGCATATTATCAAAACTGAAAGAGTTTACAGCGGATTCTTAATGTTTGTTTGGTTTCCTTGGCCATGCATATTTATTTAAAAAAATACTCTGAATTCATTACGAGGGTATAACACAGACCTTTTCACCATTAATGTAAATGAGCACTTCATGTACAAGGTGTGGTATTGCTAAAGGTTTCTGGTAATAGTGTTGTGATCTTGGGCTAGATCTTGTCTATATGTTTTTGTGATAATGACAATTATTTCCCATTTTCAGCTCCAAAACTGGTTTCTGCATTTTGAAGAGAAAGTAATTTTAGTTTCTTTCTGGAACCCTGATTATATGCATTGACCATGGACCGGTCAGAGGGATTAGAGAACTGCTACTGAGACTTCACAAATACAACCAATGTGAAGCCCTTTTTCAGTTGTTCTTTGGAAAAATTTGGTGAATTTCTCATATTGCTTCTGTCTGTTCAATAAAATAATTGTCTCTATAATGCCCAGTGTGTATTAAAACTTTGAAGATGCGGTAAAGAAGGATTTTTCATGACTGAAGAAATGATGATCTTTTACGGGCACATGCTGAAATGGTCACTTGGCAGGTTTAACATTCATAACTGGCCCTTAGGCAACATATAATGTGAGTGGATGGTATTTAAGTGTTACAGGAGTAATTATAAAGATGAATAATTTCATGAAATATTTGCACAATATTGCTTGCAAGTAAGTGTTCCGTCGTTAGGCTCTTTTACAACATATCTGCTAGTTTATTCCTATTGAAGTAAATAAAACCTATACATTAGGAAAACTGGGCATTTTTGATTTAATTTAATTAGATTTTCTCCAAACCCATTTCGGAACAGTCCAATGGTTTGACATTTTGGATATATCACAGCATTTATCTCAGCAAACTGTTTGAGCTGATGGCCTGGGAATATTTTCTCAAGTATGTTAGTGGCAAATCAGAGCCTAGCCACAGGGATGACAAACAGGGCCTTTGGTGCTAATAATGCTTTCCATATTTCCTATTGTTAAGAAATTTTGGCATAAGGATCCTATACAGCTGCTGTTAAAATACTGCAATATTTTTTTGTGTTACAGTTTTTCAACAGTGCTGCCCATGAAAACTGCTTAACTGGTACTCTTAATGGTAATATCAGATGTTAATGGCAATTACAAGAGCATACAGCAATTACAGGGACTCGTAACTCTTCCTTTTTGAGAAGTTTCTTTGGATGAGTGTGAAAATTCATTTATGTTTTTGTTTCTAAAATGTAAACCACGTATTTTATTGCCTTGCATTGTTAGTGCTGCAACCAGAAATAAACAGCAATCCCTTTGCTCCGTCTGTTCATATTACTGCAGCTATCAGTCACTTACTGCCTGTTCAGCATCCTCTTCACACCACTCCTGATTTTTTCCCCTCTGTTGCTAGGGAGGAATGCTCATTGATTTTCCTGTGGGTTTTGTTGTTGTTTTGTTTTGTGCAGCAAAATAACAATTTATTGAGACAGGAAAATTTTGCACATCCACTTATAAAACTCACTTATCAGCTGATATGCTGTACTGTCACTAGGCTCAAAGTTTGTCTTGTCATTTACTGTTGGAATCCCATTATTGTTAAAAATCATTGCCTTTCATTTTATTTCTGAGATTTGAATTAAAAATTGAAATATAGAAGCTAAAGTTGGTAGTGGAAGCTCTGTTGCAGTTCTGTTCCACGCTCAAATATGACCTTGTGCCATTAAATGACAAAATTATTATACAGGAAGGAAATTTATAACATGTCATAAAAATATAAATTATTCTATTTTCTTGGTATGTATACATGTCCTTTTGTTGTTTCTTTGATTAGTGAACATTCCTCTTTTATATAGTGTTATAATTGTCAGTGTATTAGAAAAGAGATATACCTGTGTTCAATTTAATAGGGAAAACAAATCACTTGGAAACCAAAGGATGTGTAATCTTATGATCTAAAGCTCACAAACAAGGGAGATTAACTACATATGTTTAAAAATCAAGATGGAAGCTGTAAGGAAAAGATGAGTAATTATCCAAATGTCCTAAAAAAATGTAGTGGCTTTTGTATTTGGATTTAAACAAGAAAGCATCTGAGAACTGTCAGCCTCCATGATCTAGTGCTGGAATTCTTTTGGATCCCTAATTTCTTTTGCCTTTTGCTTGAGTAAACTGGTTCAGCAAATCAAAAATATGCTAACTCTTTGTCATAAAAAAATACTTTTGTTTTGTCTTAGAGCAGGTACACTGCGTCGGGCTATCAGTAAACATGTACTTTTTGTCACATAAATGACATTCCAATGGTACTCCAGGTCTTAGGCTATTTTGCTTCCAATCTGCCAGATGAACTCTGCGCCAGCCTTTGCTCTGTGTATGATTATGGCTTTTTTTTTCCCAGGGTTTGCACAGTCAGAATATTACTTTGGTCGGCAGACTGTTAGTCAAAATAATACATACCAAGCTAATGGTAAGGAGCTGTACCCCACTGAAAATAGGACTGAATACATTGTAGTTTGCTTGTGCAAAATTCTTGACGCAGAGCTGCCTCTTAGTGCCATGCATCTTTTTAAATGTTTCAAACTACTATTCTTGAACCTGCCATCGAGCCCAAAACCGTGTATTCCTGTCTTAATATTCCTGCAGTTCACATACTCGTAGCTGCTCTCAGCACTACCAGCTGCAGGCATATGCATTTCAGCAGTAATCCTGTTCTCTGAAACTATTACTTCAACATGTTTCTGATGCCACATGGATAATTTTTTTTAGTAATGAGAGTTAGCATCTCCACAGCAAGAAAAGTGGGACACATTTGTTTCTACATCTGTTTAGATGCAAAATTCTGGAGCCTCTGCAACTATTCCCTATCTGTGTTTAAATGTTCCCATTGTTGGATTGCACAATTCCTGCCTGAAACACTACTGTGTACCTGGGGATAGAATAACAATTCCAGCAGCTTCCATGGCTGCCCAGTTTGTCATGAAAATATTGTGGTGGTAATTTCTTTTCACATTCTGGTCCTGTCCAAAAGACATGAAACATCACATGGATGTCTGCATCCTAACACAAACAGTTAGAACTGGGGCAGCGTGTTTGATGTGTCTGTGATGAAAGTGGAGAATAGTCAGAGCTATGGGGGCCAGAAGTACCTCAGGTGTATGTGGTGGCAAGCTAAAATAACCACTGTCCTTAGAGCCATAGAGGAAAAACAATCAGATTGCTCTGTTCCTAGAGACACGCCACTCAGAAGGGCAGCGTGTAAACTGGAGAATATCATCACAGCCACTGAAGTAAGCAAGTGCGCCACTGTATATTCAGGATATACTTGGTTTATGGAGTTGCAGATAATCAGTGATAGTTTGGTTTAAGGTTGCCTGAGTCGATTTGAAATCACTCTGTCATGTGACACACTCCACTGTGGATAACTGTGTGTAGTGAAACTCATGTCCTTGAAGCTGACCTTTGGAAGGGAGGGAAGAGGAGTAGAAAGATATGGGGAGCTAAGTGCTTAGTCTCAGTAAATAGGTCTTAACAAGTATTTCAGATTAACGATATTTGCAATGATGGAAAAAAGTGAAGAAGCTCTTCAAGATGCCAGTAGAGCCACTATTTTCTTCAGACTCTCTGTCAGATATGGAAAGATTTCAATATAGGAAAAGGAGCTTGATGCAGAGGCCTCCTAGTTATTAGAAGAAAATTCTTAGGATGCAGATAAGATGAATGTAAAACTGATAATTTTTTTTTCTGCAGCACTTTAGGATAACTAAGAATGCTTAGAAGCAGACTCTCGCATTTTCACTACATAAAATATACTCTTAAAAGAGACCAGACTCCAAAATTTACTGACATCGTTCTTGTAGCTTGTAATTTTAATAGAAATCTCAGTATTTAAATAAACTCCATTGTAGAAAACATAATAAAATTCCAATATACATTTCAAGATCTAATTTCACTTAATCATTTTCAAGCAAGCAAGAAGCAGTCTGGAGACATTTTCAAATGTCTAGACAATGAGCTTTACAGACGCCGTTCCTAAGGATTAACACTACAAACTTTGGTACAAACAAGCTCACTATGCTGCTCAGTGGATGCTCTGCTGTCGTTGTTGTGAGGCTCATCAGGCAGCTCTCATCCATACATTCTCTGAAGCCTCTCATCCTGTTAGCGATCCAGTAAGCCTCAACTTGAACGGAACCTTTCAGAGCTAAGCACTGCTTGTACAAGAGAAAGGCTACCAATTTCTCTCCAATTTGAATAAAATGCATTGCAAGCTAATTCAGGAATCTTGACTTTTTTTTTCTTAAGGTACCATTATGAATAAAACTGGCCATAAATACTTTTCCACTGCTCATATTTTGGGGCTTTTTTACTATACTGTTTCCCAATTTCTGTGTAATTTCACTATCCTTATTTAGGGGAGAATGATATCCTGGTTTAGTCTTCTTTCAGTAAATAGCCTGAAACCTTTAGTCAGATTTTACTCTGCTTTATTGAGGCACAATTTAATATGATATTAATTTTGGAAACAAGTAACTATGACTTCATCTCTGATCAAACAGTTAAGCAAAAAGTATATTTTGCCTTCGGAAGCTGCCCTTTAGTTTAAAAGTATCTGTGTTATTTTAGAGCATAAGTCATGTTTTCCGAGGGAACAGTCACTTGGGGATGCTCGACTTTAGACAATTCCAGCATAAGGGAATTCACACCCTTAATTACATGTTACAGATTCCTGTTCAAAACATGAGAAGGGTTAGGAGACTAAAAATGGAATCAGTAGGAGTCAGCATGGCTCACTGGAAGATACAGCAGACAAAAACCGTAGAGGAGAGGAAAAAACTTAAGTTAGCTTGCCCAACTCTTAGAGGATGAGGCTGACTTTCTTTAGCCAGGCTGCAGTCAAAAGGAGGGAAAAAATAGGCAAACATGGGGATAAAAGTTCTTGAACATAACCACGAAATGAATACTTTTTAAAGAGAAATACATTTAAAAAAGATACTCTGTTTTCTAAGAAAATATTTCTAAAAATGCTGAATAGCTACACAAAAAGGGAAGAGATATCAATACAGCCTGCAGGTGAAGAAAATTATCAGCGAAGTAAATGACTGCTCCTGTCAGTTAATAAACACTTTTCAGCCTGACTAACACTATGAGGATAACACTGCTTTAACAAAATTAATTTTTAAAATTATCTACTTATCCATCATAGTAATGAAAAAACAGGGTTCTAAAGGTCTCTACTTTTACAATTTTCTTGTTCCCACACTGCTTCACTCAAATCCATTCATTCTCTAGAAACTAAAGCAGCATGCATTCTTCATTGATACAGTTATGAATTAACTGCTTTTGTGTACTGCTTTCTCTTCTTGCAGTACGAGTTCTGTATTTTTAAGGGTTTTCACTTTCTTGTGTTTGATAACCCTTCCTTCTGCTTTTTCTCTTCTGGCATTGCAGGGACCAGCAGTATTGTTTTCTTTATCTTATTTGCCGCAAGACTGCATATTTATTTTTTATTTATTCCTGTGATCTCAAGCCTGCGTCTTGTGCACCCAGACACCTCAGTCTTCTTTAGAACATTCTTGAAGGATTACAGTTTTCAACCTCAGAAAATGTGTTACTCTATTTCCCCCTGCTGAATTATCAGGACTACAGTTTTAAATTTAGTTTTAGGGATCAGTTGGTCTTCTTCCTTCTTATGCTCTATATTTCTCCCGTACTGTCTTTACAAAATTCCTCTGAGCTGAGCTGTCCTTTCCAGTTTACATGTTTGTAGCCCTATGTTCTCTCTTCTGCCATGTTATTATTAGGAAAAAATGATGTAAAATGTTGTCTTCAAAGTAACTATCATTGCCATAAGAGAGTGACTTACAAGGAAACTCACCAATCTGCATAATAAAAGTTATAATGGAAAACAGGAAACCAAATGATAAAATACCCTAATCAGAAATAAATTTATGAATTGGTATTTATACAAATTCAGACATTTAACTAAAGCTAAATCAAAATAATTTCCCTTCAAGTGGAAAAACAGACTAACTCACTTCGGGCTGCACCTCATGTAGAAACCTACCATTGTAGGAGACATCCAGCTTCCTTTTGCCACCATGAGTTAGGTGTCAAATGTGAGAGAGTGGTCTCGGCTTTTTCTATAATCCAGAGAGAGAGAGAGAAGTCCTCCTAGAGGCTGATAAATCCTGTTCTGACATGAGTGTTAAAGATGGGATAAATTGCTTTTCAGCAGTATTTATCATGACTGTAGAGAAAGAATGAGCAATTAGAGTAAGCACCTATGTTTCAAACTGGTAACGAGGTAACCTGAATCTTACCACTCTAGAGTGGAACGGACACTCCTTACCAATGGCTCTAATGTGTCACCTATCCAAAAAAATTAGCCCATTTTTAGTGTCTAAAACCATGCTATGTGTCCGGCTCAGTTCTGAACAGTGTCTGTTCCCACACTCTGACTGATGTTTTGAGTTGTCCTTTGTAATGGGTTAATTTTTTTGTTGTCCTTACGTTGAGAAGATTTAGAAACCACAAAGAACAGAATCCGTCATCATTTAATTTCATTTTTGCTGCTTTAAAAGGTTTATTTGACCTAAAATGGTTTATATAATTCTAAGGAAATTTTTTTTTAGAAAGGGGTTCACATGGTTTTCAAATACAACTATGTCCCTGTATTGGCCTAATACTGCAGGGTCAGGGCTCTTGATAGGAGTGCAAGACCTTAAATTTAATCCTCTCATCCATTTTCTGGGGTTTGAGTCTGCATCTCTCAGAAGACTCCCTTAATTCTCAGACTGTACCACATCTGCAGTATATAATGAGTGACTAGAGCCTCTCCAACAAGATGTAAAAACCTTTGCTCTTAGTGAATTGTCTACCTTCCTACTCTTTTGGTCCTCGGCTCACTGATTATTTATGTTTTGTAATCGTAATGGAGCAGTATCATCAGTGGTCCAGTACACCAACTGCCCCTATCACAAATTCTGTTCCGAATTCTAGTAGCTAATCTTCTTATCCTGAGTAGGAAGTTACATCGGTTTGTTTACGGATAATGATTTTAAGAGAAGTCTCAAATATTCCAGGAAAGTGCATTAATAACTAGTCATTTATTTCTTATATCTGGGTTTAAAAAGGCAAGAAGGTCTAATATATTTCAAACGTATTTTAAGAAATCTGGCATAATATAAGACTGAACACTAAAAGGCTGGCATTGAGATTAATATCAATTTAGAAGGGACAAATCCCTCAACTGTAGGGTTAATGGAGCTCTGTGCTGTGAATTTACTTGACTTGAACTATGGACATAATGTTAGTTAGTGTGAAACAAAAAGGAATTTAGATTCTGTGTACTGCCTTCTGTGTGGGGCGTTCAGTCTGATTGAATCCTTCTTTTCCTCTGCTTATCTAAAAGGTTCAATAGCTCAGTCCTTAAATATGCTTTTAAAAATATGGTTTCAACCATACACAGCGTTGAAATAAAAGAATTCAGGTATGATTTTGGACAAAGAGTTTACATTTGTCATTTTTTTTAACATGAAATACAGACCTTAGGAAGCACCCTTTTCCACACATTTTGACGCCTTTAATAAATTATGTTTGTTGATTATCAAAGTCTGACATCTCCCTGTAATTTGGGAGGGAAGTCCTATAATCCAAAATTAAATTTACTTTATGTAAGTAAACAGTTTTCCTGCTCACTGGACAAGGTATATGATAATTTCTGGTCTTTATATTAAGGCCTTTCTAAATTGGAAGTACATTTTTAAAAAGTCTAAATTGAGTATTAATAGTTAAATAATTGTTTTTAATTACTTTTTGTCAAAGTTTTTATTCTGAACTAAAGAGTGTAAGGAAGACTTTGCTAATGCCCAGCTTCCTGTTGGTAGCAGTTAGTCACCTGGTTAAAAACAGAGGCATGCAGCATAAGTGCCTTGGTTTTCAGTAAATATTCCCCTAACTTATAAAGGCTAAAACTGATTTTTTAAAATATATTTACTGATTTAATTAAATATTACAAATATAGTAATATATGCAATACTGTTGTTTATGCATCTCAGTATGGCTTATTTTTTCACAATGGCAGGACAGTGTTGATTCACTTTGGTTTATAAACTGCAGTGACTCGCAGGTTCTTTTTTGAGGAAATTTTGCCAAGTCATGCAGTTGTAGTTTTGGTAAACTCTAAACAGAATAATACTTTGCATTTGTCTTCTTCTTCTTCTTTTTTTTTCCTCTTGATCTATTCTCCAATTTATTCAAGCATCGAAATTCTGATTCTGCCTTTCAGTCTGCTTGTATACTCTCCAAAAGCTAATAAAAAGTACAACGGTAATAATTTACTCTTTTATTTGGTAATTTACTTATTCACATTATTCAGTAGTATCTGGTATAAACAAAATTTCTGTGGTTCTATACTCAATCATCTCTCCCTTTGGACAATGAACTATTAATTTTAATTAAAAGAAAATAGTTGAAATGGTTTCCGAAGTGGTTTTGCACTCATCTTTCTTTAGTTTCATCAAGATATTTTTATGTGATTGCTTTTAATAAACTCATATGGAAGTATCAAAAAACTTTTTGTAAGTTAATACATATGATCTTTGCCTGGTTTAGAAGGAGAGTAAATTGGATTAAATCCAGAGATTCTCTAAAAAACTTTTAGGCTATCCCTTAAAGGTATTCATATTGTTTGCTTGTTTATCACAATATTTTTCTGAGAACTGCAGTTGGCTGACTGGTTTGTAAATTGTTAATTACCTCTATTCCTCCTTTTAATATTCTTTCTTTAATTCTTTCTGGAACCTTATTTAGTATGTCAATTAGGAAGTTCTCTAGAAAATAGAAAATATGCATTTGAGGCTGAAGACAAATACTAAACCTAAGACATTCCCTCCCTTAGCAGGGTGTTACCATCAAGGCAGTTATGCAGGAGCCATTTCATTGCAGTGTAGAAGGAAAGGAATAAATGCAGATCCAGCCTACTCTCAAGTGAGAATTGATTGACTGTGGATCATGAAGGGGCAGGAATGCCTGTCTGGCATGTTGTCTGGCATGACACACAACATTTCTGGACAGGATGGATTTCAGACATGTCACTATTGTCTGGGCAGCAGGGTATCACGTTGTTGTGTTGTCCTTCTCAGCCACTTACATACTGCTGTGTGCTATATGTGTCATGTGGTTGCCAAATCCTCAGTTTTGAAAGCTATTCCTGGGACCAACTGTTTGAATATTTTTATTGGGTCTCTTTTCAGCTCTTCTTTGAATTGAAGATGCAATGGGATTTTAGGCTAAGGGTTTCCAGTTGAAAATACCAGGGACAGGGAGGGCACAGGAGCAAACTGTGTTGGAAAAACAGGTGCTGTTCAGTCTTAAGAGCAGACCTGGTAGACACTGTGTTGAGCTTTCTGGGGGAAGGACTGTCTGACTATCGGCTTACTGGATTTTTGCAAGGTTAATAGCATCTTTGTGAAAAATAAAAGCAAAGGAGTACATGTGTAGGGCAATTCCCTTGCAAGGGGAAACTTAAAACTTTAAAAGCTCCCAAAGCTCCAAATACACTCATTGGCAGAAGTCCAGCATTTTTCTATTGGGATTTTTAATATCATTGCTTCCTATATAAATTGCTCTTTGTCCCACAAGTCTTGGCCAGACAGAGTCTGATTCGATAGTGCCTTTCCTCAGGCAGCCCAGATGACATGGGCTGTGCGCCAGTGCCTGTAACTGGTAGGTCCTCTTTGTACTCCTGCTGCCGCTGGGGCCGTTGGATACCTCCCAATTGCTGTAGTGACATTATGTACTCCTTTGCCCTCATCCCACCAGACTTTCACTTCCTGTCTTTGTGCCAGTCAGAAATGTTGCCTTAAGAATCATGAAGGAGTTGTAGGATGGAGGAAAAATAAGGAAAATTATTTTTAATTTCAACTGCTCTATGATCAACCTACCATTAATGGACACCAATTTAATGTGCAAAATCCTGAAGAAGAGGAAAAGGACATAGTTCATTTATGAAGCACACGGGACACTGAAGTGCTTTGACTCTGTTCATTGCAGCCGTACAAACAGCAATTAGACCCCAGGAAAAAGGTAGCTTGTTTCCCACTACTGGTTCCTTTCATCTTGTTTGCAACCTGTTTTTGCACAAAGCACCACAGCTATTTATAAACTGCAAGTGGGAGCTGAGAATAGGAAGAGCTTTGTGTTTATGGGATGACAGTGTCAGGAGAGCAATACTTTAGCTAAATTGGGATGGCCTCTACAGAGTCCTATTTTTATGATTGTAATGCTGCTGGTATTTTGGGGACTGAAGTCTCGCAGACACAGGCTCAGCTTCATGTAATTTATGTCTTCTTACATATAAAAATAAACAAAGTTATGTTAAAAAGCTGTGCTTTTTTTTTTTTTTTTTTTTTATTAACATCAAGATGAGTAAAGCTTTTTGGCTTCTAATTTTAACTATATGAAATTAGTCGATAGGCCATTTATCAAAAAGGGCCAAAAGATGGTTGTTACAATACTGAGTTGTTTTAAGAAGAGGGTAGGGACATGGGTGAGATGGTTAGATGCATTGAGGGAAAAAAACAGGTCTTCCAAAACCTTGCAATGGTAGAAAATTCAGTGCAGTTCTAGCAGGTCTGCATATGCTTGCAAATGACCATCTCAGATATTATTTTTCTTTTTCTCCTTTCTTTTGTTGTAGGTTAAAAAAGACACTGCACAAAGGAGTGGGGAACTTAAAATTTCCAGTCTTATTTGCTGTTTGCAAAGGGAGATGCCGTTCCAAAACTTTATTGAAGAAAATTCTTAGAAAAATCTTCTCTAGCCTATTTGCCACTGAGAGCTATGGTGTTTGGCTTCGAGCAATTTGGCCTGGAATTATTACTTGGCAAATGCTGACCTGAAAGAAGAAGCAGAAAAAAAAAAAGGTTTTTTTCATGTGTGTTGGATGCACTGGGATAAAATGCTGTAGAAATAGTTGAGAGAAGCAGATTGACTTCGCATCACTTTGGGCTCCTACTAAAATACTAGATTTTATTATTAGAACAGACAACTGCAACCCACTTTTGCTAAATAGATGTTACAAAATAGTATTTGAAGATATAATTTTGTGTTTTCTAAAGAAAAAGTTTTTTGAATCGGTGAAAACTCTTCAGATTTGGCAAGATACTTGTCTCTCATTTGAACATAGCAACAAAATAACAGTACAACCTGCCTTATACTCCTCTTAAAATTGTGGAAAAAGTGTTTGTGGTTTTGATTTGCAAACTTTTTGAATGAGAGTTAAAATCAATGCATTACTGCTCAGTTCATGGTTAAAATACCTTTTAAACATACTGTTTGTACTCATTTAACACAAGTGTCTTCGGAGGCAATGGAGAGTGAGTCAGCACCAAAGTAATTACTGGTTTTAACTCTTCCATGGTTATGACTGGGACAGTATAGTTAGGAAAATGATAGCTTCTCAATTTCTGCAAAATGCCATTTAAGAATAATGCAACTTATAGAGCACTTGTAAAATGTAAAACAAGTACAGACAACTCCCTGTTAATAACTGACAATCACCTTTTTTCAGTGTCTAGTGATTTGGAGATCTGAGATGAGAAAAGCAAAGGGAGATACTCAATTCAGCTGTGCGTTGTCAAGAGAAATAATGGGAAAGTAGAATAAAGACATGAAGTTAAAAAAGAAGTGGGTAAACTTCCTTTTTGATATCCATGAGGATTAAGTAAACTTGTACTCTCATATAATTACAAAACAAAACCAGTGATGTTGCTATCTGCTAATTGCAGATAATTATACAAATTAACAAATTAACAGTAAATTATACAAATTAACAAGTATTGATATTCACAGAGAGCTGTTTTCATTCCAATAGGTATATAAAGAAATATTTTATTTGTTAATATTGCTAATATTTCATTAAAAGTGGAAGAGGCTAGACTAATTAGAAAGTTAGCAAACTTCCTTATTGAGAATTTTTTTAATCCCTGATATTGTACTAGAAGAAACAACTGTTTATGTGTGTAAAAATGCCGTGTTGAAAACTAAACTTCTTTCTTCTTTGGTAAAAGGAAATCAAGTCCCTTATTTAACATTCTAAAGCTACAAATACAGAGAGTATTCTAAACGCTCAGCAATTTTTTGCATGTATTTATATTCTTTACCTGCTTAAATGCTAATATAGGTGAGCAATCTGTAGCAGAGACTTCTTAAACCTTTGTTAGTGGCTGGAAAAGCCTAGAATCCAGCTATAACTGCTCTTTCAACCCAATGTCCATAATCAAGTGCGAGTCTTACTACTGGCCTTAGGGGCACTGAAGCGAAGTTCTGACAAGCTGTGGACTTCTTACCCAAGTTCGCTCAAAGTTATCTTTCACATACCAGTGCTTGTATATGTGTTGTATTCCTTTGCCTTACTCCTAAGGTCTCCATGCCTCCAGACAAGGCTGAATCATTTGTATGCTGAGGGAGAAGAAAATACTGGTATATTTTAAGACCAGCATAATTTCAGTAAATCGTTGAGTAACTGAAAGAATAGACAATCCGTGCTATGTCCCTGAATTGATTGTGACGACTCCAGGGAAACTGTGCAGATAATCCGGTGAAGGTTTTCTCTTGAGGTCAGAGATAAAACAGGACCTTGGTATTTCAATCAGTAGGGTGTAAATAGAAAATGGTTATTAAAAAAAGGAGAAGAATGGGGCAGGAACCTCTTAGGGAGTCTGTTTCTGAAGTTTGTGTTAGATGTACATCCTACAAGTATTTGTTACGTCATGAGCTGCGTTGGTGCAGTGCTGTTTACGCTCATTCTCACTCACTCAGAATTCTGTTAATTCTGTACCATATTAAGGGACCTTCTCATTAATTGAAGTCATAAGATGGCAGCTATTTAGAGTTGCAAACGTTTTTACACTTACTTGACGGAATCCCAATCATAATCTTACTCAGATATCAAATAGACAAGTGTAAAGGAGGAACAGTTTTTGGATAATATTCTGACAAAGTGAAACCATTTGTATCTCTGGAGGAAGGTTTGGAAAAGTACAGGCAGATTAGAAATGTGATAAAGTCAGGTCTGCAACAGCACATCTGGCTGGTTGGTATTTACAGGGAATTTATAGAGTACAATGCTAATGGCATGGTCCTGTTATCTTTCAATATATTTTTAAGGTTCCTTTTATCTTTTGGGAATTCTGATGAAGCATTTAGAAGAAGACAAAATAGAGCATTTTTGTTATAATGTTTGAACTGTTGGATGCAAACTCTCTTCTAACTGTAATGCTGATTAGTCTCTATGTATTTTGTAGGAAAGTTTAAAACATTGCCATTATTGATATAACATGGGAACCACAATGCAGTGCACAGTTAATGGAATTTTAACTTCTTTCAAGTTTAGACTGTAATGTATAAAAGCTGTTCTTTTATTGTGGTGTTTTGTTTGTTCCCTAGAAGCTTGCTATGTCCAATTAATGCCTACTACACGTGTATTTGTATGCTGTCATAGCACCTATAGTTTGTGTGACCTTCATTATGGATAAATTTGCAGCAGGAAAGTAAATCTGTTGAAAAAACCCCATCATTTTTGTCTTAGAAAAGTTCCAGTGAATCAAGTTCAGATTGTATCTTGCTCATACTGCATTGCTTAGAATGGTTTCTTTGTGCCCAAGACTCGGTTTCTGTCTGGGATTTTGAGATATTTCTAACATACATGGGATATTTCTAGCTCATCAAAAGTTTTATCTTCTCTTCATATTTTTGATCTTTACATTTACTAAAATATGGCTAGTATTCCCGATTTAACTTTGGTATGTTACACCAAAGGTTGCAGTTATTCTTTTATATGATTTTCTCCTGTATGCTTTTAGTTTGTCCCTAATTTAACACTGAGATAAAGGACTTTTGCTTTATAAAAGTGATTTGCTATGGTGAATTTCTCCTGTTTCTATTTTAATCTTTGTTGATCTGGATTTATAGTGACCTCTCTTAGAGAAATTATTTTGTCTAACCTGTTGTTTTTGGTTTTTTTTTTTTTTCATTAGGATTTAAATGATTGTTTCAGCTATATCCCTGAGTGAGGTTTTTTGTTTTGTTTGTTTACTGGATTTTTTTGAGTGTAGTTTTCCTCTTCAGGATTATTTCTGTTTTATGTTTGTTGTGTTGCTGTTTTCTTGGTGACCTACTTGCTGTCATTATGTCCAGACTCAGTCTTTTTGGCTATGCACTTTTTAAAAGGCTGTTTCTAGAAATCTGCCTGCTCGAACAGCATACAAATAAAACAACATTTCAAGTCTTCTTCTGACAATGTGCAAAATTTGCCGCAGCATCTCTTACTTTTGGTGTTTTTCTGTGTTGGCTTTAGCTCTGGTATTGAAGTGAATATATAGTTTTCTGTCAACTCTAAGATATTGAATACTGCAGTTTCTAATGTATTCCAATTCTAGTTGAAATATCAAGCTGTGGCTTTCCTTGAACACTGTTTTTGTAAATATGGCACTTTCTTATGAGGTTAATTTATTCCTTTATTACTTGAGAGCCACCCCTGTAAAAGTAAGCAGTTGACAAAACAAAGTTGAAAATATATTCCTGCTACTCCCACTCACATTCCTGCTAACCCCATTCACATCCCTAGATTTAACATCAAGGACATATTTATAGGGCTGATTTTAGCTGGCAACAGTTAAGAATGCTATAAATTCTGTGGACATGTAGCGCAGACTAAAATTTCTAACCTTCAAAGTCAAGTGATGCTAAAACCAACTGGGCAGTAAAAATGTCCTTTAGAGGTGAAACAGGGCAAGAAATGATAAATTGTTATCTGTTCTGCTGTTCATTTATGTGATTTCATAGCCTGTAGGGAGAGTGAATCCTTTCTCCATTAGTGTATCGATAGTTTATTTTTCCCGATGGTCAGCAACTGAAAGATTAAGTTTCAAAACAGTAAGGGACATTATCTCTTCAGTGACTCTTCAGCTCGCACGAGAGTTGCACACATGCAAGGCAGGTCATACAGTGAGAAAAACTGTAAATGCAAAATATTCTCAGTAGTGATTAATAACAATTACAAGGAGGAACAATTGTGGCATTCAGAAGTAAGTCCTTTTCTATCTGGAGTCTGTAGAATTTAACACTAACTACAGACTTAAAGTGCTACAGCAGCAAAATTCACTGTTTTAAAGACTACAGACATATGCACAAACATAAAAATGTGAGTAAGGTTGGGAAACCAAGCACTAAAAAGTTTGTAAGTGCCAAAATGAAAAATGCTTCTGCAATCTTAGTTTGGCATCCCAGTGCTTATGTATTATGACATAGAAGCACATATTTATGATGTTACCTAATTCATTACAGCTGACAGTGCGTAGTATTGAAATTCTTCTCTGAATCATTGCCTTTCTCACAGATTTTTTTACGAGATGTATCACTTGCATCTGGAAGCACCACAAAATTCATTGATTTATTACTTTATGCCACATGAAACAATGGAATATTTTATCCTTATCTAATTTGAAGGAAGCTGAAGTATGGAGAGGTTAAGGTCAAAGGGATCCATTAATTTCATGTATCTAACGGAGAAGACTGAGGCCTCATTTTTCAAATAAGGTAGTATTTTTAGTAAGCCATATGTCTAGAGCAGAGGTTCCTCTAACAACTGTTACAATGTGTGCGTTTAATACTTAAAAAAACAGGTTATATCGTTGCAGTTTTCACTTCTTGTCCCAGGCAGAGCAGCTGAGACAGCCAGGAAAATGAAAAAATTTCTAAACATGTGTGTGAGCTAAATCATTCACTTTGTGAAGACGGTGTAGGAACAGGTTACTCATCACTACAAGTCTTGTATAACTTCAATGTGTTCAGTGAGTACAGAATTTGTAAGGATTTTGACTTCTCTTTTACAGGACTCTCGGGGTATGTGTCAGTGACACTTTAAAGTTTATAATGTGGCCATTTAAGATGATATTTCACAGGGACAATGACAGGTTCATCCTTTAAATGTCCATATCTTGCTCGAGTTCACAACTGTGGCACAAAGTAAGGAAGAGGGGAAGACAGGAAGAGTGAGATGGGGCTAAAGTATTGCCAAGAAAAGACCTCAGATTTTTTTTATTATGTAGGAAACAACCTGGGTTTCCTTATTTCCTTCTCACAAATAACCAAAGTATTATTGCTAAAGTTTTCTAAAAGTTTTCAGGCTCAGCCAGATTTCCAATATGGAAACTGTCATCCTAAACAACTGGTGTTGGGCAAGTTTAAATCATCTGATCCAACTTCTACTGGAAAGTGTTGGCTATGGTTATCTCAGCCACCTGCCCTCCCTATAAATCTAAGGGCTTCTTTCTGCCTCAAATTACATCAGTACAAGTCCAAAATATTTTCATTTTTGCAAAATAACATCAGTGAAAAAGTGATAGCAAATAATAAAAAATAATGTCAAATTAAAAAATTTTATCATTTCCGAAAACAAGAGATCTGAATTAACCCAAGAAGAATGAGGATCACAAAATATCTCTGTTCTCCATTGCATTTGTCTCCTATTTTTTTTAACCAATTTCCCATAGAAGTTGCAAAATAGGATTCATGGTGCTAAGGTGGTTGCACTGTTGCAAGAGAGGACTGGTAGCATTCATGTTGTTTTTCTGCATTATAACAAGAACTACTTTCATTAAAATGGGAAAAAAATTGAAATATCCAGTTTATCATAGCTGGAATATTTCTCAGATGTGTACATTTTCAGAAGTCTTCAGCAGAATTTAATAGTGTGATGAATCTCTGGCAGGGTTCTCTAATTATTGCTAGTGATCACACTTGAGTTCTTGAAATTTAAAGGGCTATTCCGACAGAATTTCACTGGGAAAAGAAAATCTACTTTTTTTCTTTTCACTCTATATCAAAATGAAAGTGATCTCAAAAGCTATTGGCAAATGGAATTGTTTTCCATATGATCTCACTAATTAACTTTTCTTTCCAGTAGAGTTACTAAGTACAGGAGCTGCTGCAGTTCATCTTTATTAACCGAGGCATGGCTGGCAAATCCGCTTCTGTTACACTCCCTGAGATGTAGTTTAATAACCAGTGTGTGTCAAATGTCAGCTCTGCTGTTCCTCCTGGGATTCTCCCGTCAAGAGAATACATATTCTGTCTGTGCTATACTGGCATTTTCTAAAGCCATCCTCCAATTTGCTTGCCCAAGACCCACAGAGGATTCAGAAAAACAATGCAGGAAGTTTTTCAAACTACTACATGAGTAGTTTTAAATAAACAATTCTTTCTTCATCATAAGTTAGGGAAAGGTGAAAATGCCATTTCAACCAACTGTTCCATAAAAATCTGTTTCACTGCCCAGGAGAAGGAATACTGCTGCTGTGTAGCAGTCATGAATGAGGCAAAGTTTGGTTGGGAAGAGGGACTTTCTTCTCTGGATTTCCAAACTCAATGGTATTCTGATTCCTTTCTGAATTACACACTGGTGATTTCTCATTCTCCTTTAAATAACTGTCTGACGTGTAGTTATTCTAAACATGCTGTCAAAGGCTTTAAAATAGAAGATACAACATTTAGAAAAATTTTGTTCTTTCCGCAAAACGATATGATTGTTTCCAAATTTATTTTGAGAATTCGTTTCAAGGATCATATGTTCATAATGCTTTGGCATAGAAAATTAAGTGTCCTTCAAATATGCTATGATTTAAGAAATGTCATGGGTTTAGTTAGATGGCTTTATTTATGACTGCAGTATACTCTGTCTGCCATGGTGAGACGCTGGAAACTGAATCCATAATTCTGCAGGAAAAGTTCTGCTGAAAGTACATAGAATTTACCCTCAGCAATAGCAAAACTGTTCCAAATTTGGTAAAATATTGACATTTTCTTGATATTCATACCTTTATCTTCTTTTCATAAAGAAATAATGCACTGCCATATGACCTGTACAGAAAAAGGCTCAAAGGCATTAATTTACAGGTAGGAATTAATAACCACTCTATTTTATTTTAATAAATGCAGAAATTAATCATAAACCAGTTGCTTTTTGGAAAGTAAAAGTTGAGTCATTTGGGGTCTTTATGTGTTTTAATGACAGAATTCCATTTTATATTCCTAGTCTTGTTTTTGCAATGATAATATATATCCACAGACATTCATACCTGCCCGTCCTTCCATATGGGTGCATGTCTATTCATCGTGTACATATAACCTCGATGTTTTGATACATATGCTGAAGAGCATAACATTGTTTTGTGAACTACATAAACTAAGTGAAATACCTTATGATTCTTTGTCATCAATTTTTAAAAATGTATGACTGTATTCAACTTTAAAAAGTCCTTCCTTGTACCATCAGAGTGCTTTGTTTCTTAAATGCGAGTAAAAACTGTAAAGATACAGTGTAGGTTAAAATCATATTTTTCTTAAAGAGGAAAAAAAAAGGAAAGCTAAAAGATGAGATTGTGAAGACATAACTGGGAAAGAGAACAGGAAGAGGAAAAGAAGAGAAATGAGAAATTTTAGTCCTGTAAGGCATTGAGTGAAAATGAAGACCTGGGCTAGGTTAAAAGAAGAAAAAAAAATGAGAGGAAGTTAAAATCATCTGTCCTGAACTCATTCTGTCAGTCAGAGATAGGAAATAACACCTTCAGAAATCTGAATACACTTTATCCATTGACTCATCAATCACAGAAGAATTTCAGTACACTGATTCCAAAACCTTATTTACACTATTGTAGGAGTTACTGAGTGAGGATTGGAGAAATAGGAGGCTTATTTGGGAATACAATTTCAGGAGGAGGTTTAATGAGATAAGAAATAGAATGAGAAAAAAGGAAAAGATAAACTAAATAGAGCAAAATAAGAGAACCAAACGAAGAGAAAGAGAATCTTGCAGTGAAGTCTTTTCCATTTCAACACAGACTGTCATGGTTGCTGTTTTCCTGGAACAAATTTTTGTCCAAAATGATCAATTGATGCCCATGAGTAACAAGTGCTGGATACTTTAATTCTTCTTTAGATAATGGAAGTGATCTTGATACCTGGGAGTCAGGCTGTATGACTGACTCATAGTCTTGGCATGACTTGCTTGACCTACCTTACTACTAGTTTGGAGCATAAAAGTGAGCAACAGACAAACATTTTCAAGCTTGAATGCTCACTTAAGTCCTAAAACTAAAATTAAACCTGAAATAAATAACCAGGGGCAGTTTGTGTTGGTGGAGTCAACACTTCTGAGCAGCTTCCTTCAAAGAAGGTGCTTCTTTCACTGTGTGCATGGTTTCTGAGAATTGAAAATGTTGGCTTCATTCCTCAGAATATTTCTGTGCCATCTGTAAGTTTTCCACCCCCTTGTTTTGCATTGTCCATCTGTTTAGACTAAGCATTTCCTCATAGGTCCTGAACACAGTGTGTTATCCTAGAAAGTGAGACAAACAACTATTTATCTGTTGGACTCAGAGCTTTGCAATTTTTAAGGCATGGATTTTCCCCACAGTCCCTGCAAGATGGGCAGATAATGGTTCTCTCCATTATCTGAGGCACTAATGTCTAATACCAAAAGATGCTTAATGTAAAAGTCTTTCACTCAGGTAGAGGTAACTTCTTCAGCTTTGCAGAGACATAATCCTGCAATTCATGTACCGTGTGAACTTCTGCCACTGACCTGCTGCTGCCAGCTTACAAAGGATATCACCGGATTGCTTGGGGACCTACACTGAAAACTATCTTCTGCAGGATTGCCAAACCACACATCTTCTCAGCTGTGTTTTCTTAGGGGACGAATTTAGAGGATGCTTTCATACCATTTCCAATGAATGATATAAAGACTTTTGCAGTCTATGTGGTAGTGGATATATTAATTTCCTCGAAAAAAGCAATGTTGGGGTTTTTTTCCACTTATATGGGAGGCAAAAAAAAAAAAATATGTTTAAATTTTCATTCTAATATATCAGCTTCTGGAGCAGTCTTCCCCTTTTCTGTGAGAGCACCTTCACCAACAGAATGTAGGTTAGGGTTAGGAGAGAAAAAGACACCTAGGAACAGTTTCATGTTATCAAATAATTATTTACTTTTTGAGAGAGAAAAGGCAACAGAGCAGTTTTAAACTGGGATATAAGAGAGTCAGGCTTAGATTTCAGTTTTAGTATATTTTATATTTTTCCTTGAAAAATAAGACTTTGAGCTTGGCAAAATGGAACCACTAAAATCAATTTATGGAGGATAAAATCTACAATTTTTTTAAAAAAATCATGTATTTCAAAAATCACAGTAGGCAGATATTAAACATTAACAGATACTGATGTTTAAAAACAGAGAAAGAATCACTTCAAACTTTAGGCTAAGGACTACTCATTTTGAGGATAATTTACATAGTGACTTTTGGCATTTTTGGCAAAATTAAATGGCAACAGGATAAGCCAAATCTGTTACTGCAATCAAGAAAGAAAAGAGTCTCATGTTCTGCCACTCATCTTTCATTTTCCATAGATGTTTTTTATATCATACCTCTCCTGACAGACATGAAAAAATAATGATGGGACTTTAAAATTTGTGTGTGCATTACACCACAGTCAGGATATATGTGGACTAGTCAAAGGCTTACTCTATCACCTCTAGTGCTCATTTCCCTTGCACTTAGACATCTGCTTCTTGTTTGTAAATGAAAAGAAATAAAACTTTACTAAAATTATGCAGGAATGTCCAAGACTATAGCACTATAATCAGCAAAGAAGGTGTAGAGTCATAGAATGGTTTGGGTTAGAAGTGACCTTGAAAAGTCATCTAGTTCCAACCCTTCTTCAGTGAGCAGGGACATCTTTAACCAGATTAGGTTGCTCAGAGCCCCATCCATGATCAGCTTTGTCAAAGGTGTGTGGGTGAAATGATGCCAAGCCTTTTGGAAAACTCCACAAGTTCCAGCTCCAGTTAAAGGGATGAAAAGGGGTGCCT
>VZTA01001672.1:0-145023 GCA_013398855.1 Mohoua ochrocephala | reverse complement strand
CCCATTCCTCCTGGGCTTCTAGTGCAGCATTCTTTCTTTGGCTTCATACCATAAACACTGTGAGGAAGCAAAGCAGATTGTCCTTCCTGAAGCTCTCTGAAGTGACCTACATCAAGGCAAACATAAACACAATCGAAATGAAGTTTTGAAGGGTCTTTGTGTATAACAGCAAGAAGAATAATCAGGACTTGAGAACTAGCTGAATGGCAGGTCCCAGAGGGTTGTAATCAGTGGCACAGGGTCTAGTTGGATGCAATCCTGTGCAATGCGCTCTAGGATGACCCTTCTTGAGCAGAGAGGCTGGATCCTTTGTGGTCTCTTCCAATCTGACCCATTCTGTGATTTGGGCTTCATTCTAAAATCAACTGTGGTTTAAGACGGGTAAATAAGATTTAAAAAGCAACATTTTACAAACTACAAGACTTGTTAAAATTTGCCTTCATACTGAATTATCTGAGATTCTGGACCGTACAATAAACACCATGCACAAAGAAATATAGAAGTGAAAGTTGACGTACTGCACAGGTACAGCAAAAACTGGCTAATAAAACCCCAACGTCTTGATTTCTCCGTGTACTCTCACAACTGTATAGTCATAGTGAGCTTACAAGCAAGAGTAGCATGAAAAAAGGGGACCTTTAATCACATTCTTTTGAAATTGGGAGTATTTCATTCAGCACTGAAACTGTTGCCAGCCAAATGAGGGGCAAATTTACTTTATCAGTGGATGTGAATGTTGCTATGTGACTAAAGATTTCAGATATCATTGTTGTCAGGACTTTCAAGAACAAGAGTTTACTCTCACTATAAAAAGTGAAATGCAATCTGATCTGTTTCAATGGAAATACCTGAACATTTTTCTGTGGCATGTTATCTGTGAAAAATGGAAAATTTATGGGAGCTAAACAGCAAATAATTGCTCCAGGTATACTGGATTTCACATTACGTAATCTGTACATTGTTAAACTTTCAGAAAGTATTAACCCAGGCTACATTAACCCTCTTGTACTAAGCATAAATAACACCAAAGAACTAGGGAAGTTATGAATATGTCAAATTTTAAATGCATGAAACAGTTCTACTGCACAAAATGAAACATGAGTTCAAGAAATACATAATTTAAGCATGGATAGAGAATATATAATGCTGTTACTTGAACAAAGTCATAAAAAATACCAATTGGTCACATTAAAAATGTTGTCTATACTGTAAAATAGAGGGACATTAATAAAAAAGCATTGCTGAATTGTGATTTAGAGGCACACACAAAGAAAGACAGATGGCATCTAGAACAAGACATATGACAGTGATACTGGGCTAGATATTAAGACCCTTCAACTTAGATTTTTTATATTTAGATGCATCTAGACATGCCTATGGCCCCATTGTAGTAAATGGAAATCTGATCAACACCGTTGGAGTCGAAAGAGCAATTTAGTTCACCTCAGAGCAGACATTTAGGCTACGACCTTACGAGCAAATGAAACAGTTCCACAGCTTAGATACCTATAATAGTTAAATTTAGGTGCTTGATGTCATAGTGCGGTCACATCCGTTTTTTTCTCCTCAACTTTGTGGGAAATTTATGGAGAAAACTACTTGTGAGAACTTAGAGAAAATTATTTGAAACCCCCTAATTTCAGTCACCCCTAGATTGTCACTCACTCATACCCACATAAAAGCAAAAATGTGTTTGTCTAAGTGGTCTGGCAAGGATCATCAGTGGTTTATGTCAATGGCAGAGAATATGGTTGTTGATTCCTCGCTATGTCTGTTGCCTTCTTAATTACCGGTGATACCAAATGGGGTTTTGAACTGCTATTCAATACTATTTTGAAATCAAACATTATTTCGGGGTGATTCTTCTGTTTCAGCATTTAATTTCTCTTTTCATAATTCTTAGAGAAGGGGTTGCCCATTGTATATGTTTCCTCATTTGAGGTATCTTTAAGCTTATAGTCTGCCTTCCTTTTAGAATAACAGGAATGATATATACAACATGATGTTATCTTTATTGCCATTCTTCTGTTATCAGACCACAGACCTTCTGATCTTGACAAAACCACATTCCTCAGTCATTCCCAGTTTGGTTGCCGTCAGTTTTGTTCTTTGCCATCAACACGATCCATTCTTTTAGGTCTTGCTTTATTGTTTCACATGGAATCATAGAATAGTTTGAGTTTGAAGGGACCTTTCAAGGCCATCTAGTCCAACCCCCCCGTAGGGACATTTTCAACTAGGTCAGGTTGCCCAGAGCCTTGTCCAATCTGCCCTTGAACACTTCCAGGGATGGGGAAGTATTCAAGAGCAGATTAGATGGGGCTCTGAACTCTGTGTTGCCCACCTCTCTGGGCAGCACAGTTTGTCAGTCAACACACAGTTTGTTAGTCAGGGAAAAAGCTCTCAAGTTGATGTTTTAAAATAGATGTAAAAGCAAAAGCTTTCTCATATTATACTTTTCAGGAAGTGGTAACAAAAAGCAATCTTGTGTTCTATTAACACAAGACAGTCTGTGTTTTCTATCTGGTGGAATTTGAGTATGAATTTATAAAACTTGCAGGTTTGAGAACAGAGGGTTTATTTGATTTTGGACATAGATATGAAGTTTAATGATAAGAGCAGTTATGTTTTACTGTGCAGAGCCAGATTATCTGGTAGAGCAGATTAGGACCCATTCAATATGTACTTGCAAGGTCAGGTCATGAATGGTCACTGCTTGCATTGGAAAAATCATGCATTATGATTTTGTGCTAGTTTATCTTGTGTATTTCATGTGATCATTCTTGTCTTGTGTCTAAGTCTGTCCCAGTCAAAACCAACGCACTAATCTTCTATTCACTTGCCACAAATCTGCCATACCCAGCACTTCTCTTATACGCTCTTTGCTTTAGAGCTCAGTTGCTGCCCCAGGAGGCAGCTGCACTGGGAGCTGAGTCTACCAGATGTAGCAACTGCTTCTATCTGACTTCCCACCTGGCCTATTCCAGGGCATAAACACTGCACTGGAAGGACTTTTGCAGGTAAGTACTGACATGTGCCCAGCCTCTGAATCACTTCTGAGCTCAGTGGGACACTTAGAGTATGGAAATTGTGCAGTCCAGACCTACTGGCTGGCTGGGACATTCTAGCTTCATCACCACCTGTGTTGGTCCCATCCTCCTTCCACTCAATTTCTGAGTTTTTAAAGAGAAAAACGGGTGTTAGTTGTGCTGTAATGACTGTGAATTGATGCAGAAGTTTTAAATGAGGACAGTGATATTCCTATGTTTCACATGCTAAGGAAGAAAGAGTGACTGCTAGAAATTTTTTGCCTGAGCCTCTGTTAGGTATCAGAGAATTGATTTAATTTCCTGCCATGCTCTGTTGTGAGCTCAAGAGTGTGTTTCTCCTTGGTATTCTGGAGTACCTAAGGCCCTGGTGACCCCTAGCACAGCAAGGGAGGCAAGTGGCCTGTTTCAGGTAAGAATATGAAAACAGCCATTTGCTTAATCCAAGAGAAGACTGGATTCATTTGTCTAATAGTGTATCAGAACATGATACTGCAAGGACAGGCAAGCACCCAGGCAAGAAATAGTACCATCTGGAATATGGTGTCACTGGTAAAGCAAAGTTTTGCAAAGTGTGCATACCACGTATTACCATCATTGGTAATAGGTTTCTTTCTGCTAGAAATCCTTCTGCAAGGAGGGGGTTATTGCTTCCTGGAGTTTAACTGATTCTGCTTGGGGAGAGAAATTTGCAGAGATGATAGGATAGGTCAAGTGGAAGAGAGTGATGATTTGTTTGAACAAGCTTGGTGCCTGCTCGTGAAGGAAAGACTCTGTTGAATCTGTGAAATCAGTCATTGAGTGGCTGTAATGTGACAGGGACATGATATATGGGATATATGTGGTCTTTGTACAGACAAGCCACAGTTCCAGAGACGAAATGGAACCTGAGGTAGGATTCTGGGCAGGACTTCATAGTGATAGCTTCATAATTATATCTCTTGAGGCAGAATGGGTTTTAAATGCAACCAATAAGATGTCCCTGTTTGCAGAACACCCAGAGCCCATAAAATGGAAAAAAGTTAGAAGCTAAAGCACATAGTCTGTTACCCTTTGCATACTCATGGAGGAGGAACAACAGTACTGCCCACCTGGGCTAGCTGTAGAGCTCTCTATGGACACTGAAGTTAATTTTCCTTGGTTTCAGCTGTAGCAAATAGCCTTACATATTAGGGGATGGTTGTGTGCCCTTCAGAAAAGCCATTTAAAAAATCCAGAAACAAGGTCACCATCCCCAGAAAGGATGAAGCTATTTTCATATAATCTGGAAAATTTGATAGGGTTTGCTGCAAACCTTTAAAATGCCCTTTCTTTCCTGATGTCATCGGGTATCTGTGGTGGTCCTTCAAAGAAAGTGTGAGGCAAACAGCTAAAGTCAGTAACGGCTTCAAACATTCATTTAATCCTCCTCTGCACTCAGGCCATCAAACTTAAGAGCACTGAGTTACTACCCTGAATACAGCTTTAATATCTCACAGGGGATGTCAGTAAAAATCATCAGCAGAAGTGTGTAATTCCATTAGACTGGCCCTGTATCTCAGAGCTTGTGCTATTCCATTTTCAGGGAACTGTTGTGGTTTGCCTCATCCAATTGTGCCTAAGCAAGGAACCTGTTTCGAGGAAGGTGTTCCGGGTGAGGTATCAGCATCTGAAAGACACCAACATGCAGCTATATCTTACTATATTTACTGTCTGCTCAGGGTGTAAGGTTACATTTATCAGAATGCATTTATTAGCAGTTTATCAAAATGTTTGGTGTAGACCTGTTCTGCCAATGAAGTATTTCATGTCTAATAAGCGCTGATGTTTCCAACAGGTTGTCATTGCAAAAAACTCAATGTTAAAAACCTAACAGGAAAAAAATGGGAGGCAAGATGGTTGCCTTACTCCTTTGCTTAGGAACTGGGAAGCATCGTTGCAAAGACTTTGAATAAGCAATTATTACATGGCAAAGACAATAAAGTGTAGCCAAAGTACAAGCAGAAACACTTCCATGGTATTTACAAGATTAAATGGTTTATTTGTGTGCCTCACAAGGTATAGAAGACACAGCAGGATAGAAATATAAAACTGATCAACAAGCTTATTTCAGACTAATGGGGAAGGTTCAAGACAGACGTATGATGGAAAGTGATGCGTTCATATGCTTAGAGAGAATATGAAATAGGATTTAAATATGTTATTTCCATTTTTATAGATGTATCAGCCTACCAAAACTTTGCATAACAAAATTAACCCCTTTTGCAGGTGCACTTCAATTCTAAGTAACAAGTAAAAGCAAAACTAGAAAAACAGCTGAATTAAGAAAATATTTTCAAAACATTTAGTAGTATGCTGGTCTTGCAACTTTGTGCAAAGTAAGCAGTTATCTTCTGAGAGGGCAGAAATGGATAGCTGGAGTGAAAACCTCTTACAAGATTTCGGCTAAATCAATCCATTTCTGTTTGAGTGCAGAAGTGTTAAGTGGCATTTGAGTGAATCTAAACCTCAGAAATCCGTCAATGTGCAAACACTACAAATGAAAACATTATTTTCTCTCATTTATTTGTTTGCTTTTGTTGTGAGAAAGCTGTAATTTTAAAAGAAATAATTTGTAGTCTGTCTGATTGTGTAGCAGGCTATTGAATTTAAGTATCATTAGGTTAGAATTTGCCCTGCTGAACTGGTAAATACAGTCATTTATAGACAATTAGCTGCTTGCTGATGTCTTTCAGATGCTGATCACTGTGAAATGTAATCCCCATGCCATGTCTGTGCAAGCAGTTTCTGCCATCCTCCCACTGCTGCCTATTCTTCTGGACCTCAGATTTCATAGCCCCATTTCAGCAGTAAGTAAAGATTTGACATTGTTGACAAATTTACAACTACCTGGTGCCTGAATTACAAAGATGCTGTGCAGTGAGCACAAACTGGCAGAAAGCATCTCAGTCACTTCTCAGACTATCTGGAATTTAACTGGTATCAAGAGATTGTCTCTTCCCAGTATATTTAACAACTAAAACTTGCTAAACTATTATTAAACAGCCTTATTTGTTCTTTTCTCATGGAACCTCGTAGGTGTGCATTTGTCAGTGTTGAAACCGTCTAAACTTGATCTATCTAAAATCCCTTCTGTGTCTGTATCTGGTTCATCAACTGTGTTATCTGAACTGCTAGTGATGGTTTCTGCAGAGCACAGTACACCTCAGAATCCACACGTCCTGACTTCCAAGCAAGACTATTTAACAACACTGATGAAAAACAATTCTATTCCACAAAATAATTATTACCATGTTTGAATTTCTCACAATAGTCAAGGAGGAAGCACACTTTAATGAAAAAGATGCAGAAAAATAAAAAGTAGTTCCACAGCTTGGAAAAAATAAAGTGTTTATTACTAGCAAGAAACCTCCGTAGTACGGTCTTTTCTGAACTAGTTGTGCGGCCTCGCCTTGAGTAATGTGTGAAGTTTTGGTCACTGCAATATAAGGAAGACGTTGAACTATTAGAGGGTGTCCAAAGGCAGTGACCACCAACAGGACCCAAGGGAATGGCCTGAAGTTGTGTCAGGGGAGATTTAAGTCAGATACTAGGAGAAGGTTGCTCACCCAGAGGGTGGTTGGGCATTGGAATAGGCTCCCAGGGAAGTGGTCACAGAACCAGCCTGACAGAGTTAAAGAAGTGTTTGGACAATACTCTCAGGCACATGGTGTGACTCTTGGGGATGGTGCTGGGCCAGGATTTGGACTCAATGCTCCTTGTGGGTCTCTTCTATCTCATATTCTGTGATTCTGTGATTCTGTGATTGGTTTTCAATAGTTTCTAAATCCTTCACTATGTTCAGGAGGCACTGTATAAATTAAGCATTAGTAATAAAAATGTGAAAGAATCTCTGCTTCTTTTTCCTTTTCCTGCCTACTCCATCACCTTCCCTTGGCTATTCAACAGCACAATGCCTTCTTATCTACTAGGAAAACATATACTGATAGAATAGGCAAAACTCCAGTTCAGCCTCATTACTGAAGGTAGTGAAGTCTATTCACATGGGCTCCATTCATACTCCCTTCATTAATACCTATCTTGTCACTTGCTATGGTCTAGGTTGGAGCTCTTGCATGGAAAGGAAAAATGGTCTGAAATTTTCATTCCCTACACTACTTAAAATTAGACAAGAGCCCTAGTCCTGAAAACTCGTAGGTGCAGGGAATAATCCTGAATAGTATTAATAATTTTTGGAAAATTACTCTTCCATTACGTTACTGAGGGTTTACAGAAGCACATCCTGAGATCTTGCGTACAGGATTGCCTCTGCCAGCCTTGCACACAAGGTTGTCAGCACAAGCCTTGTGATGTACTCCAATCCATGTGTCTTGCTAATGAAGAGGGCTGAAATACACGGAACTAATGGGCTTTTCATTGGGAGTTTTGTTTGTGAGTATGGTTTTTGGATGGAATCATGTCATCTCTGGGAATCAGACTGACCCTGTCATACAAATCAGCCTTCAAATGACAAAAGCGTCTACTCATTGCCAGACTTGAGACAGCATCAAATCAGAAATTTCATCACTAGCTTACAACCACTATCCAACCACTATCCAGCCACTAACAGAAAGTTTAACCGTGACTGGTTTTTTAAGGAAATGCTCACTTTAGAACAGGAGTGAAATTCATACTTCAAACAAAAGGAGAGTTCTTGTGTCAAAGTGTAAGAGCAACTTTGGAGTAGTTCTTGTGTCAAAGTGTAAGAGCAACTTTGTTAGATCTGTCTAGCTCACTGATCTGTCTCTGACAATGGCTACTAGTAGATATTTTGGGAAAGGCAAGGACATAATTATTTTTTCCCATGGTTATAAGTTTCACTAGTCTGAGGCTTTGGGACTTTTAGAATGGACATCTTGCATTAATTCATCCATTAATTTTGTCTAATTGCTTTTTGAGCCTATTTGTACTTCTGGCATCCACAACATCCTATAGCAATGAGCATTACAGTTTTATTATGTGTCACATGAAAAGATACTTCCTTTTGTTCTAAACCAGTTGCCCAGTAATTTCATTGTGTTCCACCTTGTCTTTATGTTATGGGAAACAGTCAACAGTTATTCCCTATCCACCCTCTATATGCCTTTAACAGTTTCTATATCCTTCTCTCTAATTTCCTCTTTTTTTTTCATAATTCTCTCCAATTTCCCCATATTTTTTATCTATAAATCTTAGTTTATTTAATTCCAAATCTCCAATTATACTTATTTTCTGATTTTACTGTGTCGCTTTGGGGTAGAATCACAGTACCTTGTTTCCATTTGATTCTGTACTGGTTTCATAATAGTTCTTGATATCCTGTTTTTGGCTTTGATCATTTCTTAACATTGAAAATATGTTTTCAGGGAACTTTCCATAAGATCTACTTTGAGGATCATCTTCCTCATGGTCATTTGAAGTCTAATATTAATAAGTTTAAGTTTGTCACCTTATGGTTTGTTCCCCTTCACAATGGTGGGTATGGATTTGCTTTCATGAATAATGAATTTAATTGCCCCTCTATTACACAAATAAGGGGGCATATAAGACCATTCTGCAACTTGTCCCTGTCATTTCCAGTGCTGATTCTTGTAATTAATTTTGTTCCATTTGGAGAATTTTTTCCCTCACTTTTTATTTCTTAACCAGATCGTTTAAGAATATGTTTAATATCATATGTCTAAACACAGATACCTAAGGGACTCTGCTGGTGCCTTCCTTCTTTGTGAAAAATCTACCATTTCTTTCTGGTATGAGTTGATTGTTCTTTGACCAGTTACCACAAGAGGAATTTCCTTCTTCCTCTCTTGACACTGAACTTTTTTAAAAGAGCCTTTGTGACAGATTCTTTTCAAAAGCTGCTTGAAAATCTAAATTCATTGAGGAGATTAAATACTGATTCCTTAAGATAATTATTGTTCATGATAATAGAAATAATTTATAGTTCTATATTGGGGGTAGAATTCAGCCATGCTTATACTTCCAAAAGTCCTGACTTGACACCAGCCAGTCTCTGATCTATCATGAAGAAAATCTCAAGGAAGTAGCAGAAAGCTGGTTTTTGAGTATCTCCAAGCAATGTATTCAGCTGATCATCTGTCTGTGGTTCAGTGGGCTAAACCACCCTGTAGGTGATTAACATGGGAGGATGAAAGATGGGAAGTGTATTTTTTAAAATCACGATTCAGATAGGAAGCGTCTAGAGATTTGCAGTAACTACCAATTTGGTAGTTGGCTATCACTGTAACCAGAGATAAATGTCAAAATGTGCATCACTGCAACTAGTATGTCTCGATTATTGACAGAAGTAGTTTCCTAAGGTTGATCAGCTTCATAGAAAGCTATCCTGAAAAAGGGCTCTGCAAACTTATGGGAAGCTAGGCTGATTGAGATTCTGATTAATCTCTTCCCATTTTCTTGGACACCAGAACTACAGTTTCTATATTTTATATTTTTGGCTCCACAAGATATTGTGTTTACCCAACAGAGATACTTTTTTCTCCTGTAGGCCTCTCTTGATGTCTTTTCTTACTCTTCAGCCTTATGGGGTAGACATACTGGTGCACATTGATAAAAGTAGTCCATTTGGGATTGTGAGGTAACAGACAAGCAGAGGCGTCACAAAATGTGCATATATATGGTCTTAACTGCAGGAAATAGGTACCAAATGTATCTTGGCTTCACTGTGCGAAACTGGACAAGTTAAGGAGTACTTAAATTTAATCAAAGAGGCAGATGAAATCTTGCCAAACTTTCTAATTTTTTTTTTGCCATTTTACTGCCTGATAGTCATTCTTAGTTGGAAATAAGACAGAATTTAATCTCTGAGCAATAGGCAAAATTTACTATGACCCATCTTTATCATGGAGACTGAATTTTCTTTGTCTAGAAAAAAATGCCAGTGTATTGTGCATGGTGTCTGTCAAGTATCAGCTGTTTATGAGTAGAAATGCTTGGGTGAAAAACATTCCACTCAAGGAAGGTTTAGATGGGGAACGGGAATTGGAGATTGATGCATAAGAAATTGCGTCTTAGAAGTACAAAGCAAATATCAGTAATGGGCATTTTCCTAAAGGTGTAGTGTGCTAAAATATACATAAATAAAAAAAATGAGGGTTTCAAGGGGCAGAAATTCAATACTATCTATAGAAGAAAACCTATCTGAATAGAAATATGTAGTAAAGCCGCACTGCCTCTTAAACTGCCATTCAACATAAAAGTAATATTTACGAATTTAGATATTTATTTATGTATTAACTCTATTGAACCTCTGGAGTCTCACTATGGTGGTGTTTTACCTCTTGGACTTCAGTTATGCATGTAAATTTGGTCATATATAGTTCAAAGTCATTGTGCAAGATAGAAACCCATCGCAGGAATAGAGTGGAATTGTGGACTTCAACACTGAATTTTGAGATTAGAATAATAAAATAAAAATTCATGAGGTGCATTTTCCACAGATAAGGACTTGCTGACAGAGTGCCATCCTTGTTAAATAAGGTCTCCGACAAATGTAGTCTGTTACTGTTACCAAGTAATCCTAATTTATTTGAACATATTTAATGTTCTGATATTTCACAAATAGACCTAAAAAAATAATTTGTAAGCTAAAGTGCTTTCTCTGACGCTGCATCCAGTATTCTTTTAGTCACTGTGTTTGACAATCAGAAAATTGCCACTCGGAAATTCTACCAGTTTTGTGTTCAACCAGTACTTGGGGCAATTCCCAATTCTGCCTCATTCCCTAAACATTCCTGGCCAGTAAGCACAGAATCTTCCTTTTTCTATCAGTATAGATGAGAATGTGTAGAGATTGCAGTCATGAGATATTGTTTCAGCTACCTGGTTGAAAGACATACTTGCTTATGAAGAGTAAAATGAAAGGGGAAGACTAAATTTTATACTTTCAGTAAAACTTTAATTGAATCATAGTTCACACAAAAATTTATTAAATTTTCAGAATTCACAACTCTTTTAAATTTATCAGTCTGTAGTCTTTTGCATATGTGTGAAGAGCAACACAAACTGAGGAAAAACTATAGATTCTATTTTAATAAACACTGCATGTACATATGGCTCTCCCTGAAATGACAGTAAAGAAATAAGAGGAAAAAAAGTTATTAAGAGGATAAAGAAACACTAGTGTAATTTGCTGAAAACTTTGTGGTATGTCAGGTGCAGATTTTGAGTTCGTATGTAAAAACCCACATTTAGAAAACCAGCTGAACCTCCTATTAGAAGCAATTATTGTTCTACCTCGGAGTGATCCCTTGTATTGTTATTTACATGATGATTACAAGGAAGAGCTATTTCTTTGAGAAAAGCTATACAATAATTATAATAATTCAGTTTCATTTCTTGACTTTCAGTGCAGTTTCTGAAAGGGTTAGCTGATATTAAAAAACTCAGCCACGATTCGTTCTTCCCTTGAGACAAGCCATGTTCATTTAAGAAAGGCTGAAGTCCCTGGCCATGCACCACGGAGTTTTGTTTGCCTCTCCTTTAGCACAGGCTGTCAGGCTGCCTTGCCCAGGGTTTGGACAGGCAGCAAGTAGATGTGTATATTGCATTCAGAAGCAAAACATGGAAAAGCAGTATGCTTGATTCACACCAGGAAAAAATGTTGGAGACCTGTAAGTATTCACATATATTGTTCTCTCAGAAAAGCATACAGAATTCCAGAAGTTTGTACAGTGGAATATTTTCTAACCCAATTACATGCACAAGCAGCTCAGCAGTTCAGTGCAATAGTTTGAATCTAAATCTGAGTAACTTTTGCCCTTGTACTCGTTACTGATATTTTTGGAGTATACAAGCCAACTTTAGGGATACCTGGTTTCTTAAATATGATCTGACATCCATGACTATGCTGGCCTAGACTCTGTAGAGCTACGCCTTTGACCTCCTTATATTTATTTCTGGGATGAGTAAATCCCAAGATTTAAACTACACTTTATCCTCCTCCTGCCAAAAGTAACTTTAATAGAACCTAAGGTATTAAGGGTCCAAAAGCCTTATTTTTGCCTGGAATTTTCCTCTTTCTGGGAGAAGCAGTGCTGTAAGCTCCCTGCCCTTCAGTCAGGTACAGATACTATGGATAGATCGGATCCACTTAGCCTGTGGATGAGGCCAACACATATAAGAGCGCAAGAACATAAAGTAAGTAAAGGTCCCAACAAAAATAGTCAGAATTTTTCCATTTCAGATTTCAGGGAACTTATTATTATTAATTATTTTATTTATATTCTTTATAATATTGTTATATTTTAAGTTGTTGTAGGGCTGATGCTATACTATGTCTAAAAGATGTGCAAATCCCAGGAAAGGATAATTTCTATCTGTTCTGCTGCAGTCTGCTTTCAGCCCACTGTGGACAGTGGTATGAGCAACAAATTATTCTGCTCATGCCTTTTCTGGAAGTAAAGCATTTGGAGAATGAAAGCAGACCGTTGCACTGGGCTGTGAAGACTGAAGACAGTAGAGATCTTGACCCTATAGAGTAATAATTAGGTTGTACACTGGGAGAAGAGTGACCTGAATTTTGAAGTGTTTCTGTGATGAATGTTGATATTAGAGCATCATAGGTAATATATGTAAAACACCTCTGGAAAAGTGTTAGTGCTTAGAGCTCTGGTTGCTTTCTTGTTTGCCCAGAGGTGTGTTTATGCCTACTTTGTCATATTCTCTCATGCATTTGTGTTTTGTGGCCAAATGACTATGTTCTTCTGTGTACAATGACAACTGGAGCAAAAATGACGGCAAGTGCCCTTTTTATGGGTTAGTCCCTTGTTTGGTGCTTAAGGTACAATCCTAAATTATTTGGGCTTAAATTTCCTCAAGTAGTGGAGGGTGCTGAGGTTGCACCTCCACCTTGCTAAAAGAAATGTGGCATCAAACTGATGTTTGTGCATAAAAATTAAAGGATAGCTTTGTGTCCTCGGTTTTCATTTTTTTAAAATATAAGCCTCACTGCTTTAAAAACAAGCCATCCATGGATAAGTCTTAGCTTTTGACCTCTGTGGATAGATGAACTTAACTGCTGGTTTAAGAAAGGAATCAAATCTCCAAAAGAGAGACCAGAATGCCAATTTTTAAGAAACAAGTGGCTCCTTTTGACTGACTTTAGAAAACTTCTTTTTAGCATATACATTGGGGTTGGAGGTGATTCCATTTTCTCTATTGCTACCTTTTTCTATAGGCTATTTACAAATTCAGGGTATCTGGCAGAATAGATACTTAGTGTGGTGATCAGATGCTTAAGGTGGACATTAATGTTTATCTTCTGTAAATCTTAAAGGTTTGTGACCAATATATATGTCCTCCCTCAAATTCACAGATCTGTAGAATTTGAGAGTATCTCAGAGATATCTGTGTTCCCAGTTCATCTCAAAAGAGCAGAGTATCTGCTGTGCCACTCACATTCCTTGGCTGCTTCTCTTCAGAAACAGCAGACCTGTATACATTTTCCACTATTGCAAGACACTGCCTTATGAGCAGAGGGGACATTGAGTAATGCCAGGTCAGATCCTAGGGCAGTCAAGAAAATAGTTTTGGTTTAAATGCAGTGCCAGGAATTTTTATTACTAGAAAATGTTTGATGGAAAAGAAATAAAGCAATAATTGTGTGAGTTGAATTTTACACTGAGATGAAACAGTGTTCCAGAAATATCACTGAAGATAAACATCCAGAGGGGGTTCCTGACAATTAGGTATGATTCTCAGCTGAAGAATCAAACAAAAATTATGCAGGTTCATTTTTCTGCCTTTTCTTAACTTACAATCTGACTTCCTTTGTCTTTCCTTTTCCATTTTTCCCTGCAACTTACTATATTTATTATACTGTACTTATTATAGTGCCTTGTGCTGTGTTTACTGTGGGCAGAAACCAACTTCTGCTGAGGTAAAAAATGGCTTTCTGTTTTATACTCGTACAGCACCGGCAGCATAGACCTTAACTAAAACACCTATAAGGGATAGACAATAATAGTATAATACATGGCAAGATAAGAAATTATGTCCAATGTTGAGATATATATATATATCTAGTACTAAGCTATAGAATAGTCATTTAGAAGGTTTTTGAGGTAGATGAAATGTAATATCTGTAATATCAGATAAAACTTTCTACTGTCACACTTGTAAGAAATGTTTTTGATACTGGTATAGCCCTTGGATTGGTTTTTTTTTTCACTTGTAGGAAAGCTGCAATAAAGAAAGACTTGTAATAAGTGTTGCTGCTGCTTCATGGTGAGACATTTCAGGGCCCTGAGAGCATGAATTGACTTTAATAGCTCTGATGAGCCTTCCCTGGGACCCTCACCCTTTTCCCCAGAGATCCCTGCCCTTTAGTTCTGTCCTGAAGCCTGAGCTGTGGTGTAGGTGTGCCTGTCTCCTGGATGGACCTTAGACCTCTGCTGAAGGTGGCTGGTGTCCTGGATGGACCCCTCAGATGCGTCTCTGAGCCTGTCTTCTTTGCTCCTGGCTGAGCAGCCTGGGTGGCCCCTGGGCCTGGCACATCCTGTGCTTGGCTGTGGCTATTGAGCAGCCCTGCTCTCAGCTCCCACGGGGCTGTGTCCTACTGATGGGGTGCTCCCTGTGCTGGGGCCACCCCGGGCTCCCAGCTCACCTCTCTGTGTTGGCTGTGTCTCAATGTGCCTGAGCATAGGTTTCATCTCTGTTTGTAGCTAGAACTGGTAATTTCAAGGGGAAATTTTTGCCAGAATTTCAAAATAAAAAAAGAAGCAACCTTGCAGAGATTACAGTCTTCTGATAGTTTTAAAAAAATAAGAAAAAACAGTCAGCATGTTTTATTCACAGAATGTTTAAATGCCACTTTTTATTGACTAATTCTGTACTTTGCATGACCTAATACTGTCATGTTGAAACATTAGATGAAAAAAAAAAGATGTTTCCATCTGAAAGGGAAAAAAGTAGTAAAAGCTGTAGTAAAATGAGTCGAGTAGCGTTCTGCGGAGCTCAGTGTATGCTGTCCAGGGATGTGGCTATGGCAGAAGCATTTATAAGCAGTTCAATATTCAAGTCTGGATGATGAGGAAAGCTGCTCTAAAGTAATTTCTTTGACCACCAGAAACAGTGGTGTTTCTTCAGCACTGTTTTGCTTTTTGCTAATCCACTTCTGTGTCAGTAACTCTGGCTGCTTTGCTCTGCCATAAACGCTGGAGTGCACCGTGCCTGATGGGGTCATGTGTGTGCAGGTGACTTAAAAAGCGATACCCCAAACACATTTGCACCACCATTTAATTCCTGGAAGGGAAGTTCCTTGTACCACATACTGTCACAGCCCATGAATATGACCACATGTGGTCCCATTTGCTTCAAAAAACCAAGAAAAGATAATTGGAAAACTTACAGGAAAGGGAGATGATTGTTTAGCAAAAAAAAAAACAAAAAAAAAAAAAAAAGAAAAAGTTTTATTTACTGACCTCAGAAAGGTACTCAAAACACATTCCAATACAAATCTTTTGACTGCAGAAAGCTCAGAGTCTTTGGATGAGGAACATAAATTACGTGAAAGGCATCAATCAGGCTGTGGGAAAATGTCTCTTGTGAACCTGTCTCAGCTGAAACCATTAGTGGCCCCAAATGTGCTATCTAGTTCTTTATGGCTTGGCTGCCAAAACACTTGTGCATTCAATTTCTACTCTACTTTCAGACAAGACTGACAAGATAGCCCGTGACAGAGGTGATACCAGCCCAAACAACTTTGCCTGAAGTCTACTGGGGATTGCTCACAGGTTTCACCAGCAGCCTCCTACAGACAGACAGATGACCAGCCTGGGACTGCCAATGTTTTCAACCATCTAACAAAGGATCACTGCTGTCTAATTCGTTAGATTTGTAATGCTACCTTTTCACTGTCATGTACTTTGTGACCTAAACTACAATATGTATGTTTCAGATGTGGTGTAAATATAGTGGAATACAAATGTACTTTCCTGGGATCAGTAGCAAATTAGGTGGTGATGAGTAATCTGTGCTTTCAGACTCTCACTAAGAACAGTTGTGAATTTACAGCTTAACAGATGTGTCAAGCAGAAAATAAGCTACATCAAAAAAGAATATTAAACAATGGTTGTCTTGCAATTTGATTTAAGTAAATTTCAACTGCCAATTGCTCGTCCTCCAGATTTCTCAATATCCCATCTCTGGTGAAATGTATGAGCCTGACTCCTAATTTAAGATGGCTAGATGGGGAAAGAATATTTTAACCTCCTTTTTCGTTATGTGTACATGAATACTTGATACGTATAAATACATATCTGATGCTTTAACATACAAAAGTAGACTATTTGCTTGTCTCTATTGTGTTCCACTCGTGTTTATAAAGAATAAAATATCAGGACAGATATCAAATCTTCCATACGTTTCACCAATGAAAATTTAATCTGATTTATCATCTGCAGTAGGATCTGGATAGACTGGGTCGATGTACCAAGACTAACAGTATGAGGTTCAGTAAGACCAAGTACTGGGTCCTGCGCCTGTGTCACAACAACCCCAGGCAGCACTACAGGCTGGGGACAGAGTGGCTGGAAAGCTGCCCAGCAGGAAAGCCCTGGAGGGGCTGGTCAACAGCAGCTGAACATGATCCAGTGTGTGTCCAGGTGGCCAAGAAAGCCAGTGGCACCCTGGCCTGTATCAGCAATAGTGTGGCCAGCAGGTCCAGAGAAGTGATTGTTCCCCTGTGTTTGGCACCAGCGGCGGTGAGGCCACACCTCAAGTGCTGTGTCCAGTTCTGGGCCTCTCACTTCAAGAAAGACATTGAGGGGCTGGAGTGAGTCCAGAGAAGGGCAGTGGAGCACAAGTCCTATGAGGAGCAGCTGAGGGAGCTGGGGGCGTTTAGCCTGGAGGGCAGGAGGCTCAGGGAGACCTTTCTGTTCTCTACAACTGCCTGAAAGGAGGCTGTAGCCAGGTGGGGGTTGGTCTCTTCTCCCAGGCAACCAGCGACAGGACAAGAGAAAATGGCCTCAAGCTGTGCCCAGGGAATTTGGGTCGTCCATCAGGAAGAATTTCTTCACTGAGGATGATCACAAATGTTGGAACAGGTTGCCCAGGGAGGTGGACACCATCCCATGGGGTGTTCAAGAAATAACTGGGCGTGGCACTTAGTTCTGTGGTTTAGTTGATAAGGTGGTGTTTGGCCAAAGGTCGGACTTGATGATCTTGGAGGTCTTTTCCAACTTTAATGATTCTGTGACTCTAAGATTCTATGATTTCTTAAAAATTCTTCCTTAAGTTACATTAATGCTTTATGTTGATAGAAGGTATCATACAACAATTTAGTTTGCAGCCCTACAGATGTCAAAGATGGCATGCGCTACCATGGGTAGGTAATATTTGTGATGATGCAGTAGTATTATTTTTAAGGAGTACAGAAGTTGAAAGTGAATTACACAGACAAAAAGAATTTCAGAAAGTTAGCTAACCCTTATGCAGTGAATTCTCATAAGGGTCAATCTTTGATTTAGTTGTTGGGTTTGTTTGGCATTTCACATAGAAAGAAAAGATCAGAGCTAAGTAAGTCAGATGGCACTCCTACAAGATGCCATTCACATTCCTGCCAAGATCAGCAACCTACACAAATTAAGCCTCAAAAAAAGAGGCTTAATCAATCAATCAGAACTCTAATCAATCAACAAAACAGACAAAATTTTTTAAGGGTTTGTTTTTTTTTCTGTAGTATGTTGAGAATTGATTGGTGTTTTAGAATATTTTACAGTGGACAGAAAAGACCACTCTTGATTTGTTGCCACATCATAGTGTTTCTAAATATCTTAGATGGGAGGTTGTTACTTGGCCACTATAGCAGGCCCATCACTGAGGAGCTAAGCTCTGGCAATTTTCCATTGTGTTTGTTGGGTGAGCCAGAGTTGCTTTTTACCTCTGAAGAAAAGTTAGAGGTTTCCTAAGATCTAACAACTATTTTCAGCAAGATGGACACTAAGCACAGCTTGGTCATCTCCACTACACTTTGTTCAGTGGCTGAAACTCTGTCATGGGGGGACTCACTGCAGGCCGGTACATCACCTTGGAGTTTCCCACCCCTGAGTTGCGTTTGAAGAAATCTCTGCTTTTGTTTAACAGCTAGAGAATTAGAGCACTTGCCCAAGAAATGCAAGACCTTGGCTGTCACCTTTATTCTGGGAGATGCTGAAACCACATCTTCCTTGTCTCAACGTCTGGGGAAGCACCAGGCTGCCAGATAATCAACAATGCAGATGAAGTTGCACCACTCTGCCAAAAAGACTGCAACAAATTCATGGACCCAGGAAGAGAAAAACTCATGTAAAATGGGGAAATAGGTATTCCCAATACTGTTTTTGCTTTTTATCCCATGTCTCTTAAATGGATATTGCAGAGCTCAGACCAGGAACTAGGAAAACACTGTCTAAAAAAGTCTGCAGACATATGTGCCCTCGTGTCTGCCCTCCCAGGCTACTGCACACTGTAAGGCACCAAATGTGGACAAATTTGGTGTAGACAAGGTCTGAGGGTCCTCTTTGTGTCCAGCAGCTGTAATATTGCTCGCAGGTGAAGGAATCTCAGCAGCGTGAGAGGTCACTTCTGGTCCAGGCACATTCAGCCCCAAAATCCAGATTATAGGTGGGTGGGATCGATTTTGGCCCCCCTGACTGTAGTGTGCTTGAATTTGTCCATGAACTGTTGTATTTCACAAACTATGTGCCGTAGTGTCGGACTTCATTGAAGCCCATGGGGAAAATGTTGTGAAAACAGATGTTAATAATGCAGTTTATTACAGATACTGGCCTATTAAATTGAAGGGCATTAAGTAGTAAAATAAATTATTAAGAAAAACAGACGATTCCAGGCATTCTCCTGGGGAGGAATCTATTTTATGCTCAGCCACAAGCTCAGCAGGGGTGAAATACAATCCGTTTAATGCAGTTTGAAATGTAAAAACACTCACTTGATCGCGTTGTATGAACTCTATGCTCCAACACCGTGTTCAAAAATAAATACTGCAAAGATGTACAAGAAACACATATACAACCTTTTCCCCTGTGGGAAAATTCAGCACCTTTTTCTGTAAAGAACCAGTTTTATCACCTCAGAAAATTCTTCTAAAGCTAGTCACAGTTGTACTGATATTGTGTTTGTCCTCATTAGCAACTTAAGAGGTGTTCCTCCTTAGCATTCAGAGCCAACTCCAACACTTCTGTGAATAGATAATAATGAAGAGAAGATAGGAGAAAGAAGCTTTCCATCCTTTAAGAGATAGTTTAGATATGAAGAGATTAATAGCTGTCACTGGGGAATCTGAACCAAGAATCAGTCCTCAAAACCTTCCCAGGTGATAATGGCACAAAGAAGTCAAAGCCAGATTTAAATAAAAATTTCATAGATTCCTACGGGCAGGTCCAGGTTGTAAGGTCCAGAAATCCTCGCATTTTAAGTACAGATCTGCATCTTTTACAGGGCAGACAATGCAGTCTTGTGTAGCAACCTTCAGATTAATGCAGTTAAAACAATCTTGGAATTCACAATTCTAATTTTTTTTTTTTTTAGGTTTGGTTTTTGTCTGTTTGTCAAAAAGAAATGAGGTTTATACAACTGCATGTGCTGAGGTAATTCTGCATATATGGTGATTTTTTGGAATCTTCCCTAATAACTGGAAAGTTCTATCTGATTTCTACTACTTTTGACAAAGTGGTAGACATTTCAAAGATAATTAAGCCCCAAGATTCCTGCAAATAAATGAACAGTTAGAGGAGATGAAGTCTGTTAATTAAAGTCTGCACCAGGAGTGTATACTCTATTAGAATGTGCCTGAAAAAGGAGCCTGAAGCTTGGAATGAAAAACTTCATTTGGGCAGCACAGTTTGTGAAAAGCAGTGTTTCCTGTGCCTTGTCTGGCCAAAATCAAACAAGTTCAAGGCACAGATTTATAAAGGAAACAGGCTTTGTCAGCTTCAATGTTTGGGAATATAATTCTTTTACTTAGTAAATAATTTATTCCTTCATTTCTTACAGTCTGATGTGACTCTGCTTTTGACTGGGTTTGGGAGAAGAAATTCAGTAACACTATGAGAAAGGCCAAGGCATTTCTGAGCCAGGCTAAAGCAGAAAGTCTGGGCAGTCATGTGAAAATAAATTTGTGATGAGATTTGTAGCCCAGCTACTACATCAAATAGGTTTTGATAATAGGCATCCATTATAGTGTGTCTTGTTCCAGTCTTTTTTTGGGTTGTTTTTAGATGGCTGTTACCTTAATGTAAAATATATTAATCCTAATGATTTAGTCTAAAACTTTTCTCTCTCCACAATGCATCATTTACAATGAAAGCCTCATTTTCTGGGTCTTCAACCACTTTGTTCCTTCTTCACATCTCTGATTGAGGAAAAGCCTTTTCCTGATTGCTAAATCTGTGCGAGTACATGTGAGAGTGCAAGGACACTGTACAGATGTGCATATACATTTAGGCTTCATGAAGCAAAATCTATTAAATTATGGAGCTACTTACAAATGCTTTAGTCCAAGGAAGTCGACATCACTGAAGCTGAACTACAAGATTGATCAAAGTGTAGTTTATGACTGTGTCAGTATTGGAAATATAAAACTGAGTAAATTTTTTTTTCTCTTTTCTCTGTTTTTCTACAATGCACAGTAAATCAAATTTTCTAAATGTTTCCAGCAAGCAAATGGTATCCTCAGTAGCTACCATTTAAGCTTAAGAATTTTTGCGGTGGGATTTCCTAAAAGGCTTCATGGAAAAAAAGGTTCATTGTTTGAAGCCAAATTCAACTTTTGGTTAAGACTGATCAAAATAGTTTATACAGATTTTCATAAGCTTTTTGCTCACACTGTGTATTATTTGGCTTAGTGATCACAGCTGAAAAGCATGATTTTAATAAAGTTGAATAAGCAGATTAAAGTAAGTCACAGGGCCTGCCTCATTCCAATGGTAAACAAAGTAAACTACTTTAATTAAGGCGAGATAGGTAATATATATAGCATGTGTATTATCATTGTTTGGTTTGCTTATTCCTTTACATTCATATTTGAAATAGCCAGCATATCACAGATTATAAGAAAGATTACTTTTTATTAAGCAACCGTTCTCCTTGATATGTTTTCACAGTTTCTTCTGACGAAGTAAGATGAGCTGTTGCTGTAAACTCTAATTCTAATCAACATCCCTCAAACACCCAGGAATCAATAATTTGTGTACAAGACCCTATCAGGAATGACTGAGCTAATCACTTTGAGTACACCCCTGTGCAAGGACAAATCCATGCTCCTGTGAATGCCTATGCTAACTACAGACTGATTTTATTGACTCAAGTATTCAGAATTAGGTGAAAGAAGTGGTAGGAAAGAGACTGGTAATACCAGTATCTCAGGTGATGTGTGCAATGAGGCACATAAGCGTAGGGTTGAATGGGTTCCCAGGCTTGGAACTGGGAGGGAATTTTGCTCAGGGTGTAGTGGCTACAGACTGCCAAGGAATTTGGAGGTTTTCTGGCTTTGCTAAAATCATGCGCGTGTATTTACACAATCACATTCCTGCGAGAGCTGAAAAGAAGGTGGTTGGTGACCTCGGCTGCTCTTTGTCCTGCTGCTGTGGCCTCCAGGAGGCTGCTCTTTCTGAGCCACCTTTGCTAATTAGAAAGGTGAAATTTGCATGTGAAAGACAGGAGAGCATTAGTTGTAGGCACATGATTACTGGCAACTTTGATATTAATCAGCAAGCAATCATACCTACCAACCAAACACCAATGCCAGCCTTCTGGGGAAGGGACAGTCTATCTCACTGGGCAATTTATATGTGAAGGAGCTCTACTGCTTTTCTTGTCGCACTTAAAGCTTCGGGGTATTTTCCTAATGAAGGGTTTAAAAACATGTGACCCTTGGCCAGAGATCTGGTTCTGTCACTAATGCTGCAGCCCAAAATGTTTGAAAGTGAGTGATCGTGCCCCATCCCGGGAAGAGTTCAAAGCCAGGCTGGATGGGGCTTTGAGTAACGTGGTCTAGTGGAAGTTGTCCATGCCCATGGCAGGGGCCATGGAGCCAGATGACCCTTTGGGTCTCTTCCAATCCAAACTATTCTGTGATTCTGTGATTCTATGACCTAGAGCTCTCCGAGTCCTAAGGTGGAGCAGACACCAGGTCCCAGTAAAGTCAGCTCTATTAAACTGAATCTCATCATTACAACATTTATGCAGAGACAGTGTTGCATTGTAACGCATTAATTTTTATTTATTTTTTTAAAGTGTTTTTCCAGATGAATGACTAATCTCAGAAGCCCGCGGGCCGCCGGGGATGCAGGTATCCATGGTTACCTTTGTTGCCTAGCGACACCTCCTTACGCTGCTGAGCGAGCGCCTGCTCTTGTCTCTGCTGCTTGGTGCAGCCCCATCTACCTCCAACCCAGGCCAGCTCCCTTGACATAGGAGAAGTTGCTCTGCAGTCCAGATTAGAATTAGAGTTGGTGGTTTTATATGGAAAAAGAAAGAGGAGGGGGGCCAAAGAAAGACTCTGGTCTCTCTAACAGCAACATAAACCCAGTTGTGGCTCCAGGCAGGATCTGAGTCAGCATGTTGATGTAAATCCTCAGTTGTGCTGTAAGACACAACTTTGCACAAGAGTTAATTTAGGGCAGGATTTAAGAGTATTGATTCATTTCTCAGCCAGACATAGACCAAGTACTAACAAACTTGGGTTTGGCTCCTTTACTGGGTGAAATGAAGCATAGCGTCATTTTAAAAAAAAGTAATATTTATGTCATTTCAGAAACAGAAGATGCATTTGTCTTATAAATGAGTTTTAAAAATACACTTATAAAAAGGCTGTGAGTCAGATTCTCCCAATTATGTTCATTTAAGATGAGTTAATTGCAAATTAAGAACACTAAATTTTACTGGACCTGGTTACGAAGGGCTTCTCAAGTGCTGCTGGTTTATGCATGCCATGACTCACCAGCATCCAGTCATGGTGTGCAGAGGTCTGCAATTGATGTCACAGCCTTGGGCTCTGCTTTTCAGAGCATTTTCTCAGAACAATGACTTGCAAGTACTTTTCACCTGAGCACTCAGGATGATATTTGTGGTCTAGCTGGATTGCTTACACAAACAAGAGAACAAATTGCTTATGTAAGTCAGGCACTTCTGGTGCAATCTCGTCTGTAAATAGGGATGCCCTTGTCTTCCTCCTCAGCCTTCCCCGATGCAGCACTCAACTGCCTTGCTGTAGAAACAGACAAACGAAGATCGTTTCTGAGCTTACAGTCCTGAGTTTGCCCTTCCAAGCAGTGTTCTGCTGAACAAGAGCTCCTTTAGGAGGTTGCTTTCTGGAGTATTGATCTGGTTTTGGCCTCTGGTACATACAGGGGTGCAGTCCAATTAATGTACTTTTGCAGTAAATCCTTGAAAGCACCATTGTTTTCTGATTAATTTCTTGCTCATGACTTCCTTGAGGTTAGTGCCATGGGAGGTGTCTCTTACTCTAAATCTTCCAGAGTAATAAACTCAGTCATCTGTAGTGCTAGATCATTAACCTTGTCCCTGGTTTGGGCTGGATCAGCTCAGACTCCCCCTAGCAGTTCTTGGGCACTACTTGGGAGTTAGTACAGAACAGAAACTCTTCCCTCTAGGCTGTTTGAAAGCTGTCAATGATGCTTTGGAGACAAAGAGTGGTCATTAGCGCTGACATTCTGGACATTTTGGTCTAGCCAGGTTCAGTATAAAAAAAGTTCTGGGCATGTTTAATCTTCTGTAAAGTAGTGCAGTGCTTTAACTGTTTATTACATTGTTTACTTGCCTTGTCTTGAGCAGGTTCAGCCTGATCACTTTTTGCAGAGATACAGACAAGTACGGAATTCTCATTGCCCTACATTTACTGAGATCCACTCAGAAAAACAGAAACCTGCAAGAAATGCATTTAGAGTGCAGATGGTAGTGGTTAGGATGCAGGTGTTTTTCAACTAATTTCTGTCATGAGGAATAAGAAAGTTTCAGCGTGTTTTCCAATTTTTATGGAGATGCTAGGCTAGAAAGTACCACACGGATTCACTGGATGGTGTTCGTCTGTGTTTATCTGTTAATTTTTGTGTTGTAATTGGATTGTTAGCAGTAGGGGGCTTGTGAAGCACATAGCAATTAGGGTTATAATTCAAGACTCCAAATAAGCTCTACAGTTTATTGAGTAAGGATAGCAATGGCCTTAGCAAAGCAAGGGGCCCGTGTTGCCAAGTTTGATGCTGGTGTCCTTGTACAGTTAGAAAAGAAGAGACTTCTTGCCCACTTGGAATATTCTCCAGAATCTTTTTATTAAGTTTTTCTCCTTTATTTCTATGCCTTTTTCAGAGTGTATTGAAATTTTCATTGGTATTCTTCTTTTTATTTCACATTGTAACTGCGAGTCAAGACTAGGCTCAAATTACACCCTTCCTCTCTTTTAATCTGTATATCCTATGTCTTATGCTTAGAATTAAAGTGGTATATTTCCTTAATACATGCTCTTCCTTGTAAAACACTTCCTGGCTGAATATAATTTGTTTTTCTGTGTTAATTTAGGCTAATAATTCCCCTTGCCTCATTTGCAGCCCACAGAGTGATGCAACTTCCCCTTGTTTTGTTCCCAGATAAGTATTGCCACAGTGCTTCAATAAAATGATGTAGGACTCTGTTTACAAAAGAGTGCTTCTGTGGTATCTTACTGCTTTCACAGGAAGCTTAACAGCTTGCAGAACAGTAAGTGGCAAATGTTTAATGCAACATTATGCCAACTTGAGGACAAACTGTTCCTCTCAGGAATGTTTTCAGGCTTAAATGAGAGGAAAATCCCCCTTGCAGAATGTGAATTCTCGGAGGCGGCAGGGAGTGACTGCCACTTCTTTGCCTTGCCAGCAGCTCTAATTCTCAAGCACCTTCCAAGGCTTTTTTAGATCAGCTGTAGTGTACGCTCAGCAGCAAGTAGTGATAAAGCTGTGACTGGCTTTTCTGAGGAGCAAAGATTCCTCTTTCATGGAGGAGGCAGTAAGTCTTCCAGTCTGCCTCAGACAGAAAACATTGGCTTTTTCCCACAGATGCTGGAAAGGTGCTGAGGGGAGAGATGTGAGGCCATGGCAAAACTATTAATGTGAGTAAGCAAAGACTAACAGTGTAGTTGCAAAAACTCTGAGACAGAGCAATTCCAACTCAAACAGTGGTGAGTCAGACTGAAATATGTGGAAATTCAGACATGGATGCGAGTCATCCACTAAGAAGATAAGTGGATATTACTGAGCTAACAGTAGTTTGACTAAAGAGTGAAAGGAGTTGCATTTCACAGAATTAGGTTGGAAAAGACCTCCAAGATCATGGTGCCCAACCTTTGATCAAACACCACCTTGTCAATTTGGACACAGTGCCGTGGCCTGTCATTTTTTGAACCCCTCCAGGGATGGTGACTCCACCACCTCCCTGGGCAGCCCATTCCATTGTTTAACAACTCCTTCTGTGAAATAATTCCTCCTGATGTTCAGCCTGAACCTCCCCTGACAGAACTTGAGGCTGTTTCCTCTTGTCCTGTCACGAAGAGGCCAACCCCCACCTGGCTACAACCTCCTTTCAGGGAGTGGTAGAGACCTATATGGTCACCCCTGAGCCTCCTCTTCCCCAGGTTAAACACCACCAGCTCCTTCAGCTGCTCCTCATAGGACTTACTCTCAAGACCCTTCACCAGCTCTGTTGCCCTTCTCTGGACACACTCCAGCCCCTCAATGTCTTTCTTGCAGTGAGAAGCCCAGAACTGGACACAGCACTTGAGATGTGGCCTCGCCAGTGCTGAGTACAAAGGGGCAATCACTTCTCTGGACCTGCTGGCCACACTATTGCTGATACAGGCCAGGATGCCATTGGCCTTCTTGACCACCCGGGCACATCTGACTCATGTTCAGCCGCTGTTGACCAGCACCCCCAGGTTCATTTCCACTGGGCCCTTTTCCAGGTACTTTATCCCCAGCCTGCAGCGCTGCCTGGGGTTGTTGTAGCCAAAGTGTAGGACCCAGTTCTTGGTCTTATTGAACCTCATACTGTTGGTCTCAGCCCATCTATCCAGCCTGTCCAGATTTAGTACATTTTAACAGATTTTAACATTCTCTGTGTTAATCCTCCTAAGCAGTAAAACCAGGAAGTTGTCTCTGCCCATCATCACTATTCTTAATCTCTAGACCTCAACCTCAGGTCAAAATATTCTGCTGGCTTTCTGTGGCTCCTGGGTTCTGGATTCTTTGGAGGAGGAGAATTGTGTGGCCATTATCTGTAAGTAATCCAGGACTCCCAGGTGGGTGCCTGAGCTGATGGATCCAGGGCTTCCCGATGGGTGGAAGTCGTAGAAAATGTGTTGTATGTGTTCTACTTTATATCTAGTGTTATGGGTAAGGCACCAGTTTGGGTGCTCCAAAGATGACAGGGTGCTCAACTGATACTGAGAATTTACTGTAGGGAAGGTACATCGATCTGCAACTCATGTCTCGTAAGGTCTCAACAGTGCCTGAAGACTTTGTAAAGTGTAAATGAATTTCAGACCTTGATGTCCCCTCCTCCACCTCAGAAATAGGGTCTAGTAAGGGGGGAAGAGAGGAATAGAATTAAAACCTTATCAGATTAAATCTATGTTCTTATAAAGAAATGCCATTCTTCACTATAGTAAAGGATGTTTCCAGTAAATCATGGGAAATGTTATCTGTCCAGGAAGCTTCATAGGAGACAAAGGGGAATAACAGCTTCTAGATCACAAGGCTCCTGAAGACACAGTGAGAATTCATTATGTAGCAAATCTTTATGTTCATGATAAAGGGAATTGTCATGTTTCAGTGTTTTTCATTAAAAAATAATTTTTCAATTGTACTTCCAGATTTTGCAGAACTTGTGTTTGTAATGAAAAGCTGTTTTAACAAAATTTCTCCTTCATGTGTGTGCATAGGCTTCAGCTGTGTCTGATCAAGGGGGAAGAAGCATTACCTGTGAGGACCCACAGCACAGGCTGGGGTGCTGCTGGTGTGGAGAGGGACCACATTCAGGACCAGGTGCTCAGGTTGCCTTCAGGTGGAGGCTGCGGGGAGCTGAGGTGTTCCCAGGTTTCGGCTGGCTAAAGATTTAGATAGGGTCAGCATGTGCTTTCAGACCTGCTCACTGGAAAGTGTCCCACAGCTTAATCAGCTGGAAAGCACCACTTGGTGACTTGGCCATGATCTGCAAACTCGGTAGGCAAATTACCTTTGCAAACCACCGACAGCAGAAGATTTTCTAATGAAGGTACATTGACCAGAGATAGGCCAAGAAGATTAATTTACATGACAATAAAAACATTTAGAAACAGATATTTCAGTGCCCCCAAAAAATTACCTTCCCATAGAACTAAATATGTTTGTGTTTTGGAGGTTTTTTTTCCATAAAAAAGAACTATTTTTCTGCACTAATTTTATCTTCTATCTTCAAAATTGAAAGGCAAATTTGTTAGGCAGGTGAATTTCAGAGGGCCAGTACAAGAAGAAGTTGTAGATTTTTTTAAAAATTACTTTAGTTATTTAGTTTTTCAAGCACATAGAATCAAACTACTTCTATGCGTTCCTGTGGGGAAGAAAGAACTAACTAGAAGATCCTCTTCAATACATCTGAAACTTGGCTTGGGGGCATGGAGTTTGGCAAGCTTTTGAGGAATTGTTTGAAAAGTCCAAAATATACTTTAAATCATGTGGAAATTCTTTACATGGAAATCCTGCTTTAGTAAAGAAAAGGGAAAGAGAATGAATGATGAAATGTTTGCTTTATAGGTAAGAGAATGTACTGATCAATGTAAAGAAAACACTATTTTGTGACATCGGATCCATTTTTCATGGGGATTTCAAGCACCAATAATTGGGGCTTTTTGAAGGTGATTAAGTTATACTTGTATTGAGGGATAGGAAACATCATAATGAGGATACATGATGTGGTCTGTACTTCTTACATCCTTGACAACAGTTAGTCTGTATTTATAAAAAGGAGACTATACTAGAAAATTAAAAACTGGGTTTGAGGCCTTGATTATGAGAAAGTAAAGATTAAAGGGACAGTAGCTTTGATTACAGTGCTATGCCTCTGTAAATTAATAACTGTCTGATGCTTCATTAGGCACAAAAAAGACGGAGGCATTTTCATAATGTTTTGTTCACTAAAAGCTAACAATATGATTTATTCTCATAGATAATTAATTTCTAAAAATCCTTCTTTCTTTGTGGCGGTTTTACAATGGCTGCAACAACTTGTGCAACAGAATGAGGACAAATAAGTTAGTAAAATAATTTTTTTTCCTTTGGTATCTTCTACAAGCAGGATCCCTATTCCTGAGCCCTAGATTCACTTGTACATGACATTAAAACTCCAAAGCAGGACTGCAGGAAACAGCAGTTGTCTGAAGGCAGCAAAGGTCAGTAAGTTTTTGTGCTCTGCTGCACAAAAAAAGGTTTTTCCTCAGTTTTATTAGAAACAGTTGTGTAAAAGTTCACCTCCTGGCACACAGTTACTTCCCATATACAATTATCATAAACATATGTGTTACAATAGTATTTTTCATGACAGTCTACTGCAATGTCACATATACCTTTATGACATTCATGGAAAAAGAACAAAAAGAATTGTGGTGTAGTATTATGGTAGATAGTTAACAGATGTTTTATTGCTCTTCAAATATAAAAATCATTACATTAATCCAAGAATCTGGTGGCATCTTGAATAATTCTCAAGTAATAAAAATCCTGCTTTCATGCATGTTTATTTTGTAATAATAAAATTGAGAGCCATAATAGAAACAAAATAACCCTGTAACTACACCACAAAGAGGGAATGTTTTTCTCAAGAAATGTTTCCACAAAGCAACAGAGATGGTCTGAAAGAGTCAAATTCAATCCACAAGTAGTGGATTTGATAAGGATAAGCAAAAGCCATTATTATTTGCCATTTTTGAACAAATTAGTTAGAGGTGCCGCTTGTGTGCAGTAGGTTCCTTGTCCCATACACTAATACAGCAATGAGATAGTATAGGCAATCTATATCAAATGACATCTGATAAAATGTCTGATTTTAGTGGAGAAAAAGGCATTTCAGTAGCATAAAGGGCTTTTGGAAAGGAAGACTCCCATAAGAATCTACAGTATTGCCTTTTAAATTTTGCTGTGGCAGCTATTTATTAGCTCTAGGCACAGGATAACTGGGGCGAGCTGTAACAAATTCTCAGGGCTGTACATTGAAAAATCTGATTTCCTAAATATTTATAAAAGAATTTCATATAAAAGCCCATCAGCCAAAAGTTTGCATCATAATAAAACTTTGTAAGTCTCAAATATTTCCCATGTTCCATGGTAGCATCGAATCTCCTTGACTGACTAAATAGGTTCACAGGTTAATGACATCTAAGAAAGCTTTGTTTTTCATCACAATCTTGGAGTATTTGGTTTCTTCTATGTTCTCGCTTTAGGCTTAGTTATGAGACTGAAAAGAGAAGCCAAAATGAAGACCATCTGCCTGAATGCAGCCAAACACACACTGCAGCAAACCCAGGAGCACAGGCTGAAGATATGGATGCACCAAAATAAAAGTAGCCGTGACAGCTGAGTCACACAGTTCAATGAAGTGCAAACCTGAGACCTGGATTGTATTATCCATAGGCTAGAGCAGAATGAATGAACTTCCTCAGGACAATGCAAAAAAGCTTACAGGTTTTTTGATCAGTGATGTGTTGGAAAAGATGCTTTTAAGCAGGCATTGAACATGAACAGCAAGTATAAAATTTTCTTGCTGTGCCAAGGAGAAAAAAGGTTGTGTTTCCAATACTCAGAGACACGGGCTGGCAGGGACAGAAACATAGTGTTCTTCAGGGAGGTCATCCCATCTCTAAAAGTTCATTATAACTATAAAGAAAGAAGCTGATACAGACTAAGTAAGCAAAACTACAGTTTCTTCTCCTAAAATTCATATGGAAGTTAAAGTACACTGAGAAGGGAATTTCGTTTTACTTGTTCTCTGCTGTCCTGCCATTGCCTGGTAACATTTTCACATAATGAAGGCTGCCACTTGGAATCAGAATTAGTAGGAGGATTGATTTTGTTCCCTTGAAGAACATATTGGCTTTTCAGTGAAATACTGAATGCTTCAGGTGTGAGCTCGACCTCATCAATTTTCAACCTCAAACTTTTATGTTTAAACCTATGGGGATTTTATGTTGAATGTTACTTTCATGTCTTGTGGGAACTGCAGCTCAGCCGCTTGCATCCCTTTTTTTTTTTCCCCACAATTTTCAGTGCAAATGCAATATCCCGCATGAAAAATAATCACGTTTGAGTGTTTAGTAGAAAGGGTTTTCTTCTGGAAACAGACCAATGAACCATTAAAACTTTTCACATGTGTTGTTGTTCAAGCCTGGGATGCACAAAAAGCAAAAAGTGCCTCTGCTAGCCACCTGCAAAGCTGTGGTAAAAGACACTCAAATTCACCTTACTTTGATGTTATCTGTTTATAAGAACTCATATGTAATAAAAACCAAGCCTGCGAAAAATATAGCTTAGGATGAAAGATCAAGCTGCACAGAAACTAGGGATCACCACAACCAAGAGTTGCCTCTGAGACCTTAATTTAACTACCATAGGAATCAATTTTCTGCATTAAAAGTTAGAGACAAAAAAAAAAGAGGAAGAATAGGATATGATTACATAATTAAAGGCCGTATTGAAATACAATTACACAAGGAACAGAGTAAAGGTTGCCAGGAAATAATTTATCTGATATTTCCTATCTTCCAGTGTCAGACCTCAGTTCTTCAGCCTGCATTCCCCAATGGATGGTCACACACCAGCTGCAGTCCCATTGTTGTATGGCTGAAATCATAAATGCCAGCAAAAGAACTTGCAACCCAAGTGATATTATATTCACATTTTAGTTTTGTAGTTGGTTACTTTATTGGTTTGAAAAGGTGACTGAAATCTTTTGTTACGTGACAGTGTAGGAACCTCCATCAGATTTGAACCCTCTAGTTTTTCACATCACTGATGTCAAAGCTTGATGTAGGTGACCTTTGGACAATAAGGGTCTGTTATTTTTTGTGGGAATATTAGTCCATGTTCTAATGCTCAGATGCCCTCACAAAGGAGAAAGAGTAACAAGCAGTGGTTCCTCTGTGGAATAAATCTGTGCTCTGTGTGGCACTTCTTGATTGAGGATGGATAGCTGCGGCCGCCTTTCAAACTATGGGTGGAGAGATTTGCTCGTTTTGGCACGTGTTTTTAATTTCAACTCCTCACTGAAGCTGGGAGGTCCTCGAGCCCACTGTGTGGTTGTGCCAGGAAGTGTGGCGCTGCTCTGGTGCTGAAGGTGGGCTGTTCTTCGGGTGCAGTGGGGTCTGCTTCTCATTCCTAGGCGTGTAAAATGCCCAGGCCTTTCTCCACAATTCAGTGATGACTCCCTACAGTAACATATTTGTGTGTTAGTTGTTTTAGTATTGCCAAATATCAAAGATTTGGTGGAAAGATAGTGCCATAGGAACTTCTAAGAAGAGATGCAATACTGTTTTGTAAGAGTTGTGGAGCCACAACCAGCAGCTGTATCTCACTGTTGAAGCAATCACAGAGAGGTTACTGAAATAACTAAGAAAAGTTATAAGAAAAAGAACACCTTGGAACTACAGTTATTTCCCTACATTCTTTTAAAGATACTCTAGTGCAGTTGAACAAATGACTCCTCAGTTCTCCATATGGACAATGAGTCATTCTAATGTCAAATGCCTGCAGCCTGAGGAAATTGCAGGTTTAATGTTGCTGAGTCATAGTGGCATGCACATCGTGTTAGCTTCAGCTGGCATGCAGGAAAGACTGATATACACCTCTAACTTCTCAAATCTTTTCTTGTCTCTTAGGCTGTTTGGAGGACTGTGGTCTACTTTGGAGATGTCCTAGAGAATAATGTTGGGAATGCCCTCAGATGATGCTTATTTCCTGGTTGCTTCTTGAGCTCCTAATTAAAATTGAATGCTAAGTGGAGCATAAATGAATATTATATAGAATGGGTCATTAATGACCTTTTACACTAGTCTGGTATTTCTACTGAAAGACATTTTCCCTGCTGCAGTAATGGGAAGAGAAGCAGCAGGGTGAGAACTCTCTGTGTCTGTTACATATGGTGCAAGCAGCACCACTAGGTATGCACCACTGAAGACACCACTGAAAACAGCCTCCGTTCCCATTATACAATACTAATTTTAGTTGTTTATACCTTTCTGAAGCACCAAGTTTAAGCCAAAATGTTTCATATCTTTCCTGTGCCTCTGACTGAATTCCAGAATATTTCAGCCAAATAACTCAACTCCTTCAATAAATGAGCCTAGGAAAAAAGTGCCACTTTGCTCATGTTAATACTTTGAGGTCTATTCCATAAAATTCTCCAGCACCACCCTGCAAGTATTTTAAGTTTGGTGGAGAGGTAGCTCTCATGTCAAAAACAAGCCTGCCTTCCTTCCTGCCTGTGAAAATCCTCCCATTTTTTTTCAAAGTTGTAATGATTATGTCAATTGCAATTCATGCAGGTTCAGGAAGGTTGTGAGAAAGCTGTAGCTTTAAGCCTTTTAGATATCTTCTACAGAAACTTTGCAAACTTCATTGTTACTTTAAGCTGTTGCTTTACCCTTGGCTGATCAGGTGTATAATGTGTATTTTTCTCACAGAACGAATATGCTTCTGTCACTGACTTTGGGGGAACTCAGAAAATCTTTCCATGTCTTGGAACACTTTTAACCCTATACTGGCTTTCTGTGCCTAGAAGAGGAAGCAACACAGAGTAGTGCTTAGCTGAGAAAAAGAAAGAATTGCCGAGCACTTCTGTCCGTGCAGTTTTCCTTGGAGTCTTCACTGCAATGCAGGCCAGGCTCCTCTTTGCTGTTTTTTTAATGACTTTTGCCTCAGGCTCCTGCATCTAGAGTTCTTATGCTCGACTGGATCAACCTGCTACATGGATCACTGGAAAAAAATCGTCTTCTAAATCACACTGAATCAATAACAAAGAAGTGGGGATTTGGCACTTCTCATCTAAGCAGATAGGGAATCTTTCTTCATTACCTCTCTGGATTGTATTTGGAAGGTCAGGTACTTGTTGAAGATGACGGTGTCTACGAAAAGTATTCATTCATCGTTAGAAATATCTACAGGGTAGAAGGACTTATTTGTGAGTGGAAATTTGAGCCACTGGACTGAATACGGGAAAGAAAACTTGCCTATAGCACTGCAACTAATCTGCTTGGAGAAGACATGTTAGGTGTGAACCGGCCTGATAAGGCAGTGAGGAAGATCAGTCAGAAATTACATCTGCACTATGCCTTTATTTAACAATCTGTACCAGTGTTGTTCAGCTTATAACAAAAGGCTTACAGAGATTCAAAATGTGCTAAGTGATGACCTCTGGACTATGGCACGGAGGGGCGAGCCCCTCACTGTTCTTATCAGAGTTACAGGAAATGATCTGGCAACCAAATTCTTTCAAAGGGTCATGGCAGAGCTCACAGGAGCCACTCATTTGATAGCCTCCTATGTGGTACACCATCTCCTCCTTTACCCACACTGGACTATCAGACTAGATGTAAATCAGTTCATAAATACAGCCAAGAATGGCTCTTGAATCCTCAGGTTGATTGGAACTGCTTGACTCATGCTCTTATGTTTAATAGTTTATGCCTTCCAAAATGGGTTTGGCATATTTAAACCATTTATTAGAAATGGTCCTTGGCCTGTTCTGAGTCCTGAATGCCACCTGGCACATGAGCATGTACAAAACACAGTCCACTATGGTCAAGGAAAGATGATGGGCCATGAATACACTACTAGAGGGCCTCCCAGGCTGATTTTGATGTGCCTTCAGTCCATTCATCTGTTGTGCACATGGAAGTTTCCATACCATTGTTGGAACACCTGTTATAGTTTAAATCATCCTCATGGATTAAAAGATCAGTAATGACAATATATGAATCTATTTGTATAGCCTTGACCCAGGTGTCTTTCAGTGATTAAGGTAGAAGCGCTAAATGTGTATATTAGAAGGCATCAGGGGCAGCACACTCAGCTTCACTTTGTCCAGTTCCTACCTCTAGTAGGTAGTCAGTATTTCATTCAGTGGCTCAGCCTCAAGGATGTTTGCTTGAAGCACTAGGACAAATGATAAACGACATTTGTGAAATCAGCTTCTATTACCTGGCTCAAGTAAATGTGCAAAACTGCAGCAAGAGGAAACACTCAGTATATTCTGTACTGCAGTATGTGCTGCTGTGGGTATTGACTGCTTTTAACTGATAGGGTTGATTTTTTTATGGCCAAGCCTCCTTTTTACAGCTGCAGATACAGTCCCAGTAGCATAAACTATGGAACAAGCCTCTGATTCTTTCCTTGGCCTTCTAGGTATGGACTGTATTATTACCCCAGTAAGTGTGTAAGAAATACACAGGTGTGTGAGAGTCAATCCGTTTTCTAGGACTACTGTGGAATACTGCTCTATTGAAAATATATCCAGATTACTTGTAACTTGTATAAATGCCACGCATTAGTCAGCTACAATTGACTGAAAATCCCATTATATCTGCCCTGTAAAAGCTCTTACAAACAGTAGGAGCTCAGAGAGATACTTTAGAGTGACCTGGTAACCCTTGCTGTCTAAAAGCATTTTCAGCAAGATTTTGCTGCACATCTTTGAAAACACTTTAACAGTGGCACCAATGTAGTTTCTTTTAGAGCAACAGAAAAAGCATACTCAGTTACTTTGCAATATTTTCTAACCTTTATCACTGTTATTTGAGACAAGTTCTTGGTTTTGTTTTTAATAAGTAGAGCAGTCATCCTTAATTCTGTTCTGAAGCAGCAATATGTGCAATAAAACAGTGTGTGTCCTGTAATCAGTCCAGTCTTACTTAGTACTGAAATACTGTGATAGTTTTAATAATAATTTGATGGCTAGGTATTTAGGGCCTTCCATACTTCAGCATGCTTTCTATCTAAGTCACCTACCCAAAGTCATAACTTTGACTTGCCATTGCTTTTTTGTGTTGACACAAACAGAGTGGAAGGATATTCATCACAGGTTGTTTGGGTCACCTGTCTCTGTGAGCATTAGTAAATGACATGAGTTCACACCGGGGTGAAATTCAGTATCAGAGGATCATCAGCAATAAGAACAGTAAGGTACGTGGATAAAAACTTCAAACAGCATTTTTTCATTTATAAATTCGATTCTAGCTACTCAGGCCATGACAAAGAGGTTACTTAAACTGATTTAATGAGTTCCTAGTATGGTAACCTAGAGATGGAACGATGAAACAGAAATTCAGTTCTCTTTTGAGGTCCTAAAGTATTTAGGCAGTTCACGTCCATCTGTTTCTATGTGATGGACTGTAAGTAATTTACCAAATTTGGTCAAACTAATCATTGTGTTTTAAAGTTTAGCTCTTACAAGAATTCTCCTCAGGACCGGGAGCACTAGTGTCATGAGTCTTGTAAGGATTTCTTTCTAATGAGATTTTCAACTGTGATGGCAAGTTAACGGCATGGAAACAGGACTACAGCCAGCTGGAACACTGTTTCAAAGGGCTGAAATACATCAAAGAGAAAACATTTAGCAGAAATATGCTTGAGAATATATGAAGGGTTTGTTTTTAATTTTTTTCCCTTAAAAGACAGTAAACATTTTTACTTATTTCCATTGGTTTTGGGACACCACCTAGAGACACTGGACATCCATGCCTAAGTCCAGACCTTGCCTGACACAGAGATGATTTGAGAATCATTGAAATTGATGTTGGTTGCTCTCACCACTTACCCTCTCCTTCATTCCATTTCTAAAAGTTCTAACCTCATTTTAACACAAGGAGAACCACACTGTGTAATGGTGATGAATTTTGCAAAGCGGAATTGGCAATTCTCAACTTTTTTTGAGAAATTCCTGCATTAATGGGTGAAGAATGAAAAGGTCCTTGCAAGCTATCATAACCCAGCTAAATAAGTTGAATCATAAGGGGGTTGTAGCTATTATTTTCTGGAAACAGAACCTGTTTAGAGATGAAGAGTGAACTGCGGGCTTCATAATAAGCCTATTACAGAGCAAGGTTTACGGGTAAATCCATCAGCATTCCTGCTTTCTTGGTAGCTATTCCTTGCACCTTTTCTTCAGCAATGGAGATTTCTTTTACATGGGAACTGAGTACTCTTTCTTGTCTAAATAAGGTCAGATGTTCCTATTAGTTGCAAATCAAGCATCAACTTTATCAAGGTATTTCATACTCCAATTAATTAACATCATTTCAGAAATAATGTTTTTAAGCTTTTTTTGCATAAACAATAAATCTGTGAGGATGGTGCCACCTAATGTAACTAGAGAACATGGCAGCTACTTTTTGTTTGATGCTGTTAAATTACCAGCAGGGATTGAAAGGTTAGGAGTTTAGTACTCCTTTGTCCTTTCTGTTTCCTCTCGCACTAGCTTGCTTTCAAGGCTTCCTTGAAAACATGATAGAAATACATATTTTAAATTAAAGCAGAGACTCTTAATTTTACCCCACTGTATTTATTCTATGCTAACAGAATTCAAAACTTGACTGGCAGAAAAGGCAGATGGAAGACAACCTCAGCATAAAGTATATAACTTTTACCAAGGCAGAGATTAAACCTGTTTCTCCCTCTGTCTGGAAGAATCTTTCACTAGTGATAGAGATTTAAGCTTATATTTCTTCTCTTTATCTGTCCCAATGATTTTTTAGTCAGTTTTTTAGTCAGTCAGTTTTAACAAGGAGGACAAAGCACCTTTGTCATCTATTCATTTAGCAACAGCAGTTGTTAGCATAAGAATAGAATAGAATAGAATAGAATAGAATAGAATAGAATAGAATAGTTCTAGCTGGAAGTGATGTACAATCCAACTAGTCCAACTGCCTGACTACTTCAAGACTGACCAAAAGTTGCAGCATATTATCAAGGGCATTGCCCAAATGCCTCTTAGACACTGACAGTCCAGAGATATGGACCACCTCTCTAGGAAGCCTGTTCAGTGCTCGATTCCATCTTGGCAAGGAAATGCTTCCTATTTTTGAGTTTGAAATTCTCCTGCTACAGCTTTGAATCACTAAGCATTTGAACCTGATTATTAAGGGAGTCAGTAAAGGGGACAGAATTACATATCTAAATCCATCCAGGCACAAGCTGATTTCAAACTGTATCTATTTGTACCCTAGATAAGTATACTTTATTGAATGAGAGAAGAGTATATGCCCTCTGTGTGAACAACACAAATAATCTACTAAGGAAAAAGGAGTATGAATACAAGTAAACCAGAATGTTCTGTGCATGCAGACAACATAAAGGAGAATTTACTTTCAGAGTGGACAGATTTACCGAGGAAATAAAATTAAAGAAAACTGGAGTTATGGTGCAGTAGCACAAATACATCAAGAGATCTAGACAATTAGGCTAATAAAGTTTGTGTCAAGTTTTAATCATCAGAAGTACTAAAGTTTAAAGTAAGCATAACACCCAGTACAGAATACCTCTTCAGCTATAGAATGCTAAAAATTATTGCAAAGAGAACCTTAAAGATAATTTCCTCTAGACTTGTTTTAAGATTCCAGATATTACCTGAGAAAGACCCTAAAGTTGGTGGATATAAAGAGTTTTTTACAAGCAGGTACGTAATGTGGGCAAATATGCACTTTTTTTGGTTTGATTTCTTTGATTTTGTCAATTTATAAGTGCAAATTAAAGTAACAGACATTATCAATTTATCATTTTTTATCTCATATATAAAAATTTATTCTTTTCAAACATATAATTAGAAAATCTGGGATTGGAGAATGAATGGCGTGAATATTGTTAGTATACTCAGACTGCATACTAAATTTCATTATTTTTACATAGTACTGTCAGTGATTTCCATAACTGTGTGCTAAGAAACCACTGATAGTTCTTCAGGAAAAATGCTTGACAAATCATCCACCAGGCAGGCTATGTTTTCACACTGCAGAGAGGTTGGGTGAGTCTGATCCTGTTGTTCTTGAGGGATGTTTCTCCTTTTACTGCTGTATGGCCATGGACCACCTCTCACTGTAATGTTAATGCACTTTAATGGCAGCTGGCCATCTGCTTTAAAGTGAGACAATTTGGAAGCTGTGTGGAGGCACATCTAAACTCCCTTCTTAAGTCTAAGTAAAAGGCCAAGTCTAGTAAGTGACATTTTTCTCCTCTTTTTCCAGCAAGCAGGGGTAATCCTGGAAAAATTGAAACGATTGAGGCGTGATGGACTTCTCCCTGTGTTTACCTGGAAGGCATGCAAGACGTGAACTAAGGCAGTAAGATGCCATGAATTTTATCCAACCTTCTGCTAAAGTGGTGTTGGTAGGCATAATGTCAAAAGGCTCTTGAAGACTCAGTGTGTATGTGGAGGGTGGTGGCAAGTAACAAGAGGCAACAAGAATCGAATGATGATGCACTGGTCATGGTCCATGCTGACAACTCATGGTAACCACATAACCTTCTTCCAGCATGGATTCATGGCCTCCCAAACTAGTGTGGTCCCAGATGAAATCATGAAGACTTTACACAGAGTGCAAAGATCTGTAGTTACAGAACCTTAGCCAGTGACACTGCTGTGTTGATGAGTCAAGTAAGGTCTGTTACATCTGCCAGGAATTTGCATGGTATAATAATGTGGAAAATCCCAGCTGCCACAGATGGTGCTAGGGCTTCTGTTAACGCAGTTTCTGCTGTGCAGCTTCTTGCAGTTCACCTCAGGGAGCCTGTCATAGTGAGACAGAATTACAGGGGTAGCTGTAAAACTGGAATAATGGTACTAATGCTCACATGATGTATTCTGCAGGATTAGAATTTCAAGCACTACCTGGATTTACTGTAATCCATATTAATTGCTAATTACAGTCTGCAGGGCCAGGTGCAGCCACAAGGCTCTCTGGAAGAATGTTTCATGCCTTGCTTGCTGGAGCACCTCTCCAGACCTTGTCACAGGTCGTGGTTCTGCATGGGGTGATGAGCTCTGCGTAGGGCCACGCTGCAAGGCAGCCTTCCTGTGTGCTACTGTGCTGGAAGAGGCATAGGAAATAGGACAAAGGTCTCTGACTGCTGAATGGCTCTATGGCTGCTCACCCGGTCCAGCAGCTGCACTGTGGCAAAGGGAGACTGCCAAGGAAGTGAGTGAGTGTATATTGCCACCATGGAGGTGAAGGAGGAGAAGGAAGGTGCATTGGGTAGAGCTCAGGGCACAGGAATTCTTGTTCTAGTCATGGTCTTATTTTGGTTCCGATTCAGTGTAAGCACCATTTGTGCCTACCTTTTGAGAATGAAGGAGGAGAAGACCATATGAGGAAAATTTAAAAGGGGACCTAGGAGTCTACAATAATTAGCTACAATAATTGAGATGGATCAGTGCAAATCCAAGATCTAATAATCTGTTTTACTAGATGGCAATATGGAATTTAAGTAGCTGAAATATTTTGTAAATCTTGATGCTGAATAATATATCAGCTGTGAAAAAATGCAAAGAAAAAGATACCGAATAGAAGCTACAGTGTTGTTTAGTAATGACTGCAAGGCACAGGGTTAGAGGTAAGAGAAGAAATATATATTGATGGTGAAGGAACACATTAGGTTAGATTTTCTTCAGGGGATTTCAATGTTCAAATTTCTCATTTGGCTTTGTAATATCAGCCTTTAGGTATTAGTTCAGAATTTTATAAGTTTGTGATGGTGTGGGAGAGACTTAGTGAACGCCTCCTTTTGTCGGTCATGTAATTGCCAGCCTTGGAACTGGAGAGCTCAAGAGTCTTTGTTCTAAAAAAGCTCCTGTGATAGGTCTGGCAAAGCCCATTGTAGCCTGTATATCTGTCCAGCACTGTATAGTGTGGATGGTAGTTGGCACTAGTCAGCTGGCACCCGTTTGGAAATCTCCACATGTTACAAGAATGTTAAACAGCTTTAAAAGGCTTTTTATTTTGAAGGCTTCTGAAATGGGAGAAACAATTTTTTATGAACTGAATGTTGCCTGCACTAGTTAGGAGAAAAACAATTTCCTCGTGAATGCTGTAAAGCCTGATTCTTTGCTGCTTAAAATGATGTTAATTCCGAATATATAGAAATTATCCCCTTTGGAGAACCAAATTATATGGGAGGAGAGTACAAGCAGTGATAACTTTTTTTGGAAAATACATGAAAAAACCCACCCTTTTGTCAGTAGCTGGAATCAGAAGAAGTTCTAAGCCACGATGATGGTGAAGTCTGTCTGAAGGTTGCCATCAACTCACCACCGGATCGTTCCCCTGAGTTGGCAGTTGTTTGCCACAGTAGCTGTCACCAGAGAAGCTGTGTCTCTTTTTTTAGCTGCTGAAGAGCTACTAATGGGATAATGAGCAGTTTGCACTTTCTCATTAGCACTTATTCATCACAGATAGTGCATACAAAGTATCTGTAGTTAAAGTATTAAGTAAAGTATTAAGTAATCCCTTTTGTGATGTTTGTTCTGTGTTATATTTCTGAAGTGTCTAGATTTTTATATTGGTATTTGATCAACTGTGGTTGAAGCCCTGCATATTTAAATTAAATAATTATGCAAACTCATAGTGTCAGTTCTACATTCTAAAATAAAGGGATTTTTTTCTGTAAATCTTTGTTTCTTCTCCAGAAAACACCTTTTTGAGTTGTTCTTCTCAGGCTCCCTTTCCTGTGATGCCACAAAGAATATATAGCTGTGAAAACATTAGTCTGCACCATACATGCCCTTGAGGAATTTTGTTTACTTACAATGATGTTAAAAACTGTTTTGTAGCCAGTATAGCTGGAAAAAGAACACTTTTAGCACATTTATGCTAATGCCAAGTTGAAACCATCTCAAGGCCTCTTAGCAAGGAAGATGAATTTTGCTATACCTACCTGAAGTGTTTAAGGACTGGAAAAGGTTCTCCTGCAATGAAGTGGAAAAGGAAGAGGGGATGAAAGATGGGAAAAGCATTTTAGGACAAGCCTAAGAGGCAGGTCTGCTCCAACCCATCTATCTGCCAGGAAACAAGGGGTGGATGAGCATGGCATGGCTGTTTCTCACAGCTGTGTTCCTGACCAAGCAGAGAACATTACTCCATACTTTCTGGCCCTTTCTTATTGTGGCCAATGCTAAACTGGGTTTTCAGGAATTTGGAATTCACCACTTACAATGTCTCTCATGGAGAATTCAATGATAAATATAAAATAAACATGATTCCATTAGTTTTATTTTCTCTTGTCTCTGTTGCCAGAATACTCCTCCCTCTTAGGATGCCTTCCTCTGGAGTTTTGGGTTTTTTTGAAAGACTGTAGAGAGGTTTATTTTAGGAAGAATATTCCCACATCCATGTGAAAGCAGATTTTTGCAAAAGCTTAGTTACAGAAACTGCCTTTCTGAATGTGTATATAAAATCCATTTTTTTTTATAAACCCTTGGATTTTTGTCATGAGATACAGTAGATTTGTCTTGATTTATCTTATTTCCCAAAAGTGGGAAGATGGTGAGTGTTACTGACCAAACAATGCTCTTTGCAGTAGTCTGTGTGTTGTGGTAGGTCTGAAATGGGCTTCATCAGTTTCTGCATCCGATGCTCAGATTCTCCAATCAGCACAGTTTTTCTGAAAACAGCAGCATCTTGCAGAGGGACATGTTGGCAGAGAACCCCCTCCCTCTCCTCTTTACTCTGTCCACGAAGCAAAACAAAACAACACTTTTTAGGAGGACCTAATAAGTACTTGAGATGGAAATAGTTGATTCTTCCAGCAGTAATGAAAAGATTGTTTCTTGCTAATGGTGTTTGCAAGATTGGTGCCTCAAAAACGACACTGTTTAAGGCAGAGGTTGTTCTGTCTTGTCTTTATGATCTATTTAGCGGAACAGAGTAGAACAGAATGCAAAGTGTGCCAGAGATGCTTTGTACTTGCAAGAATGTAATGAAGTTAATAAAAATATGTATAAATTAATCAGATGTAAAATCATAAAAGAATTTATTCTGGATAGTGTCTGTGGTAGTTTTCAGGCTTGATCTGCCACTTAGAGCCAGCTTTGAGCATGCCTCAGGTTACTCAGGGCATTGTATAATCAAATTCTGAATACCTCCAAGGATGAATATCCCACAGCCTGTCTGGGCAATCTGTGCCAGTGTTTGACCACTGCTATTGTGAAGAATATTTTTCTTGCTCTGACAAATGAGATTTTTAACCTGAAGTGTGTCTTTTTCAAATTAAGAACTGAGGTTGTTCCTGCTTGCATTCAGAATAGTAAAAATGGGAAGCCAGAAGACTTCTTGTCTGGCCTCTGCCTCGCAGACTATTTGGTGTGAGTAGTCCTGCTCAGAAGTGTCCTTCTCATAGGACACTTCATCCTAACATAGACTCAAAAGCAGCTCTGCCCTGGCAAACTGTAGGTCTATGACACCTGTCCATTGCCTAGAAAAGGAACTGCAATTGTGCCTACTGTCGTATGATGGCAGTCTAAGGCGAACATTTTGGAAAGAACTATTCTGAAGGCAAAATGCTGACTTCCATCCCATCTGTCTTGTAGGAGCCTGGTCCTTTTGAGTGGTGTGGGTGTCGATTTTTTTAATGTCTGGGTGACAAAATGTCAAGTCTGATAAGTTAGCCTATTTCTTGAATACTAGTAAACTTCCAGTTGTTGCCTGCCTCTGGTCTGTGACAAATTTAGAATGGGGCAGTTACAGAAATTGCATAGATGGAGTCACAAATGTAGGATCTCTGGCCTACAAGAAAAGGAAGGATTTTCAGAACTCCAGTTTGGGCACTTACGTTTATGCATTTGACTGGTGATGCCCAAGATTTTTGTGAATTGTAGCTCCCAATGCATAGTCATTATTTTAGGGTAATTTTAACAAACTTTTTTTTGTTTTTTAAAGTATTAAAAAATGTCAGACCTGAGTTTTCACATAGTTAAATGGTAATCCAAACATCATGTTTACTTGAATTCATTGAGTGATGGGTTGTCAGGTAGGGTTGCTGTAAGCACAACAATATAGCCATCCTTTAATGTTATGTCACCCAAAGGAACTCGAATGAATGAAATGTCAGTTAAAAACAGTCTTTTGAATACATATTAAATCTGAAAAATTAAAAAAAAAAAACATAAGAAAGACAAGCTTAACTATCTAATCTTTGAAATATTTTTAGAGATCTAATGCAAAAAAGACCCCTTCCCAGTTGTAATACAACCAGATGCATTACTATTAATTTAGAACATGCAAGCCAGAATAACTGGCTGGTGCTGCATGTTGTTCTTGCAGTGTACTATGCCTTTCCAGTCCCTGTTCATGTGCCTCAAAAACATACTGCTGTTATAATGCCCAGTATAGGTTTTACCTCTAAGGAGCCTAACAATAGCTTCTATTCCAGAACAGAAATGGCTTGTTACAGGACAAAAGCCTTTTGTGAGGAGAAAAGTTGAGCAAACCAGTTTTATGCTCAGTTGTCTTTGTTTCCAGGCAGGCAGCTAATAATGTGTGTTTGTCAGTTTACTACTTCAGCGCTGTTCCAGAAAGCAGCGCTCTTGGGCATGACTCATTGGGGTTGCTCTTCATGGTTCATCATCTGCATGGCCTTCTGGGAAAAGAACTTTACAGCAATTCTGTTTGAGCTAACCTTCATTGTATCTGTGCCTATAAATATGGGATATCTTTCTACTAGATTTTTACTAGGCCATTTCTGATGGTGACCTGAACTAGAATGAAGTGGACATGAACAAAAAGGAAGATCTTACTCAGCAGGTAAGAGACTGATCATGAATGATTTCCGAGCAGCTATACTGATATAAAATACTTCTTGCACCTGCCTCAAGATTTCAAGTGAGTGCGTGTTCCTTGTGAATTGTGTGCGAGGCTCTTCATGCATGTATGTTGAGCACGGTCTAATTCTGAAGGAAATGGAGGTCAAAGAAAGGCTTCTTGTTTAAGCTAAAAAAACCCCATTTGCTTTAGGAAGCAACTCTAACAGATTTTGACTTCGTATTGGTTTCATTTATAATTTTATCAAAAGTAACAGAAATAGAGGTCTTAAATCTGATCTTATTTATATTACTGGAGAAACACACTGGCTCTGACTTCATTAATGTAAATGAAAGCACTACAATTTGTGGATCAAGATCTGACCTGAATTAGAAAGTGACACTCTTGAGTCAGAGTACTGACCCAAGTGGAGCTGCTCAGCTTCTATATAAGTGCATTTTAACAGATTCTGGTCCTGAATTCTTACTTCTGTGGTCCCAAACCACTGTGCAGGAAGGATCAGCTTATTCATTTTGAGACTCTGCGTTATTTAGGGATTTTTTTTTTTACACAGTGCAGGTGGCATAGTCAAGGGAAAGTAATTGCAAATAATCTTGTTACAAGGACAACTCTGTTGCTTTGAAGCAGCAAGATAATCAGTGACCTTGAGAAGCCCGTCTGGTAATTGCATATGTAGTCTGAGGGCTTTGAATGGGTGTACCAGACAAAGGCAGGTGTCAGATGTGAAAATAAGTAGTGCAATATTGTGAGCTAACCTCACTCCATTCATTTTCACATGAAGGATGCTAATAATCTTGAGTATATTTAAAAGTGTCAAAGAAGGAAGGAGACTTTTTTTCTGCTCCTCACATTGCCACACATCTCCCTTGACCTGTGGCAAGTTTGTGCTTCAGCTTCTCCAACTGCAAAATAATGAGATGTACCTAATGTTTATGCCACTTTCACATCCTTCACAACGACGTTTTTGTAGCAGTAAATCACTCTCAAAGAGCCACTTTATCAAACAAGGTCACTGAGGGAGAAATTAGTCACAGCAATATCTTGACAAAGTATGTGATCCCCATGTTTCTCTCTTTCAACCAACCAGTGTCTGTTTATCATCACACGCCTTGTTTTAGCACTGCACCCAAGAGCCAAAACCCCTCTCTGTGCCTGGAGACACTCCCTGGAAATATCTGTCTTGTCCTTGGTACAACTCCATGGCCAGATTCTCTCCTGGTTCAAGTCTTCGTAACTCCAGTGACTCCAGTGAAGCTGCATTAATTCCCAGCAGTAGATAATTTGTTCCTGCATCCTCTGCTCCTTTGCTGCCTGGTTGCTGGGGAAGCAGCAGGGCAATGCCAGGCAAAGGGGCAGGGAAAGCACTTGAACACAGAACTACTTATTTTATGAGTACGGTTGTGTGAGGTCTGAAGCAGCACCTCCTGCTGACTTGGCTTCAAGTATTTGAAATTCATTTGAAATTTGAATACACAAAAAGATTAAATAAACTTGATGTACCAACCTGGGGGAGCTCTGAAGGGTAACCTGGTAACAGCCAGAGTGGGACATAAAAAGTTCCTCAGCATTTAGAGTATGACAGTATTTGGAAACTACTCTGAAAAACTGACTTTTGAATTAGAACTGGAAAGAAGTCCAAATTATGTGAATAATGTCACATGCCAGCACTACCTGAACAATACTTTTACATTTTTTTTTTAGGCTGGAAACATTTAATTTCAGTTTTTCAACAGTGTTTTATATGATACAAAAAAAAAAAATAAATCAAACCTAAGTGAAGCAATTAACTTTTCATAAATAAAAAATTCAGTCAACCAAACCTTATATATTTTTGACTTTTGTTTTAGTTTCTCATGTTTTTCTTCTTCTTAGGTTTACTAGATTTTGACATTTTGATGTTCTTTGCAAAAATAATCTTTCGTTCTTGAAAAATCCATGGCACCAACTCAGAAAGATCATCACAGTTCGACCTCTTAACAATCAGTTAATGATATGAAACAAAAAAAGAGAATGTGACTGAGCCTCTATCATATTTTGTTGAATGCTTGCATCACTTTTTAGGTAGCCAGTAGCAGGAACATTGAGTTATTTTGTTGATTAGATATACTAGAGCTCCTGCTAGAATTGCACCTTGCCTCTTTCACCTTCTCCTTTGATAGAAACCCTTCTGCAGCTATTCATCTACAGTTACTCAGAGCACCTTTTAAACTAACGCAATTTCTCTCTTTTCCCCCCCTTTCAAATGCCTTACTGAGAGTTTATTTTTCTCATTTCCATGTCTCTTTTTGTCAACCTGTTTTTGAGAGAGGTTTATAAACCACAATAGTGTTTGCAGTCTTGCCTGAAATCATGACACAAACAAAAAGTAGGAGAAAAATGGAAGGTCCCCTCTGCAGCATCTGAATTTGCCACATAGAACACTACAGATATATTTTCAGTCACCTATGAAATCATTTCAAGGCAAAAAGTTCAAGAATCGCCCCAGATTTTCACCTGTTTCACACACCACAAACCTCAGTATTTGTTATTCCTCCCAAAGGCAACACTTTACATTTCCAATGCTCTCAGCTTGGCAGGTTTACAGATGAACTGCCTTTTGGCAGTGCTGTATTTCTTGATATAGTTAATGCTCCACTTCAGAGCTTTGCAAAGCCTAAAAATGAACACAAACTGATTAAGAAAAACTGCTTTAGATTTATATTTTCTGTGTTACCACAAGATATAAAATGTCCCTCGGAGGCAGAATCCTGATCACATGCCAGAAGTGGCACTTAATTTGGTTAAGTAGAGCAAGCAATTTCATCTGCACGGTGCTGAAATATTTGCCTGCTGCTACTGTCCTCTGTTCTCTCCTCTTCCTACCTGCATGGTGCCTTCACATGCTGCTGCAAAGCTTAAGTGTAGCCCTTATCTGTTGATAGTCAAAGACATCCAGGCTCTTGTGCACTCAGAGTGACACAGCAGGCATGTAGCGAAGACAAGTGAGGATGTTATTTGTAGGAGTTGAGATTATCCATAAAGGGAAATTAAGTGTGATCCAGCCCTACTCTTCCTGCCTCTTGTAGGACTTGCGCTGGTCCACCTCTGCCTGAAGCCTTACCAGGTGCAAGCTCCAGTGCAGAGGAGACTGATGTATCAGCACAAATTGCAGCACTGGGACAAGTAGTCCTAACAGAAGCCAGAACTTGGGGAAGTATCAATAAATATCAATGAAAAATAGCATCAAATAAAACCTTAGAAAGAAAAACCTAAATCTCAGATTTGTTTCATAATGTGGCCTACACTCTTTATATTTTGGACTTAATTCTTCTGGCAGGAATGGTCGAATTGCTGCCCAAGCGTTCACTTGCTAAGACAGAGAAGCAAACTTCAAAACTGCCAAGACCTCTGACTTAAGGCGCAAGTAAATATTTGAAAATCAGCAAACAAAAATTAATTGATACTGAAACAAATGGGTAAAAAAACTGGTACTGTTGCTGCAGAGCAACAAAAATGTAGGAACATTCAGGAAGGAAATTAAAAATACAGAATTTTTGCTATATTAATGCCATGGCTGTTTTGCTTTCCTTTCAGCACAGCACGACACATGGTTCAATTAAATTAAGTAATGATTTGTAGCCAGCTCACTTGCACTGTATCTCATTCAAGGCACTATTTCACTGAACAATCTCTGTCGTCTGTAGGGAAAAAAACCTTTCAAGAAATGAAAAGCTAAACAGATAATTCATAAGTCCTATTCCTGGGTGCTCTCCCCTCTGTGCCCAGGTACTGAGCCTTTTCTGATGGTAGACATCACATAAACTACTAGACAAGTAAGTCTAAGTCTGTGTTATAGCTCATGCATATGACTGTCTTTAATATGAAGAGATGCTGTAGTGGTATCTTGCAACAAATATAGAAATGTTTGTTTCGCTGCAGAAATACTGTGAATGATTTCTAAATGAAAATCCATAATGTCTAACTTTATTTAGAAATTAAGAGTCATTTTCCTGCAAAAAATTATGATGTGCCTTTTGCTGAGGACCTAAAGTACTGCATAGGTTGTTCTCTGTATAATTGTAAGAGTTTTGTTTATTTGAAAGTAACAATGATCACTGTTTTTGTTTAAGAGTAATGGGTGCAGTATTTCTTTTGGGTCTATAATCAAACTGCAGTACCAGAGCCTAGTTCTTCATGGAAAATAAACCCTTTGCAAACTACTATGGACACGTCAGTCATTAGAGATCTGTTGCAAAAGAGCATTTCCATTAACAAACTTACAGGTGATCAGTCCTTATCCTGCTCATCTTTGTTCAGAAGGAATTTGTTTTGTTAAGGATTATAATATGGGGATGGTACCTTGAGTTCATGAAATCCTTTGGAATGGCTAGTCGTGTGAATAAGCAGTTTTCTGACAGTTTGCTTTTGACACATGAACGATCTTTTGTCTGACTTCAATACAGGTGTTATAAAAAAGGATGTACTCAACTTTCCTTCAGTCATTTTGCTGAACATTTTTCAGAGATATGGAGAAACAATATGGATAACAGGCAAAAACTTAACCTAACTTTAAAATTTTCAGTAGTTATCAGCATACATTATAAAGCAGAAATGCATATGACATCATGATTATGTTACTGGTTTCAAGTTATTCAAAGGAAACAGAAGAATTCTGAAAACCTCATAAATTGTAAATCAAGGCTTCTGCCACAAAATATATTTAAGGAAATATTTGTCATAAATCGCAAAACACACTTTTTAAAATTACTATAGATTTCCTATCTGGAACTCTTCTGTATTTCTCTCAAAAAAAGAATTTTATAAGCTTAGAAATTTAATATGATCAATCTTTTATTTGAAGATTCATGTTTTTCCATTTGGCAGACACTGGTTCCTCCACCCTTACTCTTTCTCCCCCAGTCTCTTTCCCTTTTTGTATTACTAAAGGAAAGTATTAAAATTATAATTCAGAATTATAATCTGGTTTTGTCCACTTTGCCTTTCAAAGAAGTTATTTTATTTCGTTTCTATTCCATGATGATACAGAGCTGTAGGAATTAGGTCTATTCTACATGGGTGAATGCGTAGGGGTATCAGCAAACGCCCAGAATTATTTTATGGGGTATTACAGGGTGTGCTATGGGAATAAACCAAAGCCCTTGGATGAAGAAATGGGTTCATTAAACACTGAGGGCTAAAACTGGGGTGGGCAAGGACTTCTGTTGTGAATGCACCAGTAACTGTGTTTGGTTGCAAGTGGGCATCACGGGCACGTCCCTGTCAGGATATGTGCGTGGGAGTTACAGGTTTATCCTCCCCACAGAGCTGCTGGCCAGCTGCCTGCCGTCCTAACAGCAGTGTCCCAGTGAGCTCCCAAAGCAGCTGTGCACACAGCCTGCCGTGGAAATTTGGAGCAGGCGGGAGAGAGGGAGGAATCATTTCTGTGAGCTCTTCATTAGGAGAGAAGCCATAAACCTCTTTTGACTACATAATAATGGAAAACAGCATGGTGAGAAAACAGTGAAGAAAGGGAGGGATAATGCAGAAAAAGGGAGTTGTTAATGAACATAACGTAGGCCATGTAGCTGCTTCCTTCCCCATGCACATTGGATGATGCTGCCTTTCCTTCTACGTGCTTTTGTCTGCCAACAGAAATCACTTTTACCTTACCCAGACTGGCATTCACTTTGCTTTTGTGCAGATCCCTTCTTCTGGAAATTCAGAAATTGGAGAGAGTGCAGATTATTCCTTTGTGGAAAAGGTAAAGAATGGTCTCATTCAGAGGATATCCCTTGATTTCCTAGTGTTTTTACAGGTGCTAATTCCAGCCCAACCCAAGCAAACTAAGGACTGTTAATATTTCTTAAATGCATACTTGAGTAGATATTCATAAGTAATATAATAGTTTGTGATTGGATATGCAGTGATTTTGGTTAAAATATGTCAGGGAGTCTTTTTTAAGACTGTGAGATGGAGAATTCAATTTCACAATATTGAAATCTGTGCTATTTTTTAATTTGAAGGTGTCTGGTTTTGATTTCCTGTCCCTTTCCCTGTCACCATCAAAGTAATCACACTTGGGGTAGGATTAGGATACTTAGGAGAGATGGTGATCCAGACACTTCTTGATATTTTTGGGGATATTGCAAGCACATTAATTTTTGTAGCTCTTTTTTGCACCTTTTCCACATCTATTTTAAAATCTGCTCCCACCCCTACAATATAAACTATATCAATGTCATATATAAAGGTAAACATTGGGTTCTTTCCTGTTTAAACATCCAAATATGAGTTTTTCTTTTTGACCACTGCTTCAAGTTCAGTTATTTGTCCAAATTAGGGCCTGAAATGAATCTAAAAGCTGCTTATTTTCAGGTTTCAATCCTCACACTTATAAGAATTGCCAGTTTTCTGTGTTTCAGGAAAATAAATTTCCTTTATAAATACAAATACTTTTAATACGAACAGGAATATACTTAATTGTAAGTACTAAAATACATTTTTTTCACATTTAAAGAACATATGTTTGGCAAATGATGTCACGCAATGTACTATGTCTTATAACCTACTAAATCTGCCTAAAAACAGTGTTATGAAGGTATTTTCACCAATTTTTTCTGTAAAACATAAGAAAAAGAATTCTGTGAGATATTTTAAAGATCAAAATAAGTGTTCACAGAGACTTCCATCATCAAGAAGTAATGGAAGTGCTACAAGGTAAATGCAGCTGGTGGTAGTACTCCATTGCCATGTTCTGTGTCATTCATGCATGTTGTTTGGTTGTATATTTTATTGCTGGTTACAGAACACATCTGAAAGTGACAATGATGAAGTTGATGGCAACAATATATGTGGTTTCAGAAAGAAAAAGGGAATCAAAAGTCCTACAAAGTATGTTCCTCCTCTAGAGAATGAGAAGATGGAACTGTCCCGCACCTCAAAAGTCCCAGATCCTTGTCCCCTTAAAGGAACCACTGGTTGCTCAGAACTGCCATCAGACCAGTCTCTCCAAAACCCCACTGCCTTTCCTCCAGCACAAAAGGACAGAGGAGGTCATGACAATTCCAATTCTGGCAGCGATGGTAAAGAAGACAGGTTTGGAGAAACACGAGAAACTCAGGAAAATGCTGCAACTGGGAAAAGAATAGTAGGAAAAATGCATGAGGAAATACATACAGCACCTCAGATGAAGCTGCCCACAGGTGTGCAGCCTGTGAGGGGTGCAGAGAAAGGTGGCTGCACAGAGGCAGTGCAGAGGGAGAAGAATAATGAGCAGGCAGGGGGTAAGCCAGAAAAACGGGGTGGGATGGAAGAAAAATTTGTCAAATTTCATGTGTCAAAGATGGGCTCCCTGGGAAGTGCTGCATCCATGCCAGGGAGCCATACTGCCGAGTCCTTCACAGGGGCACCTGGCATTTCTAAACGAAGTCTACAAGAGTTGAAAAACCTGCTGAGTGAAGGTCACCTGCCTTCTCATGGGCCCAATTTCTGTAGCAAGGCAGGTGGCACCTTTGCTCAGAAAAATTTGAAACCCCGAGAGAAAGCAGCTGACAAACAGGGCCGGCCCTTTGAGACTTTTACTCCCCATTTTGGAGAGGAAAAGCAAAAGTATCTCAGCTTCCACAAAGAGGGAGTGGGGCAGCAGAGCAAAACCGTCCTGGTCCTCAGCTCTGCTGGCTCTGATCAGCAGCAACCAGTGGGAAGCGATGTGGATCAACTTATTCTGGGACTACCGGCAGCTCCTGCACCTGCAGAAAGCACAGCTCCTGAGGTTCAGTTTGACTCCTCCACAGGCCATGCCGGTAAGGACGCTTAAACATCACCTGCTCTCCTCTTAAACCAAATGCTCCTGTTGTTTTGTGGTGTTTTGCTAAGCTGCAAACTTAAGTCAGAGCTAGTGCACCAGAGAACTGACACCTGTGGTTTCTGTGTGATCAGGATGGATCGGATATTGTGCTCTACATTTATGCTGCTTTGTTGTTTTTTTTTAAAGCAAGGCATTTATAAAGCCCAACTGCCTGCCAAAAAATGCCACGCACAAGTGGTCATGTCTTTTTCACCAGAACTGAAATATTTCCTCATTTAAACTGAGTGCAGGCAGCATTTCCCAAAAGTCTGCTAGATGCTGCAAAGCTCTGATGGCATCTGCGTTTCTTAAAATTTTCCTTTTTTTTTGACATTTCCAGCATTAGAAATTGCTCCCATGTAGGGACGATGTTTTCAATTTTTTGTCCCGTGAGAGGACTGGAATGCAAAAACATCTCTTATAAATTATAGGGCATGAAAAGCAAATGAGGCAGAGAGAACTTCCCCTTATTTTCATGCTGTTCAATAAGTCCATACTGGAAGTGTTTATAGAGACAATTAATTGCTACTAATAGGCTGTGATTTCTTTGTAAAAGCTTCTGGGCTAGCTGGATCAACAAACTGAAAACTATTATGAGCTGTGATAATGTAATGGGCTTGAACAGTTTGTTGTTCTGTTTCCAGGAAGCTCAAAAACACCAGTTTGTCAGTTGTATAGATATCAGATTAATACATTTCCATGAGCATCAGTCTGAGATGACGTTATCAGCTTTCCAGGACAGATATCTTTCCTTTTGACTTATCTTACTGATACAAGAAATACGAATCTCTTAATTGATAAAATACTTTAGCCATCGTTAACTATGTAACAAAATATAATAATAGCATTTAAATGTTTACAATAATATTAATTTATCCTGGTTTTTGCAAGTATCCTGACAGATGGATAGAAACCCTCCTACACGTACTCTGAAAACAAACTATTTGAACATGTCAATTGTTGTTAGCTACTGCAGGATTTCTTGGTAGACATTTTGTGTTACCCAGTTTGAACAAGTCTGAACAAGATATCCATGAACATTTTCGGTGCTTACTCAGGGCACTGCATGAGAAATACAAAGCTTTGAAAAGATATTTCTCGCTCAAACCATTCTCTATTCATGTCTATTAGAATAAAAAGGTTAGAGCATTATTTATCAGCCTGCACTTGATGCTGTTGCCTTTCCAGAGTACATTGTTTCTCACATTGCTAGAAGGTTAGCAAAATGCATTATCAAATTTATAACACTACTGTTTTCTCATTGTCTGCAAAACCAGCAAATATATTTTAAAACATAGGAGTAATTATTCTTTGTCATAGCACTATTTACAAAGTAGAGGGAACTGATGAGATTAATTGTAGATTCCACAGGGAGATTTCAACCCAGTTGTAGCCACTCAACATGAAGTGACTAATCCAGGCTTATTACCTAGTCAGTAAAGACAGGCATTTTTTCTTCAAAGGGGTATTAGAGGTGGATGAAAAATTGACCTCTGAAGGTGGGTGTATATTTCCACTCAGTGGAGAAGAAGACCCATGATGATTAGTTTAGATCATTTGTCTGACTCTGAGATGCCTAAAGCTACCTGGGATTAATCCTGCCCTGTATCACTGGTGGTAGTGATGAGTGTAAGAGACCTACAGATGAGAGCTAACTAGGAGAGGAGCTGGGAGAAAACTGTTTTGTCTCATCAGAAAAGTATTCAATATCAAATGTTTTGGAATCTCATGAGGTTTGGATTCCATTTGGCTTTGACCAAACAAGTTGTAGGGCTCACTGTACATTTCTACTAGTAAGTGGAATGCACAGAAATAGTTTCTACTTAATAAGAACTGTATGTGTTCAAAATTTAATTTTCATTGAAGATGTTCAGTAACTTAACTGAAGAAAAGAAAGTTTTAGATAAAATTCTGCACTGCTTAATGAGTCTTTGCATAAACAGTATTTCATTGCTGCCCGTGGTAATTTATTGATTGTTAAGCTCAAGTCCTAAATACTTTAATTTTTTTGACTAAAACATTATGCTAAATATTTCAGTTACCAGAGTGACTGAAGTCTTGGATCTAAAGATATCTGGACACTGAGTAGATCTGAAATACAATCTCTAATAATTTACAAGTTTTCAAATATTTGAACTTGCTCAAATCAGAAGACTTCATCCAGAATGTTTGGAAAAATTACAAGAGGTTATATTTTAGATGCACTCAGTGTTGAGATATGGCCAAAACAGGAATATACTTTATTGTTGTAAAAGTGCAGAGTTAAGGGATAATTTCTAGAGATCAGCAGTAGAAAGGTTAAAACATATAGCTGGGTGTCAATGATTCAGAGTACATCAGAGGATTTATATACAGTCATGTTAGTTACATAGTTAACATCTCTCTAAAATGATAAGTCCATATATTTTTTCCAAAATTCTGATTGGACAATGTGGAAATATTACTGCATGTGCATTTTGTCCATTTCTTGTCAGCTCTTTTGTAAAAGAAGTGCTTGAACATGGGAAAAAATAATAAAAAAGAAGCAGATGTGTCAGATATTTGGGTTAGTAAGAAAAAATGTTACTTGAACAGTGTCAGAGAAACTGGAGCTGAAGCTAAAGCTAAAGCTCTTAATCTAAAGCTCTTTTCCATGGAAAGATAGAAACTAACACATACAGCTAATTAGGTGAATATACTGACTGCACTAACGTGAATTTAGGAATTTTATTTGCCTAAGTGTCTATATCTAATAATGATGTGCATTTCTGCAAGTTGGTATGTAGTCATTAATTAGCAGGTGCTTCTTAAGCTGGTCAATGCCTTCATTCTTGGGAGACAAGAGAGGATGATTCCAAACAGTAAAGAATAAGATGAAATTTCATGTATATAGTATTAAATAACCGTTCCTGTACATGCACACAGGATGAATTCATGCATGTGCTATATGTGTAGTGTATACAGCACATAAGGTAGGTGTGTATTGACCTCTCTGAACTCAAATCTTACCACGTGCTGCTCTGCATGCTACTAAATTAGAATATTAATACCATAGTAGCCAGGGACAGAATTATGAATCCTTCAACAAAGAAATAGCCTAGGCTTTTTTCTCTATTGACATACAAACATTTGCTCACATACTCTGAACCAAATTTGAACTCCCCACGTGGTTTTGCTGTCCTCTGTGCACGCCTGCAGGAGACATGTCTGCCCCCACTGATTCTGCTCAGTAAATCTAGTCAGTCACAAGGAAATAGAAATGGAGACTCCTCGGGTGCTGTAAGTGGGCAATCAGGAGACATGAATTGGTCACTTCATAGTCACTGCCTCTGCTCTAATTCCTGCAGCATAGCGATGTCTTACTTTGGGACTTAAGCCTGTCTTTTTCACTTGGTACCCTTTTCTGCTTTGTATTTTACACAATCTGTGCCATTTTTACAGCTTTCCTAAAGTGAAGAACCAAAGCCATACTGTTCCTTCATGTTCTTTCCTTATGCCTTATCTGTGGCGCAACAACAGTTTTCTCTTGTCTTCTGCATTTTGAAGTGAGTTTGAGCATAGCAGGGCTGAAGCTCAGCTCCCTACTAAAGCCTCTTGGTTGCCCTTACTTTCTGTTGGAAAAAAATCATATTTTTTGTCTTTTTCTTTCCTTTTCTCTCTGAACTGAGCTATATACAACTCACCATATTTTTTTTACCTCACAAACTCTAAGAAGAAACCAAAGTAACCAAAAGCTCTTTAGTCCTTTATCTTCCATACTAATAGCTGAAATCACCCTGCTCTGTGACTCAGTATGATTTCCCATTTTTCCTCTTAATCTATACAAAAGAAAAATGCTCAGACAGGACTTCCATCCAGTCTTTCTGATCTATTTTGTCCTCTTTCAGGTGAGATTCAACTCATCTATCTCTGGTATTTGTAGTAAGCTAGTCATCCCATGATTCTGTGTGAGAAAGAGGTGTATTCAGACAGTAATTCTTCCCACCCACTGGAGATGCTTACTTTCTTTATAGTAATCGTTAAAGGTTGCAAAAACTGTTAGATTGGACCTAAGGTAAGGGAAATGCATTCTCTGCTTGTTGTGTCTGCCAGCTGCCTCTCCTTCTACAACACATTAATGAAAAGTTCAGTCCTTACCTTCAATACTGTACAAAATCACTTCCCTAAATGACCTTGCCTCCCATTTAGCATGGTGTTCTCTTTCATTCTGGAAGTGTTCAAGGCCAGGCTGGATGGAGATTTGAGCAACCTGGTCTAGCAGAAGGTGTCCTTGCTCATGGCATGGCCATTGGAACTAGATGATCTCCTAGGTTCCTTTCAACCCAAACTGTTCTATGATTCTCACTTGATTTTTTTAAAAATAGGACAAATATTATTAGACCTGAAGGGGCTTCCTGGTTTGCAATAGTGTATGCCTTGGTTCATGCAACTTTGCTCAGTGATTCCTTCCATAAATCCAAATTTTCTGTTTGATTTTGAAGAAAGATAGACCAGTGTAGGTCCATCTTATTTAGGATTATCAGTTAGGTAGTACCATTGAGTATTACACAACTTAAACTTCTTTCAGGCACCTGCACATTTTGTTTTCAAATCCTCTAAACTTTCTATACAACTGTGATAATTTCCTCATTCTCTAAGAAGAGCCATTTTTATAGAATATCCTGGAATGTAGAAAAATATAGGTTATTTATCTTTCATTTATTGGGAGAGAAAAACTTACTTTGCATTTGACTCTTGAAGATGTATCTTCTCTGAGAACCTGTGTCATGCTGTTGTCATACAGTTTGGAAAGAATAATTCATGGCTGATTGAAGCTGTATGTCAGTCTCTAAGTTAGCTATAGAACTCAAGAAAAAGCTGAGTTTCTCCACGGTCATGCCAGTAAAAAGCCTGCTTTGCAATTAAGTTTAGAAAAGAAAGCAGACTGTCATGAAACAAAGAAATGAATGGAAAACACATTGAAAGTTTCACTGTCAAACAGATCAGGGAAATATTTTTACTGTCTCCTATCCTTTGGGAGTTTCTAGTATGCTTACATAGTTATTCCCCTGTTAAGAGTCTTATAGGTGAGTAAAAATACAATGTAAGAAACAACTTTTTATGTACTTGACTGCAGAAATCAAATCAGTAAACAGTTTTGGCAAAGCTGTTTTTTAGGTGAGAAAGAAATGGAAATTGCATATTTTTTCAGCTGAAGATGCTTCTGATCACCATTCACATCAAAAGCACATTCAAATGCAACTCATGTCTACTTACCATGTCAAAAAAACAGATGGGAATAGAAAAGTAGCAATAAGAATGATATCTAATGTAGGAAAAGCTGTCATATAAAGTTTGAGAAATAAAGGCGGTTAATGCTTGAAGACAAAAGTGAGAATAGTAAATAACATGCTGTGCAAAACAAGTAAACTGGCTGCTCTTAAATATACAAACCAGAGTATTGTAAGGAAGAAGAGACATGTTTAAATTAGTTCTGGCAGGAATTTCCATAGGATTTAGAAGTGTAGTTGTGTGATTACCCTGTGGGACTCATTGCTAGTGAATATCGTCAACGCAAGGTATCTGTTTTTGTAAAGGGGGTCAATATAGACCTTCAGAGCACCCTGCTTCAGATTTCTAACACAGTAACCTCTTCTAGAACTGAGACACTGTTTACTTTAGTTGTGGTGTGGTTTAATAAGGGACCATGGGAAAGGGTTCCCTTGAACAAGTTGAAAATGAGAGATTGATCTGGGATGTGCACTTTCTTCTGTTTTGGCACTTTTCTGTTGCTGAAAAGGGAAAGCTGATGTCAACTCTTTGCCCTAGCTGTTCTTAGCAATCTGGATGATTTCAGTATTAATAATCTAAGAAAGGCACCCCTCTTCTGCTACAAATAATAATAGTAATAATAATAATAATAGTAATTATTATTTTTATTTTTGGCAATATTTTTAGTTTTGTGCGATTAATATGTTTTAAATATGTGAAGATAGTTTGTATCTGTAGATATTTTGTACTAAATACAGTAGAAACAGGAATATTACCAATTGTTTCTCAGTGGTAACTTAAATGGGAAATGCAGACAGAACTATAGACAAACAAACATTAGGTTCTTTTCTGTGTCCTGCCAAACTGATCTAGATATTGAATGATCTACTTAAAGAAAGATGACCAGTCTGGATTTTTATTTGATTTTTAAAATGAAAATCTGAACGAAAATCTGAGCATCTTGTTGAATTTCTCTAAGAAGATTTTCTGAAATGAAAAAGAAGATGCCCTTGTTTCTAGAGGCCCAGAAACCTAGAGAAAAAGTTATACTCATGAACAGAATCCTCCCTCAGAAGAATGTAAAACTTTTAGACTGTGATTCTAAATCAGCTAGGCCTGTCAAATACTTATTTATTAGCTACTTTACCTATAGTAATTAATGCTCTGGATAATGACTATATGAATTGAGTAAAGACAGAGTACTCAGTTCCCTACCACACCTTCCCAAACTTTAATAGTTATTGGCATCATGGATGCAGTTTGACAGTGATTTATTTAGTGGAAATATATTTTTGGTCCTGTGCTATAGAAAAATGAGTAGTCAGTAGTTGTTTGCTAATTATTACTTCAGAAACAAATCCCCTCTCATATTTCCCAAATCAATCAGAGATATTAAGTCATAGTGACATTTTTATCTACCTTACAATTTACAGAAACATTATTTCAATGAGAAAACTAATCTGCAAATGATATAAAAGATGAACTCTAAAGAGTATGTGAAGTCTGCATGACTGTTTCTGTTGACTCTAAAAGATTTTGGAAAAAGGCTCTTGTAAATGAATAAGTGTCTTTTGACTAGCAGGGTGTCTACACTGGTATATAGATTAATTTTAGACTAATAATAGACCAATATGTACAATTTAGTCTCATAATTTAACAAGATATAGCTTTGATCATAAAAAGTCCAACTGGAGGAGACAAATTCTTGCTTCTTTAGTTATTAATTTTTGCTTTCTTAGTGTTCTTCAGAAACATTTTCTGTTCATGAATTTTCTGTTAATATTTGTTCACATAATGTAATTATATATTTATTCAAATACCTTTAGCTCAAAGACAACACATATATATATATAATTTGGAAAATTACCTGCCATTGGCAGATGTTTAAGTTAAGTATATTTGTAGCTTTATTTTTTAAATGAATTTATGCATCATTAATATGAATGCACATAACATTTGTGTTTTTCTTAGATACTGGTTTATGTAATCTATAGCTCTTAGGAATACTGTTTCAAAGAATTAATAGGATCAGAATTAAAGTTGCTGTTTTTTCATTATTTATTTATTTTTACCTGAAAAAGTATTTGTTCAGTGGGTGGAAATTTAACAGATGACTGTTAAATCAGTCACCAAAAGCTGACGGATGTCAAGTGCTGTCAGCCAAGCTTTACCTTGAATACTACAAAGACATAAAAATCTCAGTGTGACAGGTGGTCGACAGGAAATGTCTACCATCTTTGCCGAGGAAATTAAACATGTATAGAATAAGGCATTGATCACTGCTTTAAAGGTAAAAGCCTCAGATTTCTGTCCCTGGAGTTGAAACAAAACTTCTCTTGATATAAATTTTAGGAAGATTTTCAGAATCTTTCAAAGTTCTGTCAATCTATCGAACAGCCATAGTTCATACCTGTTAATAAACTTCTAAATAATGGTCCTGTTCATAAAGAGGTCAAATCTGGTAAATGCCAGTAAACATCTGTGTTGTAAAACAACATTACAGGATGACTGAAGTGGTATTCAAATAACTTACTGGGTGGCATAGGCAAGACAAGACCAGTCCTCCCTGCTCGCTGTTGTGTTTTGGCAGCACCTGTAACAGAGTGAGTGTTACACAAAACTTTTGAACAGGGCTTCCTTATTTAATATTCATCTTTTAAAGGACATATTGCCCCAGTGTTTATAGAAGATATAAGCTGCTTCCATAAGAAGCCTAGAGCTGAAACAGACCAAAGGGAAAGATGTCATGAGAAGTGGATATGACAAAATTGCTTTCTAGCTTTTGTCTATTCAATTCTCACTCTGTTCTCCTATTTACTTAAATTTTGTTCTGTGCTTTCAGCTGCCATTCCTCAGGGACCACAGTTATTACTTAACTTTTTCTTACTTGTCTGACCTAAAGGATCCTCCTTGCCATCTGAAGCTGGAGGATGCTCCAGCAATACTTGAAGGTTCTGAGAAGTCTTTGACTGCAGATGACTTTGTGGCCTTCTCAGGGAATAATCTGACAGCCTTGTGCTGGGCCAGCTTGGGAGCCTTCTTACAGCCCTGCAACTGGCAGTCCTACTTGCCCCAAAAGAGAGGTCAAAAAGATGTGTTTGTGCCTACTGGCTACTGCTAGAGGAGATCTGCTCTAGTTTGGGTAATTTGCTACTGGAGAGATTAGGATTGCTCCCACCAGCCTTCAGAGTGCCTCAGCATGCAGCTTTAGACTTCCACTTGAAGGGTGGTGGTGAATGGTTGCTGTTGGTGATCTTCCACTGTGGATTTGAAATATCTGCAAAAATTCATCTGATCACATCCTCAGGAAGAACGGAGGACTTTTCTCCCAGAAATGTGAAAAGAAATATATTTTTCACAATTTTTTGCATGTTAATATAAAATTTTACTCTTGATCTGTTTAGTTTATTGTACTAAGTGGAAGTTAATGCCTTAAGTAGTTTAACTTGAATAAAAGCAGTACACAGATACTCAAAAGAAAAGCAGGCTGAGAGATTGAGAGGCTGGCAAAAGGAAGTTACTGTGCCCATCTCTCTGTTCCATTATAGGAGTTACACTCAGGTGTTATGGCCTTCATGTCAAGACATTCATAGAGCCCTACAGCTTCTGCAATACAGTTGAGAAGACAACTCCATAACAGCAAATGCAAAAATGCATAAACTTCCCTTAAAAGTCACTGCCTGTGCTGGAGGAGACTGCAATCCTCCTCAAGAGGCCTTGAGAAAGGTTTAGTAGAGGACAAGTGCCCTTTTTATTATGTTTCTGTATCAATGCACTTTACAAAGTCATTGAAGAAACAGCACCTGTATTCTGTCAGTTTTCAGTGGGAAATAGGTACCCAGTTACTACTTTTGCTCCTAAAAACACTCAACAAACTTCATAAATTCCTGGTTTTACTACATGTTCTCTTCTTAACTTGAAAAAAAGTTTAAATTACAGACCATTCCAAAAAAAAAAAAGAGATTTTATACAGGATGCCAGGGAAAAATGCATGTGTTTATTTACAAAACTCTTTCATGATCCATATCTTTTTCTCATTTCTGTTTTTACACTCCATGCCACAATTTCCCACTACTGCACTTTTTAGGAGAGCAGCCTTATTCCAGCATTCATTATTTTGTTTGACGTGAACATTCCTCTTCACTTCTAGCATTCAACAGAGACCCTGATGTAAACGGCCTCGGAAACCCAACTCTCCTTCACCTGTTCTCTCATATTGAATTTATTAAGCAGCAGATGGCCAGGGACAACGTGCAGTTTGTCAGATTTGAGTCAATAGACCTCCATGGTGTCTCAAGATCAAAGAATGTTCCTTCTCGATTTTTTCACGTAAGTTTTTTGGTTTCTAGTTGTACATTTATGTGTTTTCATGCCCCCATCATTAAATTATGTTTTTTTTCCGTAGTGCAGGCAGCAGCTCCAACTTAGAACAAATTATCTCTCCCATCCCCTTGCTCATGTTCCCAAAGGATCTAGACTTCTTTCATCATTGCAATCATTTATTCCTCTTTTCCTCCAAATAGTAATCTAATTAGATAAAGCTAATAATTTCAGTTCTTTGAAGTCCTAATAATCTCTTCCCTCAGAAATATCTTCTCAGATTCAACACATTATAAAAATTTTAGTTTGCTGAACACCTCTAAATTGCAAAAAAGAAAGGAATAAACACTGAAAGAAATAAAATGACTGAAAATAAAATCGTTTTAGTTATGAGAAATTTTATAGTTATCAATAACATAGGAAAATATCACTGAGTTGCACAATGACTTAACAGCAATATTTGCCATGGTAATGATTCAGGAAATAAAAATCAACTTAGGAAGCAGGATAAATTAGGTAGCAAGGTTACAGGAGGGAGAGGTACTACTGTAGGGTAATCACCTTTGACACCTTTTTCAGTGCCAAATGGACAGCTTAGACATCTTGGAGCAGAGTTCACCAGAGTGTGCAGTTTTGGTTATGGGTGTCACACATATTGATACTGCTGCTTAAGAGAAGAGAGACTTCATTTATTCATTCATTCATTCATTCATTCATTCATTCATTCATATTAAGAGAAGCCACCATATGCAGTTCGCCACCTGGATATGCAAAATTGTTTTTTTCAGCTCTGAGTTTGCCCCTTTCTAGGTTTGTTCTGTCTCCTCTGCTCACACAAATTACAATCTTTTCCCTTAGAAGAATAAAGGTAAGATGTAAACAGGAGCCAAATTTCACTTAGTAGAACTTGGCCTAACTGCAGCTTTCATCAGAAAAATATTTGATCATAACGTAAGTTGCAAAGGCGCTTGATTGAAGGTAGATGATCCTTCCTTGGGGTCTTATCTGCATTTCCTTTTCATCAGTTGAAGCTTTCTGTTCAAATGGAGAAGAAAGTATAATTTTGAGTTTTTCTCACCTGGAAGTACTTCCCTGCATTTTACCCCCAAACTTTTAAAGTCCAGAAAGTGAGATTTTTCCATTAAATGTTGCATCTGAAAAACAATGAGGTGCATGTTATGGCATTTAAAGAGAAGTTACAGTCTGAATTGTATTGATATGAGCCTTGTGTGGTCACTTGTGTCTACGTAAACAAAACGTTCAGAGGGCATGGAAGCTAAATAGGCTAACTACAGATAAAACTCTGACTTGCAAAATTTACACCTAACTGGTGATACCCTCAATTATCTAAAGATCATGCAAGAACATTTTTTCAGTTCTTTATGGAAAGTTAAAAAATGATCATTGTGATAATTGATGCCATAGTTTTCATACCCATCTTGCAGAAAGTTGTTCTGCTTTCTAATGACACAGTAACTGGCTCTTACCCTTCACATCAGTGATCGCTGCATTTTAGTGTTCTTTTATGAAAATATTGTTGTTCTACCTGAGAATCTGAATTTAACCTATTTTATATACATAAAAATACCATTGAGCTCTCTTCTGATTTGGTAATATGTCATTCTGTTCTGTGTTTAGGAGAAAGCGATTCATGGTGTTGCCATGCCCAGAAGTTACCTTGAACTGACGCTGAATCCTAAAGATAACGAGCTAGATTACATAAATGCAACCAATTTCAATTGTGACATAATCCTGAACCCTGATTTATCAACGTTTCGAATACTGCCCTGGACTGAGCAGACTGCAAGAGTGATATGTGATTCCTTCACCGTGCTGGGCACCCCACTAATGACCTCCCCAAGGCACATTGCCAAGAAACAGCTGAGCCAGCTTCAGGACAATGGCTTTTCTTTACAGTCTGCATTCACTTATGAATTTTGTATTTATGGCATTACTGAGGTTGTAAATTCAAAGACAATATCCTTTCCTGCAGCCACGATACTAAATAACCATGACCAGACTTTCATTCAGGAGCTCATTGAAGGAATGTATTATGCTGGTGCCAACATTGAAAGCTTTTCTTCTTCCAGTGGGCCTGGGCAAATGGAGATCACTTTTCATCCAGTGTTTGGCCTAGATGCTGCTGACAGTGCCTTCACGTTTAGAACAGGCCTTAAGGAGGTGGCTAAGAAGTATAACTACGTGGCTAGCTTTTTCTCAGAATCAGGATTCTACAATTCAGGGGCTCTATCACACAGCCTGTGGGATCTGAATGGCCAGAAGAATCTGTTTTCTGCTGGTTATGGCGTTGAGGAGCTCTCAGAGCTCGGAAAAAATTGGTTATCAGGTCTCTTGGCACACACAGCAGCTATCAGCTGCTTGATGGCTCCTACCACCAGTTGCCGTAAGCCTTATTCTAAATACAGTAAAGAATCAAAAGAGACTGTAAATGCAAAATGGGCATATAATGATAACAGCTGTGCCTTTAATGTCAAATGTCATGGTGGAAAAGGCACCTACATAGAGAATAAATTAAGTTCTGCTGCAGCAAACCCATACCTGGTCCTTGCTGCTACTATTGCTGCAGGTCTAGATGGGGTAAAGAGGGGACTTAGCTATGATGATATGCTCGAAGAAGAAAATCACACTGGTGATCTGAAACATTCGTCAATCCCTCTGAAACTAGAAGATGCTCTGGTTGCACTCGAGAAAGATTCATGCATTAAGGAAGCATTAGGTGAAACTTTTATCCGATACTTTGTTGCCATGAAACATTATGAGTTAGAAACTGAAGAAATGGATAGTGAAAGAAATAAATGCCTGGGATATTTTATTTAGAAGGAGCACTCTTCTGTAGTGGTGCTGTGTAAATGCATACAGTGAATGGCTAAGATTCTTGAAATTAGTACATATATTTAAAAATGTTTTAATGCTTTGGGATTTTTTCCCCCTCCTTCGTACAGTACATGGTAATTACACTTTATTGTCCATGTACATTCATGGCCTTCAGTGCAAAGCTGACATATTCGCGAAATAATATTAACAGGCTTTTAAAAAACAGGTGGAGTTTTTTTGGGCAGACCTGCTGGTGAAAAGAAGAAAAGAGAAGGTGAGATGGAGAAGAGCAACTACACAACTGTAATAGGACTATGTAACATGCAGAAGAGTGGGAGTAATTGGGGCAGCGATGACGGGTGGGGTTTAGAACTGAGGAAGGCAGGGAATTTCTTGTTCAGCATGTTTATGGGATTTTTCCCAGCCTATTCAGTAACTGATGGGTTGCTAAACAAGAAGAATCTAAGTTTGATTTAAAACATAAGCTAGAACAATGAACATTGTAGAGAGAGGGGCAAAGGACTGAGGCTGTAGAACCTGAGAGGCAGGAATCAGTATCTCAACTGACATAAATAAAAAAGACAGGAGGGATTATATAACAACCTATACATCATGCATTCTGCTGCTGAATGGAGTTTTCAAGAATTATAGTTAATAAAGATACTAAAAGAAATCAAATGGTGACTTGAAGAGGACATAATTCATAGAAAGGCAGCAGTGTCAGACCACTGTGCAATAAAAAACTAGCTGTTTTTATGTCTGTTTTTATAGTTAATGGGTTAATGCAGAGGTAAATGGCAAATGTGGAAAAAAGGGCAAAAAACCCTGAGAATTTAGAGCTTAAACTGTAATTTATTGGGAAACCTGATTTTATCAAGCATGCAGAAAATGACTGAGAGGAGAGGAGCAGAAAGAGTAGGTTAAAACCAGGAAGAAAGGGTGAAGATGCAAATGCAGAGACTGAAAAATCATGGTTAAGACAGAGGGACAGAAGACTCAATCCTAAAATTAGAAATGGCAGCTGGTGTAAAGAAAAATAATTTGTTAGGAATGGCAGGAGGTAGGGTTTAGATTTTCTCTTTGTTTTTGTTCCTGCTGTCATCCTTTATTATTAAAGACAACCCTTGTTTTATATACCACCTCCACATTAACAGTAATTTCTGGTGTTCTTTATTTTGTCACAATATTTCGATCTATGTGTAGGAATTTGTGAGTGAAAGAGTTTGGTCATCAGTGGAGTAAAAACAAGATTCAGTCAATGCCTCTGTCAACTTGCAGAACTAGGAAGGTGTGAACAGAAACATGCTACTTGCCTACTGATGGATATTCCCTTCTTCCTCCATAGAGTATTATACTTCAGATGTCGCACCTGTTATGCTAAAGCTTTTTGTGTGATTCCAAAGAACTCATTTTATACTCAGGTAGCAAGAAGAAATAAAGAATCTAAAGAAACATGATGAATTCCCTTGTCTCAGTCTGTGGTTAGTGGGTGGATTTGATTCTCTCTCTTACTCACATGATATATTTTTTGAATGCCGAATTTTGGGGCATATGTGGGACTATTTTTCTTTGCTAATTTGCATTGGCCAGGTCTAGCCTTGCATTTAAGCAGAACTTCCCATTCTCTTTTGCTGCCCTAACACTTCAGGGGCTCTGGAAATCTGTCTTCTCTCTTCTCTTTCTGGTTACTTACCATTTTCACAAGCTTTTGGCAGAAGACACACATAAAAATTATTTCCTGGCTCAGACAGCTTACTTACCATACTTAATATTTAGTCCCAGCAGTCACACAGATTAACAGCTATTCGTTGGCGTGGGTTTATAAGACATTTTTTCATTTGTCTTGGATTTATAATTAACTGCCACTGCATACTTTCACTTTTAAAAAGGTAATATATAATGGACTTCTATAACTGAATTTAATAAACATGAAGTTTATTATATACACTGCATATATTATCCATATTGTTTTCTTATCACAACATTGAGAAAATAACATCAGACCTAAACCTCTTGCTGTATATGTCCAAGTACCTGATTAGATTCATAGATAGCTGGATTTTTTTGTTTGTAAATAATGGCTATCTAGAACTGATGCTCTACAAGTTATTAACAGTTATAGCACAATAAGGTAAATCAATGAAATAAATCTACTGGTATTTTTTAAGTAGTCCTCAATGACATAGACTCTGAAAAGACAGTGACTTGATGACAGTGACTTGATGACTTGATGACAGTGACATAAAATTGAAGCATTTCTTGTTTCTGGCAAATGAATACCTTTTTTTTTTAATTAGAAAGTTCACAGATGGAGCCTGAAGCTAGTGTGTCCCAAATTTTGGTCAATATATTGTTCAACACTTTTTCTTAAATATATTCTATATAGTAAAAATAAAGTAACTCCAACTCTGTGGGAAAGCATACAAACATTTATTTCAACATGAGCAGTTATGAATTTTAAAGTTGCATGTATCCCCAACTGATCTTTCATGCATATCCCTTAGAAAGACAACAAGAAAAGGATAATTACTTCACTCTGCTCAACTGAAATTAATTATTATTGACTGTTGTATCACTAACATTTCATCTTCAAGTGTTGCCTGAAAATACTCTTCACTCTTCCACAGGTCTGACGTCAATGTCTAGAGCATTGCTAGTTAGATAATATAAATATGTGCAGTGTTATAAAATAAAAAAAGAAGGCATCTGTAATTTTGCATAAGCTCCTGATGATTTTCTAGGATCATAAAATCATAAAACCATAGAATGGTTTGAGTTAAAAGGAATCTTAATAATCATCTAGTTCCAAACCCCTTGCCATGGGCAGGGACACTTTCCACTAGAACAGGTTTTCTTGGGGGCCCATTCAACCTGGACTTGAACACTTCCAGGGTGGGGCACTCCAACCTACCCTCTCTCAGTTTAAAGCCTTTCTTTCCCCTTGTTCTATCACTACATGCTCTTGTAAAAGGTCCCTCTCCAGCCTTCCTGTAAGCCTCCTTTAGGTAGTGGAAGGCTGCTGTCAGGTCTCCCCGGAGCCTTCTCTTCTCCAGGCTGAGCAGCCCCAACCCTCTCAGCTTGTCTTCACAGGAGAGGTGCTCCAGCCCCCAATTCATCTTCATGGTCTCTTCTGGACTTGCTATAACAGGTCCACGCCCTTTTTATCTTGGGGCTCCAGAGCATTCCAGGTGAGGTCTCATGACAGCAGAATTGAGGGAGAGAATCACCTCCCCTGGCCTGCTGGCCATGCTGCTTTTGATGCAGCTGTTTGGCTTTCTGGACTGCAAGCACAGGGCTGTGTTGAGCTTCCCACCAGCAATCGGCCCCCGACCCTTCTTGTGGTGTGCTTTTGTACACAAACGTTCTTTTACGTAATTCAGCCCATACCAATCCTGGTATTTCTGTCAAAAGAGCCACAGGAGCCATCCCACCATGTCCCTGTGGTACCAATAAAATCACAGCCCTGCAGGCGTGCACACATCCCTAACTCCTCTCATTTATTCCCCATGCTGTGTCCATTGGCACAGAGGCATTTAAGTGGGGTGCCTTATGGAGCTGACTTACTGGTTGTATACTACAGTCAGAGGTTGCAAAGAAAATAAATAAGAAATTCCTGATATTAATAAAGCATCTTTTAATCTTTTTGGCTTTAAGCAGACTGTATATTTATATCTCTGTTGACAAAGCTGGAATACTTTTGACATTGAGCCACATCATGACTGCTTTTTTTATGTTTTCCTGTGTCAGATTTCATTCCATAACACAGAAGAATTACAAGGAGGACTTCTATAAACTTGTAAGCTGTCTAACATTCTGGAAGGTAGCTTTTACAAAGCCAGTGTGTTAAAGGCATTATAAAAATTTATGGTTCCATACATGCAGGTAACTAAACAGTTCCTAGGCTACCTAAGCCTTTTTGATCAATACCAATAATAATCATTAAGTAAACTTCATGCAAAGTAGTGAAATAACTTTTTTCTAGAAAAGTTAGAAGCCCTTATTATAATTAACATCTAGGGTATATCAGCTCTTATGAAAGAATATTCCATATCACATGAGTTGTATTACCTATTTAGCATTTGTATCATTACTAGTCTTGCTTATAATGTGAAGTGGGAGTTTTTCCACAGGAAGTGTATCCCTGAGAGAGAGATAAAGTTAAGTGATATTTTTCATAAGTAGTTTATTATTAAAAACAACAATATATCTGAAACTAGTAGCAAACGATTTAGTGAATTTAGTGTTAGATTTCAGTGGAACAAGAAATGAAGTAAATTTTACAGAAAAAATCTAAAAAGAGAAATTGATAAATATGAAATATTTACCTGTCAAAACTGAAGAATGTATAAAATAGGATTCAACAGGAATCTGTCCTGCAGTCCAGTGTTCACTGTTTTCTCTAATCACAGCTAATGAAACAGGCATACTGCCTTTGAAAACATTAAACTTTGTTTGGTTTTGGTTGTTGTTGTTGTTTTTGATTTTGCTACTTGTGTCGGGAACAAGATAAAAAGAAAAAAGGGTGTCAACAACAACATTCTGGGAAAAATATGTGCTTGAGCAAGAGTAAATGCAGGATACTACACTGAGACAAGGATATGAAGTGCCTCAGATTGTACTTGTTCAGAGAGAAGTCTGGGTTGTGTTCATTTCACCAGCTCAGCCATTTCATAGAAGAGGCAGATCAGGAAATATTAACAAGGGTATAGCTTTCAAGAACAAAAACCTGATCATTTTGCTCAATTAAATTCTTCTCAAGATTTGATAATAAGGTGACACACTTCAAACACTTGCAGATTTATTGGAGAAAATCCTGAGGACCAAAGCAAATGAACATGTCTAGCTAGGACCTATTTACTAGGAATAACTTAATTATTGTGTGCAGCTCAGAAAAGGGAGACAGAATCTAGGTTTTACTAATGGTTTTCAGGCATGTAAAAGATATAGCTAAGGAGCAGAATATTATCTTTTCTTCCTGTTCATTGCAGTTAGAACATAACAGCAGGTTTTCATCAAGGAAAATTTAGACTAGACAGTCTGGAATACATCATAGTGTTAAAGAGAATGAAACTGGAACCAGGTAGATGTCTGTGGAAAGTGGCAGTGTTTTGATAAGAGACTCTAAAGGGAAATTTATGATGTACTGATGCATGGTACCTGCATAATGTTTACAGGTGTGATAGGATGGCTCATTTTCCTTGTTTGCTGGGTCCCATGTTGCTGTGTGATCATTGAACAGACTGCTAGACTGTGCTCTTAGCTGAGTTAATAGGAAGGGAAAATACTTTATCTATTTTAGGAGATAAAAAAGTAGCTAAATCATATTCTTTTTAAGGGGAGAAATCTGTCCACAATGAGTGTATGCAGGAAGAAAACAGACCAGAAGATACAGACTAGCAAAGCAGTCGGGAAAACTGGTGTACAGCTACAGTTAGACACATCATGTAATGGAACGCCAGGGACACAGTGGGAATGTATCGAAACACTATACTGCCATTGCTCAGGTGAATTTTATGTTGAATGTATGCAATGAACCATGAAGTTACCTCATACCCCTGGTACACAACATGACTTGGTCTCTTTTGTGATGTAGGATCAGAAAAATAATACAAAAGCTACGGACCCCTCCATACAGTAGCTTATTTTCAATTTGGAAATGCCATGCTTCTAACCAGGCTTCAGGTTTCACGAGATATGAAAAGAGAATTGAATTTATTAGCTAACATGTCTCCAGCATGTCAGGGTGGCTTGTACATAAGAGAATATTCAAATTTTATTCTTTCAGGCTCCAGCCAGAGGGCAGCAGTGCACTGTGCAGTGCTCCTCTGGGATCTCAAACTCTCATGCTGTGCTGAAAAAACACCCCATTAAAATCCACCCATATATTTTATATATACTTACAATATTTTTTAAAAAAGATAGTGTGGCAGCTGAAAGCTAATGCATATCTTTGTCATTTGTTTAGCTAAGCTTAATTATCTGTTGAATTTGGATGGACTTTTCAGTAAAGGACCATAGATCCAAAATATTGTTCTCACTCTTGATAACAGCATTTAAATCTTAATCTAGTAAAAGGTTTGTATCTACATTCACGTCTCTGTGTGTGTACCATCTTTAATAACATGACAACAAAAGTACAAATCATTTAATGACAGTATTCCATTTTTGTAATTTAATGTAGGCCATTACTGGAATTTCTTTCATGTTCCCATCTTACTCAAATACTTTGGGAAGTCTGCTTGCTTATAGGGACCTCCATTTTACCTACACTGTTGTGTCATTTTTTTCCCATCTGCTGGAGGAAAATCGTAAATGCATAGTGGATAAATACACCCTAGATATACCTCTTCTAACCACCTTTCTATTTCTGAGCAGAATCATAACTTTACCCAGATCCTGAATTATTGAAATTTAGATACACATTCTAGATACCTGTCAGCACGTGGGATAGCCATTTTTCAGTGGCTCTGACTGTATATATCTATATAGCTTTGCTCAGCAAGTCTGCTACCACAACCCACATTTTTCAATATTGAATTTCTTCACAAAGTTGCAAGTCTTCAAGTTTTAGCAATCCTTTTCCTCCAACGCTTTCTTTGCAACACCTTCATGGTTTTTGGGTTTAGTTTGTTTGGGTTTTTTTAAACTAAAGAGCTCAATTATGTTCGAAATTCTTCAAATGCTTGAAATAAAAATTGATCCTGCAAGGCTGTTGCCGAGCATTAATTTAGCTGCTCTGAAACTCTGCTGTTTTAACACATTTGAATACACCATCTGTGGAAAATCTACAGATGTGGTCCCAGAGTATGGCAGTAAATGAAGTAAAGAGGAGAGGAACTGTTTGCAAGCAATTCCACTAAATATGTGTTAGTCTTGAGCAATGGGAGAAAGATGTGAAGAGGACTGAGTAGGTGAGAGTGCTTTCACTGTAATTCATCACCTGAGAAAAAAGACCAGCTCCTGGATGAAGAGTGACTGGTTGAAGGTGAGAAATCACTTGGATGAGTTTGCAACTACAGAGCAATTTTTTTTGATTGAAGGTATACAATAACAATTGTTCAATTTAATCTGTAATTTCAGAGTGCTTTTTGATTTCTTTGCTGACACTAAGCTCTCATCATAACAACATCCACAAATAGAGCCTTGTACCATCTCACACTGGCTATGATGTTCCATCCTGGTAAATGTTATGTCCTTAGTTTTTTGCTCTTTTTGTTGTTGTTGTTGTTGTTTCATTTTGGGTTTCTTGTTTTGCTGTCACCATTTACAGCATTGCAGCTAATACTGACACTGTTTTGTGCCTCTTCCATACACACTCTACATGGACTTTCTGTAGAATATTAAACTGAATTCAAAGCTATTGTGCTCAAACTCACCCCAGAGAATTTTAGGCACTTTGGTGGTACACCTCAGTTAGGATCTTAGCTCCCATGCACCTCTGGCTGCTTGCTGCCACAGATAGAAATTGCCAAAGGGCAAAAAAATATTACATTCTTTTCTATACTGTATTGTTTAATTCTCAAAATTAAAGCTGATGACAATTTTACTGAAATTTGCTTCCTTAAGATATTGTACAACAGTATACTGGGTCTGGTTGGGATGGAGTAGATTTCCTTCACAGGAGCCCATATGGTGCAGTGTTTTGGATTTGTGAGTAAAACAGTGTTGGTAACACATCAGTGTTTTAGCTACTGCTGAGCAGGGTTTACACAGCATCAAGGTTTTCTCTGTTTCTCACTCTGCATTGCCAGCAAGTAGGCTGGGGTTGACAAGAAATTAGGAGGGCACAGAGCTGCACCAGCTGGCTCAAATTGACAAAAGTGATCTCATATACAATATAACATGCTCAGCAATAAATCTGGGAGGAGTCTTTTCAAAGTAGGTGTGGCTTGGAGACTGGCTGCACACTGATCTGTATGTGGGAGGTGGTGAGTGATTGTCTTTACATCATTTGAGTTTTTTTCCTTGTTCCTTCACATGTTTAATTGTCTTTACTCACAAATTCTTCTTGTGTTTGACTTTCCAATTCTCTCCACCATCCTGACAGAAGGGTGGGTGAGCGGGCGGCTGTGGGGGTGCTTAGTTGCTGACTGCAGTCAACCTCCTACAAAGTGTTACTTGAACACTTGTGCCCTGGCCTAAGACAAACCTAGGTGAAAGACAGTGCATAAGATAAAAATCTTGGAGTTTTTGGAGAGGGGAGTAATTGATTTGTAGTGTTGGTGATACTAGGATTTTTGTGGAAAAGGTGAACAAATCATGTTTTATGACACCTTATTAGTGTGGGTCAGAAGCAAATGTGCTTTAATCCCAATTCTCTGTTCTTAAACCTGGTTTTTATATTTAAGTATTTCATTGGCTGCAGATACTTTGCCATATGGTAGCATCAGTGGGTTGTTAAAGTCCAGCCTATCCTCCAGCAGGACTCAGTGAGCACATCATTCGAGGGTCACAGCAGAGCTGCACAGTGAAATCGTCTGTGCCCCCTGTAAATCAGAGCGTTTCACGCTGGAGCCACAGTCACAGCTGCATGATACTGGAAGTGAGCAAGAAGAACCTCACAATGAAGCTCCACCATAAGGTTCTGTATATTGTACAGCAAATCAATATAAATTTACAACAGAATTACATGCTAAGCGTCTCTGTAATATGTGCTAAATCATGGAGATTCACGATAAGGTTCACCTTTAAGCTCCCGTGTAATATACAATAAATCACTAAGTTAAAGCAAGGCCCAGCAAGCACCTTGCTTTATTTGGGCTGTTATTACTCCTGCTGTAGTGATCTGGGGGTATCTGTCATTGACAGGTAGAGTTAAGGAAAATGGTAAATCAGTCTGACTTTGAGGATGTGCATGGAACGTGGCCACCCATTACTGATTCAAAGTTGTGCTTCCTTTGGGATGCTCACAATTCTGCTTAGAAATGTGATAGCTTTGCAACACACAGGGACATATTAACAAAAGATTTTTAAACATCAGAGGGCAGTGAGGTGGTCTCTTTAGCACACGCATTCTGCGTATTCCTCCACCACTGCTGACCTGCTGACCTTGCTCAACAGTGAGGATGAACTAATCCTAGAGTTCTGTAGGTTGCCTTAACAGCATATGCGTTTATTAAGTAAATAGTTGAAAATAACTTTCAGTTCTCCTGTGGGGATACTTTACCATTCCATGAAGTCTTCACTAGACACTTGGAAAACAGCATTCACAGGAAACTCTGCAAAACATTAGTTTAAAACTTACTGTAATTTTGTTTTGATGAATAGCTTCAGATCAGTCACATTTTCTTGTGACTAATATTTTGTAATATTTTCACTGAAACCTTAGGGCAGTGCTCTTAAGGATACATGCATACAGAACTGTTTGCACTCAAATTTTGGTGTGCTGAGGGTTGGAAGGGGAAAGGAAACATTCATGCAGATGTACAGGCATCAATAAAACCAGAAGAATGAGAAAGAAAAGCTGATGCTGATTGTGGAAAAGCAAAAGAAAACAGAGGTCATATGGCTGCTTCAGGCAAAAAGCTTCATCCTTCAATCAACTAAATACTCAGCACATGACCCATCAACAAAGAAGTGGTTGTGAAGGGTGCCTCTAGAGGCAGTTTCCAAGTGGAAGTTATTTTGGAGATAGCTTACAAAGCTACTTTGTAAACTACTAACCTATCACTGTTAGTGTGTTGATGGAGCTTCCCCACTCAGAGTGTGTTTTTGACCTTGAAGCACACATGACCAACAGTGTCAAATGATATTATTGCACTGAGACATCAAATATTAGTTAAAGAAGCCACATAGATACCAGTGGTCACTCAGTTAATTGTTGACTTCTCTGGAGCTGTCGAACACTTAAACGATGATTTAATTTGACGTTTTAAAGAGGGTCTGGTTCCAAGCACTCTGGAAGAGTCACTGCATGCCATAGGACCGGTGTGTGATCTCTCCTAACTCATAAAAGAGCCAAAAAAGGCTGGTACTGCAATGGCATCCAGCAGATAGCAGTTTTCCACCTGCTCAGCTGCTGCTTCAGCTGAGCACTGCTGGATCAAGGAAGCCCAAAGATCCTTGCTCCGTCCCATGAGTGTCACAGTTGAAATGCTGCTGTCATCCCCTTGCCTCTGTGCTTGACTCCAGAAATGACAATGTAACCTATCATTTGGATCAGAGCTCAGCCAAAGTCACTTTCAGTGTCATTGTTTATTGCTTTCTTATGAAGGAATAAATTATTAATATCTTTCTAAAATCTAGAAACTGGTACAGGCCATTTCTGGGAGCCCATGAGTAGCCTTTGTCATGGCAAGAATTTTGGATGCCAGCAACATCTCTGTGCTGTCATTTTGCTTGTTGTACCATTAAAACCAAATGCTCAGATTTCAGAAGGACCTGTGTGGAATGACAAGTGAAATGCCAATGTCATCTGGTATTATTTTCATTAGTTCTTCAGATGCCACAGAGTATCAATGGATCGCTTTTGTAGATCTGGGTTACTTGCTCAGAGGAAAATACATGGTCAAAAAGTCTGCACTATCCACCTTGCTGCTTTGATGAACAGAAATGGATGATATCACCCGTTATCCTGATTGCACGGGGACAGATATTTCCATTGATCCTGTTAGAACCAACCATGCAGCTCATACTGCTTGTGTGAGATACACTCTCCATTTAGGTACTGCATTATGCACTGTCACACATGACAAAAAAAAGCCTGTCTTGTCTTGTTGAAACCAGTTGATTAATCACACAGTATCTTCCTTGCACTTCCTTGCAACCATTGTTCTTCTGTGACACCAGAGGATGTGTCTCTCTGGGTGCACTGTGTGAGCTGGAAACCCATTGCTTCATAAAATCATGACCTTGTGGAAATGACATTGAAAGAGATATTGAAATAATGGTTTTGTCAAAGATGATCCCAAAGGCACATTCTTCTAATATTTTCTGTCTTTCCACACATCCTCAGTGTGGCACTTCCTGAAGCTGATCAAAGACTAGACACAAAATTAGTTTGTGTGAGCACCAGCATCTCTATGTTATGTCACAAAAGCTCTTCTGTATACACAGAAACACAGAGAAGTAATGGCACATGGAGGGAAATGCAAATAATACCCTGTTCTGGGTCCTCCTAGGGCTACCCAGGATTCATCAGCTCACCACAAGCCTATCTCCACAACCCCAGAGGAGCAGAGAACTCCACAGCATATGGGAACACAAGTGAAGGACTCGGAGGAAGGGACGCTCTGCCTGGGCCCCTCTCAGGACTGTTCCAGGAGTCTGCATGAGGTGCATGTGTGTGTTCTGTGTGTGTGTGCCTGCAGGCTGTGTCTGCTCAGCCTCCCTTGGGCCACTGGATCCAGCACAGTGCAGTTTCCCCACGCATCATACACATAATTTGTTTCAAAAATGAGGTTGGACAGATTCTTCTTACAAAGCCATACACAGGAAAAATGCCCACAAACTCAGAGCAAAATAAATGGAAGAAAAGTCCATATAGCTTGCTTCTGTCAGACCACATCTTATTTAAAGGGCAAAAAATATTTCGATAATCAAATTTGAATTTGACCAGGAAACTCTGAACAGCACACATCCAAGCTGACAGTCAAATATTGTCACCATCTTAATTTTGTGTCATCCAGTAGATGACTGTCCCAGCAGTCCTGTGCAAATTGCCACCATGTCGATCCAGCAAATTTCAGAATACAGCACACAATTCCCGAAGCAATGAAATGTTTCCCAAAAGATCCAATGAAATTTTTTTCTTAGGTGAGAGATCTAATGGAAAGACAATACAGTTGGGTAATTTGCTGTTTTTACTGACCAGATTTCATCATCTGAGGGAGCAGACTCACATATTTGATGCCATTCACATTTGTATCCAGCTTAGTTTTTCTGGTGGCTGCAACTATACTTCCAAGAGAGGTGAACACAGAAGAGGCTTTTATTTTAAAGATTCTTGGTTAATAGAAGAAAAATTAGTCTCAGGTTTAACTCTGCAGTGTTTCTTGCTGACTTGCAAAACTTAAAGAACTGCTAATATCTATCTACCTTTTTTTTTTAGTAAGACCAAACTATTCACGTAAGAGTGTTTGGAACAGAACCATAAAAATATTTTTTCCTACAGCAGTATTGTAAGTGGAGATGGGAACATGAATAAATGGATAATTAAGCAGCAGAGTAATAAGCCTAAAAATTAATAAAATGTAATTTCCACCTACTAAGACAGGAAAGAACTTCAAGAATATTTTTATTCTCATTAATTTCCTTTTGCTGGATCCTGGTCTTGGAAAGAAGAAAAATAAAATGTATTTTCTTAGTCTTCTGTCTGTGGATCGCTGTGTCTTAAACATGCTTCTTTTTTTCCCATGCAAGAATAGAATTTTTTAATATTTATATATTCTCTAATACCAATCAAAATCAGCACTATTAATTATCACAATTATAACTAATTATTCTGTTACAGATTATGTAAAATTAAAAGGTTTTTAAATATCCTCTTTTCATCACTCTCGTGTGTCATTTCTGCTGTTAAGAGCTGTTCTGCCAACTAAGTGCATAATAACTGATGACATTTTTTATCTTTGCTCAGGATTTTTGATGAGTTACTACATAGCCATTCCTCTCTACAACATGCAGAGAGAGATGTCTTTTAGTTCTGTCTGACACAAATGCTGTTTTGTTTTAAAAAAACCGCATTTCTTTCACCTGTTATAGTGTTCACACGATCTATGTGTATTTAATTCTAAAACCAGTTTGAACAGATGCTATGATTAAGGGAAAAAAGCAATATTCTTACAGAAAACACATCTCACCTCCAGTGAGAAATATGGAATCTTATTTATGTTAGTGCAATGACACCAAATAATCACAGCATTCTGTGATATCCTTGATATCTTTTAATCTCTTTGAACTCTTGTCTGTTGCCTTGTAAGATTTTACATTTTTAAAGATAGAAGTGGAAAAACCTCATCCATTCCACTTTTTCAAAATCAAGACATCATTTTCATGAGTAAATAATAACAATTAAAGGAATTGTTAGCTTGAAAAAGATTTATTCTAGCTCATCTGACATTTTAAACCTGATTCCTGACATAGTAGGCTGCAATCTCAGCTCTTTGCATATCAGACCTTATACTGTGAAGATGCAAGGGCACTCTTTCTTCAGACTTTTCTTTCAAACTCCACTCTTGAACGCCTTAATTTTGCATAATACTACCCCAAGGAGTGGGAAGACTTCTTGGCATTTGGAGCCTTGCCCTTTGTTTTACTTACCCTCATTTTATATCAGTTTAAATGCACCAAGATGAGTAGAGCTTCTCTGTAATTACACCATGGTGATGACAGAATTTAACCCAACAGTTCAGCCCTTAATTTGATCCTCATGTCTGGTCTACTTAGTTGTTTTCTTCTACACAGCAACCTGAAGATATACAATCAGAGGAGTCTGCTGCAAGAGATGGCTCTCAGGAAGAACAGACTTTGGCATTCTCACTCTTTATGATACAGACTCACCTTTTATGCTGTTGCACTTGAGGGGAAGCCCTGGGTCTTCAAAACCAGCACTGAACAAATACTGTCTGTCGTCTTAGAAGGTGTTACTGACACAGTGATGTTGCCAGAGGTATGATGAAGAGTGATTTTTGTGCTTATTAGCAGAGTAGATTACATTTTTCCCATTAAGAGGTAAGTGAATATAAGTCATAACTCGTATATATGTTTGTGTTTACAAGAATTAACAGGAAAAGAATTTTTGTTCCCCAATCATCCAGAATGGGAAAAGAGTATAACATGCTTTGGATCCTTACTGGCAGTGGATGCCCAGGTTTCCATCCCTTCACACAAACTGAGGTGAAGCAGGATGAGAGGAAGCTAGTGTGCATCATTATAATGGTAATGGTTTAGAACTGATCATGGGTCAATTTGGATTAGACATAAGGAAGAAGTTTTTTACAATGAGTGGTGCAACACTAGAACAGGTTGCCAGGAGAAGTTGTAGGCACCCCATCCCCAGAAAAATTCAAAGTCATGTTGGACAGGGCTCTGAGCAGCCCCATCTAGTTGAAGATGTCACTGTTCATTGAAAGGGGTTGGACTAGATGACCCTTAAAGGTCCATTCCAACCCAAACCGGTCTATGATCAATATTCATCCCAGTAAAGGACAACACAGGGTGTGGCCTAGGTGGCCAGAAGATCTCTTGCAATTAGCAGTTTAGACATATCCCTGAGGAGCACATCTGTGCCTGAGGCACACTGGAAGCTGTTCCTTCACTGGCGTAACCATCTGTCTTAGGGAGAGAGAGGGTGGAATCATGTGCGCTAGTTTTTCCATATATATTGTAACTTAGAAGTATGCCAATACAATAGATCAACTTCCACACTTATACTGAGCCTTAAAAAGAGAGTTTCTTTCCTTTTTTCCTGGTTTCTCACTGCTGAGTTGTTTCCGGTTCAATGCCATTTGTTTCAAAAATGAGGTTGGACAGATTCTTCTTACAAAGCCATACAATCCCTACCATGTGCTCATTCCCTTATTTAGCATATTTTAGACAGGGACCCCTTGCCTGATTTCCCTTTGGCAGGCTGTTCTTGCTGAGTTGTTGTTACTGCTCTCTCGGGATGGCCTGGGCTCCAATCATAATTCTATCTTCCCCAGCTGTGCTATGACTAGGTGAAAGAGGAAGGGCTTATATCTTCAGCTGTGTCCTAGATATAGTGCCACTGTCTAAATTCTACATATTGCCTCGCTGGCTGCAGCTCTCCTGAGCGTGTAACTGATCTCCCCTGTTTGCCTGGGCACTTTGTACTGCTCTGCATGACTCATTACTTGTGTTGCAGGACTGCCTGCAGCAGTAGTCTACAAATCAGGAATTACAACTGGAAGCAGAGTGATGGTAAGAGATATAAGGGAGTGCTGTAAGAAATGCAGTTATTTTTTTACTGTATTTGCAGTTGTGTGTCTGGAGGCAAGCAAGAAGAGAAGTTGAAGTCACAAACAATCTGGGAATGAAGCCCACAGTCTCTAGTAATGACTAAATCCTAATAGGCAAGGTGCAATAGAGATAGCACTTGGAGGCAGGAATATATGGGTTGCAATCTATGTAGCTATTTATACAATTTAAAAAGGTGGGGGTGAAATGATATCCCTTCAGCAATATAATGAATAGTCATATAAAGGTCCAAGAAATAAATGCTGAAAATGCTTCATCCGAAGACCAGGAGCATTTCACCTCCCTGGGAGTTTTCTAGCGAGCATTTTCAAAATGTGCAAATAAAATTAGTCTATGTGGACACATCGTAGCTTGAACCTCCTTTAGGGAGGCTGATGCATTGCAAACTGTTAAGTAGCAGTGTTTCAGTATATCAAATAAATGCCTAATCCGTATCTCTGCATTATGCACAGCTACTTCACGTTGTAGACAAAAGGACTCAGGATTTGTAGAGGCTTTTACACTTCTTTTTTTCCTAATCAAGAAGAAATAGTCTGATGGGTTCATTCCTCATTTTTAAAGGTGTAGCTGCAAGTATGCTAGTTACAATTCAATTAAGTGGCAGTCTCTGTAGAATAAATTACTGTTATCTGCTTATATTTAGACTTTTCAGATTTTCTGCAAAACCTCACCAAGGGACAAAAAAGTCTTAGGAATTTTGAAAGTTTTCATTAAAGTACACTAAGATGTCCAATTGTACAATCCTTCCTCATGTTGTGGAGTTTTGACTGTGAAATCATCGAATTGCAAAATGGTGATAATATTCCTATTTTCATTCCAGCTTTTAATTTAGCTAATTGCTTATGTAAAATCAACTGTATAAATGGGTATATATTTTTTGATTTAGGAAACAAGCTAAATCAACAAGATCTGAATGTGCATACAATATTAATGGGACAGATAAATATTAGTATTTATTAAAAATATCACAATATCTTAGAATTGTTATGATTTCAGTGGATCCCTGTCTTGCACCAAAAAACCCCAGAAATTTTCCCAGCCCCAGCATAGTAATATCTTAATTGTGGTACATTTTTCTCTGAGCATCCCCTCCTCCCAAGAAGGTGCTGTGCTCTCACCAGACTTCCTCTGACATTCTCTTCAGCTTCAGGCAAAAGCAGTAATTAATGATAAGACTCGAGTGGTGTACTGCTAAGCACTAAACAAGACTGCCTCTTCTCATCTCTGCCAGTTGCTTGCTCTCTGATCTTCAGCAATTATTCAGACTGATTGTAGGTAAAATTACACGTTATAAAAACTATGATGCGTATGTCTGCTGTTTCAAAATAGATTAACTTAATTAAAATCTGTGCTTCCACGGGACTCTCAAGATTTTTGGTCTAAACAAAGGTCTGCTAAGGCTAATTAAGGACATTAAGGTGAAATTCACTTTACAGGAACCATTATCTCTACTAAAAGACCTTTCAAAGTGTCTATACTTGGAAAAACACTAGGAAAAAAAGGTTTAAAAAGTATTGGTTTAAAGCTAGGTCCACGCTAGAATCTTTTTATGTTATGGTGATACTAGCTGCAGATTGTGAGGGTATGAATCCTGGGAGGAGAAGGAGTATCTTTGTTGGAACTACTTCTGTATTAAAAATAACGACCTATTCTCAATAAATAAAACTTGTTTATTTTTACAAAGCTATGTCAGTTCACCCAAAAAAAATCACTGTATCAACTAAAAAAGTCACCACACTTAGCAGTACAGTTTTCTATATTTCTTGTTGTAAATCTTAATGGAAACACAGTTATACTGGGGAGAGAAAGGTTTTTGCCAGTGCATTTTAGCTAGTTGGAGCGAAGGCGGATAAGTTACATGGCCTAAAGGTGTGTTTAACTTAGGATTGTCTCTTCTTACAATATATCTTTTTCTAATCTAGCTAAGCCAATGATCTTTCATTTCCTTTCACTTCTCTTTTACTTTCCTGACATTGTCCTGATCTATTTAGACTTGAGTAATTTTTATTGCAGATACGCTTCTAAAACTTTTACAGTGCTGCTCCTTTGCTGAAATCACAATGCATCAAGAAGTTGATGGCCTCTCAAACAAACTTTTTCTAGACTGAAAGCCTTTCTGTGCAAAAGTTAAAGGCAGTTAGTTAAGATGTTTCAGCAGATCAATGCTGTGGCAGTGAAAACAGTTTCAGCTATAGAGGGATTTACTGATCAAAAGAAAAAGCCAAACATTGTTCAGAGTTAAACAAGAGTTCTTGGAAGAGAAAGACTTATTTCTCACTCCAGTAAGCAAGTTGGCAGCTACATTCAGCACGAGCATAAATTTCCTGTAGGTCTTAAAAACCAGCTCATATGGCAAACATCACATCAGTTCATTTGGGAGACCCTAAATACGCATAAATTTGGGCAATGTGTGATGATAACGAAGAAATGTAATCGAGCTTTCACATCCTTCAGTCTGGCAAATATCTTACTAAGAAATGAGTGAGCATACTTGCTCAGTGAGGTATAGAGGGGACCTCCCATGAAGTCTCATTGAACTCCTCTTGCTTTTTTGAGGGGACTTGACAATTAGTTTCAACCCCTTTCTCAAATTTAATGAAAAGTGTGATTTTTCCCTTGTGGTGTTAGGGGATCCTCTTAAAATTTTTCTCCCTCACCTCATGCCAGGCCTTTGGGCATCCATTTGAGTCCACAGTAAGGGCTGCAACCCCCATGCAGGTCTTCCTCCTTGCACAAGGTTTTGCAGAAAGGAGCAGGTGGAAGCCTGGGCTGGATTAACAGCTGAGTTTCAAGAGGGAACACTGTTATTAGCTAATAGATGTGTAAACATTTTGGTCTCCCATTGTCTTTCATTTTGTCTTAATAGGTATAATATAGAAAAATTAAAACAAAAATGCCATATTAAATTGCCTTAAGAAAACTTTAAAAAATATTATATATTAAATTGGTGTTATAGTCATTATGATTTCTATGCAAGACTGTGTAGAGAGGAGACAGCAGTATCTTTGTAAAAAAAAAGTATTTGTAACCATAAACTCATAATGCAAGAAAAAAGAGGGGAAAAAAGAGGAAAATAATACTTTTCGGTGAAGATCTAGTTTGGTCCAAAACATAAAATTTCTTGTTTAACTCCAGAGAAGAAGTTGCATGTCTCGTGCTTTTGTCCAATGATATCAGTTTGCCTAATAAAATATTATTTCTCTCTATAACCCCACCTCACTGGTTTTGTGCAAGAGGAGTAAAACAGAAGTAATATAAAATAATACAGCCAATTTTGCTATTGCATGAATCAGTTTATAGACAGCACAGCTGCACTAGAAGTGAAAAGAGAAGGTGTTTGTATTGCATAAACATACAGCAAAAGCACTGAGCAGCTTTCGCAGGGCGAGCAGAATCTCCTTTCCATCCACTAGGGAGAGCTGGGGGACTTCGAGTGTGGCTGCAAGGCTCTTTGGCATGGCACGCCTGTCGCTGCTGCCAGCAGCCCTGGGGCTCCCCTGCGCTGCTCTGGAAATGTAAACAAACACATTTACAGACCTGGAGAGGTGTCTCTGCCTGAAAGCTCATTTTACATCATGTGTCCAATGACATGTTGGGGGCAGTGAAATAAAAAGTGGTGTTTTCCTTCTTTTATCCTTTTAAATTTTTTTGTTTGTAGGACACAGCTTATATATGCTACCTTTCTTCATCTTAATAGGGCTATTACAGCTTCACATCTTACATCAGAGATACTTTTTTGCCTTACATGACAAAATAAATAGGAAAAGAGGTAATTTAACCATCGAAAAACACACCTTTTGATATTTAATGTCTCTCATTATTAGATCTTATTGCCTTGACAGTAAGCAAATATTTTATAAAAATGTGAAACTAAACATTATATTCTGAGATTTTGTGGGATTTGGTGTTTTAGGGTTTTTTTTAGGGCTTGTTAAGGGGTTTTTGTGAGTTTTTGTGGTTGTTTGTTTTGGTTTGGGGGTTTTTTTTTGTTTGGTTGGGGGGTTGTTTGGGTTTTTTTGTTGTTTTTTTTTTTTTTTTTATTTTATTTTGTTTTGTTTTCCCTTGCCAGTTTTCTTTTCTTCCTTAGGGAAGAACAGTATAAGATTGAATTGGGATCAAAGCAGTAAAGCCCCACAGATATGAATCCAAAAAGTGTAGCTTCTCTAATGATGCAACCGGAGCTAGGGAAATAGATTTTCATTGATTTTTTTATACCGTCTTAAGAAGTTGGGGTTTTTTTAAATACCATTTGCCATTACATTTTATTGAATTAAATAGAATGCTTCAAACTGCTCTATTTTGAAATTGTACTTATCGCTTATGTGCAAAAAGTGCTTTCCCAAAAGTTGCTACACTTGCAAAGGCGAACGCTGGCACAATATAATTGCAATTAAGTAATCCATCTCTCTGAGAGAGGGCTGAGGCTGCAGGAGGCAGATGGAGGTGAGGCCCTGCCTGCAGTCAGCTGGCCTCCTCTTTGGCTCCAAATTATAAAGCTTTCAACAAGGCCATGAGAGCAACCAGGGACAGACAGAACAAAAAGTAGACACTCGAGGGAAAATTATCAGTGGAATGCTTGGGAAAATGGAATATTCCTGTTTAACTCTATATTTGTTGGAGCTTTTCCCCTCCATTGAGTTTATTGCTTGTGTTTTACAGAAGAACTGGATTCAAATGCCTGAGCGGGGAGGGATGGAAAGGGTGGGCATGTAAAGGCCAGGGGGCTAAACCCTCTATCTGTGGAAAGGAGGAAGGGGGGAAAAATGGATAGATGAAAAACTTTTCCCTGAGAAACAATACTGAGTGATTAAGGAATCCGGGTTCCCTCTGCAGAACCCCATCATCCTGTATTTGAGGTTTTTTTCTTCCTTGTTTTTTGACTGGGTTACTTTGGTTATCTTGCTTGCTCTAGGGATGATGCTTCTGTAAACAAACTTGACAGGACTTAAAGCAAGAGTTACAGCACATGGAGCGCAAAATGTTGAGGATGACAAAAGCAGATTCTAAATGAGGATGGATTTCCATTTCTTTCCAATCTCTTCTATGAAGAAGGGGAATGAACGTTTCATATTTCCCATGGTAGGTTCTGCACATTGTACATTGTTTTGATGACCATAAAAGAAAAACTACATGTGACTGCTATGCAGTAGAAATTTAGTCTCTTGTTGATAAAAGGAGAGAGCTTAATTGTGTTCCTTGAAAACACAGATGTTTTCCAGGTGTTTTCAAGCACAGTCTCACTCCTTGCATGTGGTTAACTTGGAGATAGAGCAAGATAATGACAAATAGCCACTAAAGTTTCTCACATTTAAATTTTTCCAAGAATCACACTAATGAGTGTGTCAGAAAAGTTGAATCTCAAATATGTTTCTGTTCCTGGTGATATCACATTATGCTTTCAATCCAGGGACTTTATGTACACTTTATAGTGTCTTTGTTCACTAAAGTACACCCACAAACCCCAGCACAGGGATTGAACTAGTGTTAGTATTATATAAATCTTTTTTCCCCTATTCCTCCTGAGGGTTTACCAGTATAAATTCCCTTTATGGCTTTTTTAGCAGAATCCTTACCTCAAAAGAACCATGTGTACAAATACACACGCACGTTAACTTCTGACACATTAAAAGACATTTCTTGAACCAAAAAGCATAGTATTTAATTATAGGGCTAAGTATTTAATCTTTATGTTGGCAGGTAGAACAGTGATACAGGGTTTCTGCCTAAAGAAAATTTACATCAGATCTTCTGCTAACACATATATTTCTCATGTGAGATGAGCAATAGCTTCCCATGTTAATTTACTGACATAACATACCCTTCTAGGAGCCAATGTGTACTTCCATGTTTCGGTTGTCAGTATTTCATGAACATACTGACTGCAGACTGAACTGCTACTGCCAAGATCAAAGACACTCATTTCCCTCATTGGTGGCTGAGATGGAGATGCTCTTTTCAGTGAATGAGTTCAGTATTTATTTGTATCATTTCCATCCATCTTTTTCACAGACTTAGCCCAGAACCTGGTGCTACCTACCCTCAGTGAGACTGCTGAACATACAAACTCTTTCTGCTGGTCCCACTTTTTCCATGTCTAGCCAGACACAAAAGACTTTGCTCATTAGTTCTAAATGAGAAAAGTGGGTCGTGTGTCCTGCCAGGCTTACCATTATATAGACACATTGGAAATTTGACTCTCTTCTATTTTCTCTCATAAACATTCCAATATGCCTTCAGACATTTTTCCATATTTTCCCAATTTTCTGATTTGGGGATCCTTATAATCACAGTTTACTAAACTGTGCAATTCAGAGGACATTCTTGTGTACCTGTGGGAGAAAGTAGCAATGGAAAGAGTATTAATTTGACATATAACATATTTTATTTTGCCAAGCTGTTTTCTCAAACGGAGTAGTATTTTTTCATCTCTATGTTTCTTCTCTTGTTTAGTACTACTTTCCTTTAGATTTAAATTAATTTTGAATTCTCTTAAAAAACCCAGCTGTGTGGGAATCAATAACTCCCAGAATTCAGAGGGAGCTGTTTTGAGTAATGTCTTTTCTCCATGGAACTGATTCTGCTGGGCGTTATCTTCACTGAAGTTGAGGCATGTGGCTGGACTATGTCAGTCTTGGTCCTTCCTGTATGAAGTGGACATCAATAATCTCATTTTACATTAGGTGTACAAAGTATGTGTCCAACATAATTGTCCCGGTTCCTAGTCCTTCTTGATTTTCATGCATCTGACCTGTTCTGAACGTGCTGACTTTAGGTTCAGCATTAAGTGAATTGTACTCTAGTGTATTTATTTTCTCTCCATTCACTATAAAGGAATCCCACAAGGTCCATCTCCAATTCAGCCATTCATACTGTAGGCAACTTCATTTGGACAGATTAATCCTGCTAGTCTAATCAACCTGTATGTTTTACATCTCATCTACGTGACAAGAATGATGCTGTTGCACTCAGTTGCTGAAACCAATATGTAAAAACTCTGTCAGTACCATTTCAGCTCCAGCAAACTCTATTTATCACTTGTTCATTACTGAATTATCCACTACACATGTAAGACACCACAGCTTTCCTTATGAAGCCAAATGTATTCAGACTTGAGACCTGATATTTGGATCAATAATGGCAATTCAAATAAAAAGTGTGTTTCTTTTTTAGATTATACATGTCTTGTTAAATTATCTTTTACTGGGTGTTGCTGGAAAAATGTCAGACAAGACATTAACAAGACAATAAGGCTCAAAATCACCCTGTTTTACTCAAATTTTCAGCTAGAAAAGGCACTCCAGGGCACTTTTCTTCATTAGTCTTTGTCCAGAAACTTATTCTTAATATTTATAATGATTTGCAGCATCATAAAACTGATTAATCTTCATTAAAGAGGGCGTTGGTTTGCTTATGTGTATCTTTTCTGTGGTAGTTCATGAAAAATAAATACATCTGGGCTTTTTCAGGAAGTGAAAAAGTTACTGTGTAGGAAAAATGCAAAAGAAGTAAGTGTTTTTGTCTTCCACCACATCTTCTTTCAATTTTTTTTAATACTTCGCACACTGATAAACACAAAGTTAAAGATCTGTATTTATTTTTAAGTGCCTAGAACATGAAGCAAACTGCCAAAATGCAATTCAACCTTTTTTTTTCTTTTCTAAGACAAAACCCAGCGGAGGTATCCAAGTAACCACGCTATATGCAAGTTGCTGTTAGCACTTCCCTAGTTAAAGTCATGGTGCTCATAACACCACTGCAGCATAGGTTTGGAATTCCCAGTTAAAATTATCACAGTTTGTGCTCACTCTGTTTCAGCTCTGTTTTCTCTTATGTGCTTGGAAAAAAAAAAAAATCCAGTTAGCCCTGTCACTCCAGAATGTCTGTCTAAATGAATCACTATAAATATGTGGTATTCCACCCATGAAGCATGAGTGCAATGTTTCTCTCACAGGTATGAAAGACGCTTTACAGCTTTTTAAGGTCTTTTTTTTTTAAGGTGACTGAAAAGCAGGCTTCATGGAGATAATGTGTTTTATTTGTTCTGTCAAGATTCATTTCAATTTTTTAATCCAAACAAGGGAACTTTTACAGCTTGGCATTCTGTTGTGCCTGGCTGAAGCACGGATGAGGAAGGTAGATCATGCAGAGGGTAGGCTGAGGGCAATCTGTGCTGTGAATTATGTTTTTCAAGTGTTTCAACATCATTGTCATAAAATGGACAGTAAATTAACTGTCCACATTCATTAAGATGAAGAGAAAGTGTTTTGCAAACGACATCTTCCAAAGATGCAATGCTCTGCTCCCAAAAATGGGAGTATAAAGTAGCTCAGGACTGTGGAACTTGCTGAAAGTCCTCCCATGGCCCGTGCATAAGAGCAAAGTGCACATAACTTATTCTTTTAAAATGCCATCAAAGCATTTTTTCTTTTCACTTTCCCTGTGAGCCAACAATAGTTGGTGCTATAAATTATGAACCAAAAGCCTTAAAAGAACTCATTTTAGTGGCTGGCTTGATTGCAAATAGAAGAGAGAGATGTAAGATTTAGGAAGATTAATTTCCACATTTTCTTCTGACCAAGACTATTTCTCTTTCAATGTGTATATTTTATACTTTCTATTCTTGAGTAATTCTGGAACATCAGTTTCCAGATACACACTTTACAGAATAACAAGGAGCATTGCATAACAGTGTAGCAGTATCTAATGCCACTATTACTTATTAAAGTAAAATTTGATTTAAAAATAATTTCTATTGTACTAAAATGAGGTTTATAGTTATATTTTCGGTAGGATTTTTTTGCCATTATGTATTTTTCTTTTATTTGCTACATTGATGATTCTGGAGAGGAGTGGATTTTGCTGACTTTTGTACAGCTCAACATGAGCTATGCAAACATCTTCAAACCTTTGGCATGCATATGGTGATGTATAGCATATATGAATTTCCTTACTTTCCTTTTCATTTTTTTGTAGCCATTTCTCTGCAGGTCTTTCAAGCAGTTTAAATGTTTTGGAGAAGAAATTGATATATTTGATTTAAATAATTGATTTTCTGATTGATTAAATTGCAAAATAGATCCAATTACTTAGTATTATATACTACTATTTCTGTTGATATGGAAATACAATCTGTGACAGGATAATCAAAATGATAATCAATTTTGATTAAGCTATACCTCCTGCTGGCTTCAAGAAAAGGCACTTGTACAATTTTTTATTTTTCTGATATTTATACACATTTGTATCTGAGAAAATTAAGACAACATTTCTTTGAAAATCTTCTAAAACTGCTTCTAAAAGTCTCATTTGAAAAACCTTTGTTGAATAACCTGGTGATATCCTGATGCCATATTCTAATTTGATGGGACCATCAGTATGTATTAGGAACATTACATATTTCATAAATTCCAGTTTGATTTTTCGAAAAAGATCACTGAAGTTGAGATTCTGGAAGAACTAAAAGAAATTATGAGAGAAATGTAGCTTGCTCAAAAAACAGAAATACAGAAGAGATATTTTTAACTACAGAACCTGTAGGGAAGAATAAGAATCTCAGCATGAGAGACCTTACTGTGATTTGGAAGAGGAAATGAGGTTTCTTTTTCTGGTGTTTAAAAATTATACTTGAGAAATGTGTGAAGATATTCAGTTATTTTGTCTACTGTTAGTTATCACTGAAAGCTGGGCTAAAACTCTCTTCATAGAAGTATTGGGGATAAAAAACCTAACAAATTTATTGAAAAAATTGATAAACACTGAAAGCAACTATGTAGCATGGGTGTCTGCAATGGCAAGGAACTGAATGAGACAATTAAGGAGAGCTCTTTGCAACCTGTGTTCCTTAAGAAGCAGATTCATATGTCAGTGACACTAAAAAACTAAAAATACAAAATTTCAGCCTGTTGCAAAGTTCCTTTCTTAACAAGGTCTGTCCTACTCTCAGCTGTTTTAGCATACTCAGCAATTCTTTTCAAAAGCAACTGTTTTTACAACGCAAAAAACCTCTCTGTCTTCCCAGACCCATTTTTATACTTTCCATGCTGTCCAGTTTTTAGGCAGATCATGACAGAGGATAATACATTTATTCTACTTGTTCACATTATTTATCACAATACCACAGGAGATGCGTGACATGGATGATATAGCAGTCTACATAGTCCAGAGCAGAGCCAATTTAAAGGCAGACTTGGTTCCAGTTGGTCTACTTGGCTGGGATTTCAGAGCGGACCTTTCCCAGCCTGCTCTCCATGGTGTGTTTCTGCTGTGCACTTCTGCCAGCATGACTCACATTGGCTTTCCAGTCAGCCGGCTCGGACAGTTCATTCTGCTAAAAACTAACGCAGGAAAATACTACTTTCAGTAGGGCCAGTAGGATGCAGTCGTGTGCCTGATTGCACAAAGGCTTGTCCTGACACGAGGAAAAGACTGGTAACTTGTGGCCCAGAGTAAGGTGAGATTAAGTTGGTTTAAACTAGTTTAAGCTTTCTGCACAACAACCAACTGATCTTAAAAGGAAAAGGACCAATTCTTTAGACATAGTACTTCTTTTTTATTCTGACATTTTATTTTCATCTTTCTCTTGCTACAAAGGTGCTGAATTAGGTTGCAGCATTTTGGTACTGAATTTACCAGAGAGCCTGAAGACGTGCCACAGATAACACTGCCTCTAGTCCCAAAGGCAGTTTATTCAGCTTTCTATCAGTGGCAGCTATATCCAGATTCATCAGCAGTTGTCATGCTTATAAAGAATAACAATAAGTTTGGCATTGAAATGTAATTTTATCCTTTTTCTCTTTTTTTTCCTACTTTAATCAGAATAGAAATGTCAGATGGAGGGGTGAAACAATGAATATCTCTCATGTGTATAAATACGTCAGCAATTCTACAATTCTCACTCTGTAGGAGGCACTATGTAGAATCCAGATGTCAAAATCCAATGAAACTTGTTATTTACATTAGCCATTATCCAGAAGTACTACAATTGCATTCAGAAGCCCCTTTGCAAGAGAATTTTGTTCAGTTGTGCATTTTCCAGTTGTTTGGTTTTACAAGTCGAAGTATAATTAAACACCCAACTCTTTCCACATCTGAATGTAAGCAGAATACTGAACCTTTTTATCTTAATATTAACTAATTAATTATAGTACTATAGATTGTAAGGAAGAATGCCATTTGTAACTGAGATTTTTCAGCCCATCAGGCAACGAATAGCTCTTTTATCTAGGGCTGAAGTGCAGCAGAACTAAACTGGTAAGAAAAAAATTTAATTACGGATATGTTTTTCCATATGAATGACCGTCAAAACCAGACTGTGTCCAAAATAAAAGCAAATATTCTTATTAATTATTTAGTTGAAATGCTGGATGTTACTGCTTAAAAAACCCCTCAAGTATGAATGTTTATTTTGCATTTATTAAAGACTAAATTGATGAAATCAAATTATTTCGAAATTGAAATGTCTTACATTCTTATATTCATGTAGAATACTCTGGGTCACAATTACCAACAGATATAAATGTAAGAAGCAAAATTAATGCACTTTTGGGTTTGGTAGCTCTAGATTTCAGTTATTGCCTTTCATAGAGAGTCTAAATTATTTTTTTTCTATATGACAAAGTAACAGAAAATATTTGCTCTTCATGCAAACATTTCTCTTAAAGCCTACTATGGGATAGAAAGACATTTTAAGAGACAAGATCTAATTATTCAATAACTATTCAGTATTCCCACAATCTTTATTTAGTATCTGAGATGTCAATAGGGATCTTTGTTTCTGTGTTCTGGAAGCACTGAGAAACTTTGTTCACGTGAAAGTTTGTTATATTAAGGATGGTTCAGGGCAGAAGTTTTCCATGTGAATTATGTTCCTTTTTAATATTTTCTAAAATTTAGTTACTTTCTTGGTTTTTTGATTCTTCTGTCTGATAAATATTCAGACAATTCTTCATAAACATTTGATTTCTGAGCGAGAAACACGGTTCAGATTTTTCTTCTCACTAATGTCTCTGTAGGGCTGACTCTGTGCCCTTTTGCAGGACTGTTTTTTTCCTAGGGAAAGCTGAATCTGTCTGCTCTACATGGTGGTTATCACTGCATCTCCGTGCAGTGTTGGATAACCAAACTTGCCAGTTTGAAATCACACTCAGCAACAAAGCACTGTCATTCAAAACTAGTAAGTGAAACCCATTCTGTGCTTTCAGAAGCCAAAATAGTCACAAACCTTTTAGCTTCTTTATAAATCAACAGTGAATAGAAGGCGGAAATTGTGGTATTTCAATAAATTGAAAAAATAGTAACTGCTAAACATATGGAGTCTTGCTGTTTGCAAAAAATATGCATAATTTTCTCAAATTGTTCTCCCTAGCAATACAGTTATAAGTTCTGTTTTCTAGAGCATAATATCCTTCATATTTCACTATTTTTTAACCATGCCACTGCTGGACAATTTAAGCTAAGAACCTTTATTTTACTTATGGATGTAAGCATGGTCCTGTATCCTCCTCTCTGGGTCTCGGGCCTCTGAATCAGTGTAGGATAGATCATATGTGTCATGGGGAAAAACTACTCTCCTCATGCAGTTCAAATCAAATAAAGATTAAAGTGGTTTATTGATTTATTAATGACAGAGGTAACTGCAACTGGCAATCAGTGAACTGGCAATCAGTGAATTATACATTCAGGATCAATATTGGTGACACAACAGATGAACCACAGTCCCAGATGCTTGAAAAATGTTGATACAGCCCTACAGATTTCTAAATGTCGTTCTGTAGGTAATGCCCCCCTGTACTTCCATGCACCCTTGCACCCTCTGGCAGCACAGGCAGCCTCCCTCTCCTCTGTGTGGATGCAGGTCCCGTGTGTGGTGCCAGGGACAGGTGACCCAGGTGTTCCTATGTGCCTGCTGAGCAGGGGTGTCCCCGTGCCCCCTCACTGTGGGTCACTGCCCAGTGCAGGTGCTCCTGCACCCCACAGGGACCTGCTGAGCCCAGCCCAAGGATGGGGATGTCTTGGGGGGATGGCAGTGCCATCAGGGTTTTTCTGCTCTAAGGCCTCTGTCAACACCTTACAGAAATTTCCATTTCTTTCATACTGCTTTGCAGACAGTTTCAAAATCTGTCTCAAATTTTGTAGTTACTGTTTGATCTTGTTCGTGGTTGTCCTGGAGTTCATCCATAGCATTACCAATTTGAGGGAAAGGATCTCTCAGAGGGGTTTGGCTGTCCCTTCACAGACACTGTTCCACTCTACCATCCTGTATTTGGTGTAGTTGTCAAGGTGTTGATAGTAGGGGGTCTGGTTAGTGACTTCCCTGTCTTTACCTCCCCAAGGAGCTTTTTCATCTCGCTTTCTCACCCTGTCCTGTCAAGGAGGGGGAGTGTTTTTGTCACATGTATGTCCAATAACATATTAAATGCATTTATTTATGACATGCATGGCCATTTATAGCTTCTATGTTTCTTGGCTATTTAAAAAAAAAAAAAATTCTTTTCTATTTTGAAAAAACAAATACATCTGCAGTTCATATTGTGGGGAACAGTCTTCATGTCCACTTCCCTGGACAGGCTAATTGGCTCATCATTCATAAACACTTGAGAAGTTATATGACACAATATAAAGGTATCATACATGCATATCATGCACACACATGTAGAGAACATGTTTTTCTATAGGTAGTTTACAAAATTTTTCATTTAAGAGGTGAGGCCTGGATATTCTTCCCTTGTGCCTTTACACTTGAGTCTGTAACTTGATATACATTTAATTTTCTGGGGATTTGGACTTGCTTGCGCAGTGTGTTTTGAGGATGCTGATTCCGAGAAGCAATTAATAGACATGATCCTCCTCTGAAAAGATATCAGGGTGCAAGGTAAACTACAAGAAAGCAGAGAGTTGGTCTTGAAGGAACACTCAGCTGGTTTGAGAAATAGCAAGGAGACAAACTGCTGATCTGTTTGTGTGTTTTGGAGGCAGGTGTTAAAAAGAAAGGAAGAATAGAGGTTTTTATATTCTGCACGTCTAACTTTGCTACCAGTTGGACATGAAACACTTTCTTTTCTCTGTGTTTTAAATTACATTTCCCTATTATCCATTGCTATAATTCCCACAGTTGAATGTGTTAGAGAGATGAAACACTTGGGTACAAATCTGAACACATGCTGCATATACTTGTGCAAAATGGAAATCAGGCAACTGTGTATATTTTGTTCTGTACAATTTTCAAGCAATATAAAAAACTTTTGAAAGAATATATACATTTGAAAAACTGGAGAAAAAAATGGAAAGACAAAAGGTTATATGATTTCATTCAGAGTCTCGTAATTTTTAAATATATTGACAAAGGAATAATGTTGGAAGAGGGATCTTTGTTATTAATTCAGTCGTTAAAATATCAGCTAACTTTAATTGCTAAATTGCTAAATTTAAAAGTGTTTTGCGTAAGGTGTGTTAAAAATCATGCATGTGATCCTTCTGATTGGTATTTTAAGTCTAATTTATGTTTTACATTTTAATAGACCATAATTAATACTTCTCTGAATTTTGTGGAGGGCTGAGATGTGATTAGAAAAGTCTTTTGATTGACACACAAAAATTGTCTTAGTTGGGAAAAAGACACTACAGTGAGGAAAAGCTGATTATTTATTAGTTATCTAAAGGAAAGGAAATTTAACAGGATTTCCATAAGACATTTACTTCCGGTAGCTGCACCAAATCTGAGCGTTTCCCCTGGATAAAGGGCTCATTCACCAGTTATCCAGGGGCTGACAAAGTTTCTTCTAGTTACAGGAACTTCTAAGTTTTCTCAAACTTAGACAGACTCATCTTTGCTTTTTAAGCTATGACCTTACCTACTTGCCAGTCTTTTCCAAATCCCCATTGAGTCCTGCTGTGTCCTTTAACATCTGGATCACTCATTCCAGAGATCTGAGAAAGCTTGGAGTGCCGCTGTGAAAATAAAAAACTCCTTTTTCTTAGCTGATAGCAGAAGGCAGTCAAAAAGTCCTTGTAGTCTAGGGAAATAAATTAAAGTGCTTCACCTGGAAAAAAGAGTTTTAATTTAGCTGCAGCACTTAGCACATTTTATAATTTATTTTCCTTTACTCCTTTATAAAACACATGTTCTATTTTAATTAAAAAAGGTAGATTGTCATTACTAGCCGAAACATTTGTCTTTGCAGGCTTCCTTTGAGTTCGCTGAGAAAAAGCATTTGAGTACAAAATGCAATTTTGTTTCACACATCAGACTGTGGCCTCATTTTCCACCTGACAGTAAAAGTCATGTGGTCCCATTAGCACCAGTAAATAAAAAAGTGGCCCTATATTCCTGTAGAGACACAGTTTGCTGCCGTAGAAGGACTCCAATGCAAACAGCAAGTACTTTCCCACCGGCTGAAAACGTGTTACAAGAAATAAAATGGCCAGAGACATTATGTTCTAAGAACATAAAAGCAGGTGCAACTTACCAAAGCCAAGCACCTAACTGCACCATCTGTGCTACTGTGACATTCCCAAAGCAAATTCAAGAGCAAATATTGCATGGATCCATCGGTACGTGAACGGACGTGTTTAGTAATCTGCAGTGTCGTTTTGACTTTGCACAGAAAGCAGGCATGACTCCAGTATTCCAGTTCCAGAGAGATTCCCACTGAAATCCTGCCTAAGCAGACCTGCGGAGTGAGGTGAAAGCAGCAGAGCAATGAAGTTAATTGTATTTGTCTGATTGTAACCCCTAGAACTCACTACATGGCCACCTGAGGAAACTCCAGGGTTTTATTTTAATAGAGTCTTTCTAACAGATGCAGTTCTTACATATGACATATTTTCAGACATAATCTTTGTGTGGAATAATAATAATAATAAACAAATAATAAACCCTAAACAACTAGTAATAACAACCACAACAACAACAATAATAAAAAATTAGAGCTACTCAGAAACATTCTGGAATCAGATAAAAAATGTTCTTCCTTTTTATGAAGACAGTGTAAGGTTTTTTCGCAGTGCCTTGCAGGCTGTGTTTTCCCTTTTCTCCCAGGAATGCCGTGCTCACAGGAGGTATTAGGAGAGCACTGATAAAGTCACTGCTTTCTACCATTACAAAAGCAGCTTGTGTCCCATGAAGAGGAGCTGTAGAAGCTACTGTGCCTATGCTGGGATTCAAGAACCCTCTTTTTTCTGTTCATCCCCTTTCTTACTCTGCTTTTGCCTACCAGTATATTTAGTATCTGATAACAATATATTCTGAAAAAATGCTGTGCAAAACCACTACTTGATAATATTTACTTCATCATAAAAATACCTTTCTCCTAGTAACAGGTAAAGCCCAAACTCTGTATTTAAGATTGGAAATATCCAATTTGGAGTTGAAATACAGAAATGTACCTAAGTATACTGCTTATCAAAGAGAGGTAGGGAGTGGTAAAAAACCACTTTATTTTTGTCTCTATTAACAAAAACTGATGAACAGCTGTACCAAGTAACAGCCTTTACAATTAGAAGTCTAAAGAAGGGATGCATTAGGAAAAGGATATAAAAAGTGTTTCCTGCAGGAGCAGGTATTATAAACAGATGTTTGCACTAAAATATGAAAATATAAATTGCAAGATAAGATAAACTGAAGAGCAAGATGGATTCCAGGATATAACAGTGCAGACTGTATACAGCTATGAGGGGTCCATGAAAATCCAGCAAATCTTCCAAGTCAGCCACCTGAAGAACTCTCAAATAAAGTACTTTTGCCTATGCAGCAGCCAGCAGGTGAGGCCTGGAATTACTTTCCTCCTTTTCCTTCTTTCTTTTCAGCCAGTGGATAAAAGCAGATTGCACCCTGTACAATACTGGAGTGAGCAGGGCTGTACTGACTGCTAGAAAAATGCACTGCTCGGTTAAAAATTCATTCCTTATGGAAATAAAATAGTTTCAATGGAACTATAATAGGTCCAAATGTGTCCCAGGTTATTTGATCTGTCATAAAGAAAGGTTTTAAACTTTGAATAAATACAACTTTGTGGGGTCTGAAGGTCAGGCAGGGCTGACAGGATCAATTTATAGCAAGAGTCGTGAGAGGTTTTTGCTGAAATTGATGTGAAGTAGAGCACACAGACAAAAGAAAAAACAACTCTCTTTTCCTAATGATAGCATTGAGCTTTGAAATTAGGCACAGCAGGGAGAGAGAGAGATCCCATACAGATTTCAAAAGAGGATGCATGTCCCGGTACCAACTCACACTTCAAATTGCCATGGAGTTGAAAAATCACTACCTTTAACATTAACTTGAGCTTAACAAAGACAAAGCTACCAGGCAGCACAGCTATTAATGCCAAGCTGCTGTGCAGCATTTAAAAAACCTAAAGCATACAAACATCAGTAATCAACCCCTCTGCATTTTCACCTAGTTGTTGTCAGTACAAAGGGACTTCTGCTTTGCTGATATGCATCCACCAGAGCAGGGCTCTCACTTACGCTAAAAATGAGGGCTCTTATTTCAATTATCTTTTTAAAATTAACAGACTCTAATTTCTAACTTAAATTTTAAAGAAAATTTAGAAACAAGCCCAAATAAACCCTTCTAAAGTTACAATGATGTATTAACCTTCCATGTTGCTAGTGTTTTTAGCTGAAAACTAGTTTTGCACCTAGCAAAAGACTAATAGAGGGATGGCACATCATCATGCCTTTGATTGTCTTTAATTTTCATTGGAAAAGTTGCATCTTTCTGCATGCCCAAATTCTTTTTTAAAATAGTGTGATAAATTAAATTCTCTTTAGTTTTATATGAGAAAATTTTACTGAAGCGGGCAGTTCTCTAGCAAGACAGAACAGTTTATGGAGATGGACAAGGATAATGAAAAAGAAGATCATGCACATAAATCATTGTCATTAGGGGTTAAATAGGGTGTGTAATGACCTGTGCAGGTATTAGAAATGCAAGCTGATGCTGTGTGAATCAACTTGGTTGATCCTTGCAGAAAAAATATTCAAGTTTAGAAAAAATACTATATGTCAATGAGAGTTAAGGCACAGAAATTCTAATGTAAGTCTGAAAGGTAAAACTGTATAGGACTTAAAGCTTAGAAACATATTTTAAGTATTTGTGAGAAGAAAGTGCAGATATATGAACTGCAAAAAAGGCTCTTTCAAGTTTGTTAGGCCAGAAGTGAAAGGAGCAGAAGGATGCCAGGAGAAATTGAATTCGTATTTAGTCATGTTGGTTTCTTGTTCAAAACACACAAATATAAGGAAACAACAGTAGTTATGGTAAGTGGGAGATTCCATGTAAGAACATGGAAATAACTGTTCTTTACCAGGAGGATACTGGAGGAGAAGGAGCTCAGAAGTTTCATCCTGCTGTGGTGATATTACATAGTTTGAGACAAACACCTGGAAATGTCAAGTGGTGGTATTAGACCAAAAATAATTGAAAGAAAAACTGGAGACAAAGTTAGGTCTCTGTCAAAAAAAAGTAGCAGCATGTTGAAGTTTCAGCTTAGCTAGAGTACAGCAGATCAGTCAGCCTATGGAGAAAACCTTTTCTGGTAAAGGTATTCCCAAACCATTATCACCATCTCCTTTAGCTCTTTCAGTGCCTGAGGTTGTTCAAGAGCTCCCTATCCAGGCCAGTGGGAAAGGTGCCAGTTTTCTGAACAATCAGATTTGTTCCTGAAGTAATTTAAAATGCTGACAGGCTGTGAACAATTGAACCTAATTTTTTGTTTTCACTGCAAAACAACATTTAAGTAATGTCAGCAAAGGTCATTTGCTGGAATTAAGTCAGTTAAATGCCTTAAATGTTTTTTAATCTTTATTCATAATGCCATGTGCTGACATGATAATGCTATAAAATGTCAGTGTGAGTTTTGTTAAATATATTGTAGAGAACAAAATCTGCCACCCATTCACACATGGTCTGGAATCAACTATCCACTCTCTACATCAATCAGTCTATAGGAAATACGAGTTTTGCAGATGGTGTGTGCTTTTACATTATGTTCATTGGACTATTTTGGAATTCAAAAGTGTTTGAAATCTGGGGCCACTTCTTGTTTTGATTTTTTTTTTTCTGGCTCTCCGTTCCATAGATCAGTTTGGCAGAATTATTTATTTGCTTCTACAGATAAATGAATTATTTTCCATATAAAAATATATACTGGGAAACAAGTATTCAGCATTCTTGCTAGGCTGAGATGAAGGAGAATGTTAGGATGTTGCAGTGAGCTGGGAGTGGGGAGGTAAAAAAGAGATCAAAGACCATGGTTTGGTCCAAAGAAAGCCCCTTCTTGGTTTACTGAAGGAAGCCTCGCCCATCCACTCATGCATATTCATGTACCCCTGCAACATGTAACCAAACCCCTCATTCCTGCTCCTCTGTCCCCATCGGTTGGTTTGTAACACCCGCCCCTTTCTCTCTCTCTCCCGATTGGCTGAATTGTGTAACCCCACCCCTTCAGGACCCCCTTATAACCCCCAGCCAAACAGAAGTCATTCTCTCGGTTCCTGGGTCACCATGTGGGCCCTCTCTTTTCCCTGGGGGTCTACATAATAAAATCTATGGCTGACCAGTCCGAGAGCCACCTCCCCACCTCTGGGGTGCCTGAGCCACCATACGCAGGGAGGTGCAAGGCTCATAGCAGCCATGGGTTGGGCACAGCTGGCTAGCAGGGGTCTGGCCTTGCCCGGGACCCCGCAGAGACGGGGTTCTGTGGAACACGCAGCAGCTGTCCTACCCAGCACCAGAACCTGCGCAGGCGCGTTTTAAACATTAGGATAGTACTCTGAGAGGAAGAACTCTATTTCCATGTGTCTGTATCATGTCTGATATTATGATGGTCTCATGTCATGGGAAGATGACTGGGGGTAAAATTGTAGAAAGCTGGGCAGTTGTACTCACCTTCTAACAGAAGTTATAACAGTACAGATGTTATATGATGAAATGCAGCTGCTGCTTCCTGGATGGAATGTGGCTGGCGTGCACAAAGTCTTCTCCACCATGATTCCCCACACAACACAGGCTGCAACTTTAAGCAGCTGCTGAGAGGGACAGGATGGAGGGTGGAGCTGCTGAGAGGGCCAGGCTGTGCCGCAATCCTTGCAGTGGGGGAATGCAATTTTTCCATGTAGCCAATAAACCACAAAGTACCTGTCAGCCAAGGGAGATAGGAGACGTCCTGCTGCTGAACCAGCAACTGTGGTGAAATTGCTTCTCTCAGGTGAACTTGGTTAATTTTAATCTAATTGTAATACCAATGCACAGCTCCATCCCAAAGTTACCCACTTGCAAGGTACGATCACCCCTCTCGGAGCATGCACTCCATATTTTCTTGACTATATCTTATGATCAAAGTGAGAGAATTTTACAACAATCAGTAACAAATGTAAGACCAGAGTCACTCGGGCTCCACCTAAATGTAAAGAAACAGTATAAAAGTAATCTAAGAATGGGGAGAAGTTAAGGAAAACTCCGTCATACCTTCTGGGGTTAGTTGACAGCTGGAACCTGCCTTCTCCCCTGCCTCTGGAAAGCCTCTCTCCCGGCCTGATAGGGACACTTATTGAATAAGAACCTCACTCTATGCACCATAAATTATTACCTCGGACTAACTCATTGGTGATTAGAGCTTGTCTGTATATTGTGTAAAATTCGTTTTTGCAGTCAGTCACTATCAATGGCAGCCATCGAACCTCAACCTGTCAGTTTTCTATTATCAGTAACGTGTGTTATTCTGTAAACTGTTTGTCCTGAGTCCTTTGAAGGTGCTAGCAGTCAGCAGGAGTGGATAAGATACTCAACAAAAGTGGGGACATCTGGGTGGGTTGTCTCTCTTTCAAAATTGGCTCCAAAATGTTGTTGTATGTCCCCAAACAAATTCGTCGAAGCAGCAGACTGTGAGTGGAGTCCCTGTAATGGGCTGCAAGCCTTTCATATCTGATGGAGGAATTCTGAAAATGTATATTGATAACAATAATGAGATAATTTTATTCCTAGCATTTTCAAATTTTCCTTTTCTTCATTTTTCCTACTAGAAAGCCTGGGAAACCTGTAACTAAGGAGAAAAATAGATTTCACATTTGTCCTTTCTTTTTCCATGAAAGAATTGCAAACAATGCAAAGTAAGTTTAAGTAATTTTCATATTTTTTCTAACTTATGTTCTATACTTTTCCAGTAGAAGTAATACAAAAAGTGAGACAAAGTACAAAACTAAGCATTTAACATTACATGCTCCAAAGCAAATGAAGTGTGGAATGGTCTAAATTGATTTTTCTCTTGAGTAATTAAAAGGAGAAACATTTAAAATTAAATCAAGACTTCTAGTTTTCCTCTACAGTACTTCTTTAGCTCTCATTTTCTGATGAATTACATTATTTAGGATTTCACCTTTCTTACACTGAGCAGAAGTGCAGACATGCACTAAGGTCACATTATGTTAGGCCATATGTAGGATTTAGAAAAAAGCCTCTCAGCTCCTAATCCAAACAGAATTTAGCCTAAACAGTAAAAAGAAGAAGAACCATGAGAAAAGTCCCTATTCAGATGCCCCGTGTGACCTTAGGAAGGCCATTTTAACCTCTCCATTATTCAGTTCCTTACTTGTTTAATATGGAGAAACTACTTCTATTTTTAACTGAGATGTACATGGAAGAACAGTTTTGATTCTTCATTGAGACTGTAGTTATGACAGCTTAATAAGGATTTATTGTCTAAACAAGTAGGTCAGTACTGGCTCTGAACCCAGTACTGAAACCTGGCTCTTGAAGCTTTCTATCCCTTGCCTACTTGAATTCCTGTTAATTTTTGTCTTGAACATCAGGAAACTTCCTTTTCCTATGAAACTTAAATTAAAGTAGGTGTTTTGCCATCATGGTCAGGTGGAGAACCATATAAAAATAATGTAAATGAGCCCCAGATGCCTTTCACTTCAAGGCCAACTCCTTTTACCTTTTCAAAGGGAAGAGAGTTACAAGCATATTTGTCATGTCCTGCAGAGCTCTGCACACAGTCATCCAGTTTCTCAAATAATATTCAAATAAGCTTCAAGCCTTGCAATTACATTTTCCCCAGAAGTAAAGTAATGACATTTTTATCTTAATTTTGCTTTCCCATCTATGTGCTTCATGCTGTATCCTTCACATTAGACTTTAGGATGTGAGAAAATTATGTAAGTCGGGAGTTATCATTGAGGAAATGTACTTTGCTGCATCACACAGTTCAATTTAGATTAGGAGAGTGAAAATAGTGTTTGGCAGAAAAGAAGAGAGAAATCTAGTTTTAAGAGTTAACACACTAAATGAAAATTGTATGCAGTATGGACGAATAATTCTGAAACATCTGTAAAGATGTTTTAAATGCAATCAGCAATTCCCACATCTTCTCTTTGCATATAGGGAATGTGTTATCAGACCTTTCATGTAACTCCTGACTTGTTGTTGGACCCATAGAAAGTGGTACTGTCAGAAGTGCCAAGCTTTCAGCAGGCCCTGTTGGTTTCAGTGGGAACTTCTGAAGCACTAATCTTCTGAAAAGCAGGTCAGTGAGACTTCACTTCTGTGTGTGGTCTGCCTGGAACCTCTGCCTCAGTTCAGTAACTCTTTATGGGATTTCAGAGCTAGGACACAAGGTCTAGGACCTTTATTCAGCATACATATATATATATGTATCAGAACTAGACCTCTGAAACCCTGCTTTGAAAATCTTGACCTATGGATTTGTTCAGCTTCTGAAGGAATGAGATGAATAAAGTCATACTGAATTCTTTTATATTCTGTCACATCTGATGTGACCTCTGGAGTTACTATTTTATGACAGATAAAACCAGTGTCCTCCTCCTGTGTCAAAATGTCAAGGAGGAGCTATTTCCCCAATTTTTTTTTTTTAAATAGGGGCTCTTTCCTTCTCATATTCCTGATAATTTGAATATTATATATTTACAGAGATAAAAAATCATTAGCTAAAATGTATCATAACATTGCAACAACAATAAGAACAGTAGCAGAACCAAAGTCAGAAGCCCTGCAAAGTCCCTTTGAAAGGCTACATTTATAGACCTCTTTACCTCAGATTTTTTTGCAATGTTTCTATTTTAATTGTAGTTTGATGAAGGTTTTTTACCTAATTCTATCACACCAAGAGATGTAAACAACTATGACAGTCTCCATTTAAAAAAAAAAATATTGACTGAATTTGGCCCTTATACTGATGGCAATATTTGTCAAAACCAACAGACAAGACAGGAAACAATTCACTTTAAAAAAGTAGCATAAAAGAAGCAAACAGAAAGAATAACATTATCAGGTCATATTGACACCAAAAGAGACAAGAAAAATAATCTAATCAGCTGTCTGAAGAATCCTGTGAAGCAAAGAAATAAGTATGAATGTTGTCCAGACTAATTCAGACAGTTTACAGTGGTGAGTAACAGCTGTTCCAGCACATACTCTTTTAGAGGTTTTGAAGAAATATCACTTTGTCTCAACCAATGGCACCAAAATTGGTCCAAGGCTTAAAAGATGTAGTGTAACTAATTACCATTTCCACAATAACAGAAACCACAATTGTCTTACTGCAATTTGAAAGGCAGACTTTTATTTGATTCCATTACTTTGTTTCCAAGATTCTCAGACTTGTAAATGTGACTATAATGTATCAAATACATTAAGTATCAAAATTTGCAAGAATTTGCAATTGGAAAGTCATTCATCACTACAGCCCAGATGAAGGCTCCTCTCAATCAGTCTGCTAAATATATTTCCTTGTCATGTGCTGACTTCATCCCGAAACAAACAAAAATAACTAGGAGAACAGACAGCAAATGGTGATGGGAGAGTGTATTGCTAGGAAGTGACTTGGAAAAACACTGCTCTGGGAACCTGTTCCTTCCTAAACTGACATATCACCTTGGGTAGAGGAAGCCTAGGGAAGTGTTGCATTGTAATGATCTATAAAACAGGGTGTAAAGTGAGGGAAGAAAGCATACTGGTAATTTGTAATTATTCAGGGTCATGAGGGTGGGTTGTGAAGAATTACAAAGGACTTTATGAAATATTATGCTTAGGTAGTCAAATAAGAGATGGAAATGTGTTTTATGCAAAATAATGCATCAGTAGAAATGTGCTGTTAGCACTTAGGAGGGACATTTGAGGTTCTGTCCTATCGTTTCTGGAAAACAAGAGACCATTCATGCCATGGGAATAAATTTATTTATTTCTTCCCCCCATCCCTCCACTCTGCCCATGGTGTGCTGTTCTGATCCCTTTATCCTAGTAAAAGACACATTAAGAGATTCAGAGAAAGGTGATGGGAATGATCAAAAATAGAAAACAGTTTCTGTGTGAGGCAGGACTCACTTGCTGAGTCTTCTGCAGCCCAGACAGAGCTGATGTAGAGGGGATCTGAGAGAGATGGGTAGAATTATGGGAGACACAGAGAGCAGGGTTGGGAGCTGTTCATTACCTCTGTCAGCAGAAGAGCCAGGGCGTTGCAGAGAGTGCTGCTCCCATGGAAATCCTTTCCAAAGGGTTTTGAGGAAGTGGATTCACAGGATACTTAAAAAGTTCCTGGAAGAGACATCAGATAAGGAGAACTAAATGACAATCCAACAGCAGTCTCATGACCCCCTCTCAGCATAAACGGGCAAAGGCTGACTGGGAGATACCAAAAATGTGTGCTCTGCTTTTCCTTTCCCTATGCTCATGTTCAGTGCTACAGCTGGGGATAGGAGAATGGTGGGTCATTTTTCTCATCCAGTACAGCCATTTGTAGGTGACCAGGATTTGATGCAAAGTTGTAAATCTCATTTTTGCAAGCACTATTTCTAGTCAAAAATGCACAAAATGGAAGTGATATGTGAATGAGGTCGGGTTTTCTTTATTCTCTGAGACTAATAGTGTGTTTATTTAAATTTAACAGAATAAATTTTGGAAAAAATTCCATTCAAATATAAAAAGAAATTAATTATTTAAGGTGCTGCTCAAGCACCTGAAATGCAAAGCATTTTAAGTGGAAGTGAAGTTTCAGATCTTTGAATAACAAAATTCACAGTTGTTTCCAAATTGTGCACAGAAAAAATGTTTGGACCTGTAAACTGTCGCTCCAGACCAAATGACAATCTCATAAATGTTGTGAAAAGTCCTTTCCTTGCCTGTTTGATTTTAATTCAGCTCTGGCTATTTCTGATGAATAAATAAACAGATATATTTGTACATCGAATATTACTGCATATAAAGATATTATTACTACTTATAGTACAAGTAAACAAAAATTGAGAGTCTACAGCTGCAAAATGTTTAATTCATTAGGTCCCTTGGATTATTTTAAACAGGAGGTGTGATCTCTTAAAGAATGTAAAATTACTTCTTGCAGTAAATTACTGAAAGTCCTAGATTCGACACCTGAGGTATTACTTTTGGGGCATAAAAATACAAAGAAAAACATAAAGTCAGACACCTGAAGAATATCCCTTTACTTTCTTGCTGCCTGGAACATCTGTCCTCTACCACAAGCAGAATTATACACCCTCTGTTTCCGTAGCACACCATATAAAAAGAAGTCAGGAAACAAAACACTGCTTGGAAACTTTAAACGTAACTTTGCCATATGCTGTCCGATTACAACATCTCTTTTGTTGTTCTCAACTCAGTGAATTCACCGAGCAAGAGTTTATTGGCAAGCTACCAGATCACTAGCAATTTCATTTGTTTAGAGATATTTATAATTTCAATTATTTACATGCAGTACACTTCAAGTGCCAGAGGTATTTAGACTTTTAAATGGGGCCCAGAAGGATCATTTTGATAACACTCAGATGATTAGCTGAACAAAGGCTCTTTTTCCCTTAATTGGTTGCAGGCACAGAGTGTAATAAAGTCCCTTTATGAGCTTGTCACTGAATTGGGTACAAATGATGTAGCAATATTGCACAAATTAGCTGGAACTAAAATCCCCCAATACAGAAGTTTTCTTTTTCTTTCTCTTCTTAATAGAGTGCCTCAGTAACATACTCTACCTAAACACAGAGGCAAAGACCATTAAAAAACAAACCTCTTAGGAAGCTGTGAACACCACAGAGCGAATCTAGCTGGTGACAGCTCTGCATGTATGTTGTCTCCTGGTTTTAGTTCACATCTACTTAATTATTTGTTTTATGTAAATTCACTGCACATCTCCAAGAATAAACCTTCACTGGTGGTTTGCCGAGTCAGATATGAGTGATTATTGTGTTCTAGATGACAAATCTGAGTGACATGCAAGAATATCTTGTGCGGTCATGTCCATGGCCAGAGTAACTCTGCCAATAGAATGAAATTTTTGGCCCCAAATTAATTTTTCTATGAAAGGTGCAGATTCAGCAACAACTGACAGAAGCGCTTTCTATGTGTGTTAGTTTCTTCAGTCTCTTTCATCTCTTCAAAATTATGAAAACTTAATTTACTTTCAAAATAACTTTACCCATCCACAGAGGGATGGGAATATAGTTTTAGCAACACAGTCTCAGGCAAACCAGTGTGCAGAATCTTGCAGGTATGATCCCCCCTCATGTGCAGATTTCATATGATTGCAGACTTCAAATTAACTGCTTGAGTTAATGGCTGTATTTGACGTGTCTTTCCTTCCTTATATTATAATATAACTTCATTGTTTCCTCAGGACTCTCCCGTCTTCTTTGTATCCAGTTCTGGTTCTGTGCCTGGGTGGCAAGACCTTTCAAGGAAATAGATCTTGAAAAAACCACAGTGACTAACAGAAAGGGGCCGTGATTGCTGTAGTACAGAGAAGAGATGATTAACAGAAAAAAGTGATTGAGGTGTTAACGTATTTTGGGTGGAGTGTAGAATAGCCAGCTGCTGCTGACTATTAGCATGGAAAAAAAGGCATTCAAGGAGCTGAAGGATATGGTCAAGTTTTCTCTATTTCTGCCGAAAGATCAGGTGCTTAGCGGTAAAGTTCTCATGGAAGCATAGAAAAATCCAATACAGCCAGTGCAGAGACTGTGGAAGCTTCAGGTCTCCAGAAGGGGCACGTGTCTGCCAGAATGAGGGGGGCAGAAACCTCTGCTGCAGCCCCACAGGGGCGCCCGGTCCCTCCCCAACTTTCCTACGAACATTTTACATCAGTGGCAAGGATTTAACTCCGTGTGTATTTTGGGTGGGAGGGTAGCACTGAACACCAAGGACCCTCACAGCCTGGCTGCTACTTGGTGCAAAAACCCACTGTCTTTTTACTGGTGGGTGCTAACAGTAGTGATTAAGTCTAGTGTTATGGTATGGTGCATATGCTGGAAAAATGGTCATCGTGGAGGTAGATTCACTTTTACTATGAAAAGGAATTTGAGAAAAAAGCAGATTTTCCTATCATATCATGAATTTCACCATCTCAAAGCAAACACTGGCTTAATAGAAAGAATGTAATGAAAAAATATACCTAAATTTATCTCTTTTAAATGAGGGAAATTATTTTATTTTCATTTTTTGTCTCATGTTTGTTGCATAATATTCTAAATATACTAGAGGGTCCAAGGGAAAATTAAAAAAAATTAATGAGATTTTATTTGAGGATACAAAGCAAGGCTTCATGGAAATTTAAAGGTTTTTTTCAGTCAGAATAATCAGTTATACTTATCTCATTCGATATGCTATGAAGTAGGAATGGTGTACCTAGTGATATTTGTGAGGTCTATACAGCAAAGTTAAGCATTGCAATATTCCTGATGTTCTCATGCAGCCAGGACACATTTCCTTCTTTCTTTTCAACATGCATAATTCAAATGTTATTTCTCTGTTTTTATGCAATTTTCTTGCCAAGACTGATAGACTGAAGTCTGTTCAAATTCAACATCAAAATCCTCTGTTGGATTTATTTCTCATTTGCTCCTGTTCATTAAGGATACTGTTGATCTTGTTGAAAACTGAAAGAAATGCCATTTCAGCCAGAGCCTCATGAATAATGTTCTGGGTTTACACAACAGTAACTCAGTTAGCTCTCTGAAAAGCAGAGATTAATAATCATGAGAACCTGGAAGTTTTCTGTGAGTTAATCGGTGCTTTAGCACTGCATAATACAATAATATAAATGAATGGAAAGAAAGGAGAATCAGAATCGCAGAATATGCTGAGTTGGAAGGGATCCACAAGGATCATTGTGTCCAACTCTTAGCCCTGCAGAGCATTGTCCTCAAGAATCACACCATGTGCCTGAGAGCATTGTCCAAATGCTTCTTGAACTCTGTCAGGCTCGGTGATGTGACCACTTCCCTGGGGAGCCTGTTCCCATGCCCAACCACCTTCTGGGTGAAGAACCCTTATCTAATATCCAGCCTAAACCTCCCCTGACACAACTTCAGACTACTCTCTTGGGTCCTGTCACTGGTCACCACAGAGAAGAGGTATAGCACAACAGCCTCACTAATGTCTTCAGAAACAATGTTTTCTTTTGTCTTCAGTCTGAAATCCAGCCAAAAGTTGTAAACAAAACTACAGCGTAATGATGCTACAATGATGCAGCGTTTCCTACTTAACAACTAGGCAAAATATCAGGGTTCTTTGAATAAATAGCAGTGCTGTTGTACTTTGACAAGTGATAAATCTTGAGGTGCCTGTTAGAAATTGATCCTTGCCCATCATGATTTGCAGCTGAAATACATCCTCAGATGTTTCCTCATGACCCCTTGCAGGGTGGGAAGAGCAGCGGGAGGTGGTCACCACAAACTGCTCTTTGGTAGCATGTCACATAATCGCAGAATCACAGAACATGCTGAATTGGAAGGGATTCACAAGGATTGTTGAGTCCAACTCTCAGCCCTGCAGAGCGCCATCCCAAAGAGTCCCACCATATGTCTGAGAGTGTTGCCCAAATGCTTCTTGAACTCTGTCAGGCTGGTCCTGCCCCACCATTCAAGTGCTGCCCCACTTCCCTGGGGAGCCTGTTCCAGTACCCAACCATCCTCTGGGTGAAAAACCTTTTCCTGATATCCAACCCAAACCTCTCCTGACATAACTTCAGGCCATTCCCTGGAGTCCTGTCACTGGTCACCAGAGAGCAGAGGTCGGTGCCTGCCCCTCCTCTTCCCCTCACAAGGAAATTGTAACTGCAATGAGGTCTCCGCTCAATCTTTTCCATGCTGAACAGCCCAAACGACCTCAGCCACTCCTCATATGGCTTCCCCTGAAGGCCCATCACCACCTTGTGGTCTCCTTTGGACACTCTCTAACAGCTTAATATCTCTCTTATATTGTGGCAACCAAAACTTCACACAGGTAAGCTCACTCAAAACTGCTCAAGATGAGGCTGCCCCAGTGCAGAGCAGAGCGGGACAATCCCCTCCCTTGCCTGGCTGGCGCTGCACCTGCCTGATGCACCCCAGGACAAAGCTGGCACTCCTGGCTGCCAGGGCACTGCTGACTCATGTTCAACTTGCCATCGACCAGGACTCCCAGGTCCCTTTCTGTGGTGCTGCTTTCCAGCACCTCATTCCCCAGTCTGTCCGTACATCCAGGGTTGCCCCATCACAGGTACAGAACATGGCACTTTCCTATGTTAAATTTCATATGGTTAGTGTTTGCCCAGTCCTCCAACTTGTGGAGGTCTCTTTACAGGGCCTCCCTGCCCTCAGGGGAGTCAACAGCTTCTCCCAGTTTTGTATTGCCTGTGACCTTGCTTAGTATCCCATCCAGTCCTGAATCCAGGTCATTAATGATGGTGTTGAAGAGCACTGAGATGTTTTGAAATAAGATGTACTATTTTATCTGTTGCAGCTGGGAGTTTTAAACGAATATTTGAGTAAATGAAAAAAGATAAAGAAGTCTGCTGAGTTGTGCTTACTCCGCTCTTGCGTGAGACCAGGATGCAAACCCAACAGGCACTCTGAGGTCTTGGTTTCCTGTTCCTCACATGACTCTCGTGTCTCAGAAAAGCAGCAGGGGAAGGACACAGAGTAGATCCTCCCCAGCTCACCTCTGGCACCTAAAGCCAGGAGATTACTCACAGTTGTGATTTCCTGGTTAGAAAGATTCTTTTGTTACTGGTAATAATTGGAGTGAACTTAGACTCTTCTTGAGGATCATGGCCATGCTCTGTGAAGAGGCAACAGGGACGTAACATCCTTGTTAGTAACGATGAGACTTTGGCAGAAAAGCAATATTAATGGATTAAAATACTAGTTTGAGTGGGCCTGAAAGTCTAGCTTCTGTTTCCTGAGATTCATTACATCACTGAGCACAGTGAATTATTTTCTGAGAGAAATCCAAGTACTCAAAGTGGTGATTTTCAAATCTGATGCTGATCTTTCTGCAAGTTTTAGGGAGATTTCAGAGTTTTTACCCAAAGATAACTTCATTTTAGTTTCTGCTTGATCAGAAAAAAAAAAAATTATTAAAATGTTAATTTTATTAAAAAAACCCCTTTTATCCAAAACCAGGCTCCTTTAAAATAGTAAAAGAACACATCGTAAAATATCTGAACATCTTTCATATACATGATTTAATCTTTAAAGAAACATATTCCACTCTCATTTCTACTGACCCAGTCAAAATATGAGTGACTTAATATTCATTTAGAAAGTGAATTAAGCAGCTTGCAAGTACATTAAGGTTGTCTTTGCCCTTGAGTACATGACCCATGTGTCAATTTGATGGAGGAAATACAAACTCATGGTTTTTATGGTTTTTATATTTGCTTGTTCATCCTTCTACTAAAACTGAACAAACACATTCTCAATTTGATGCACTCCAGTTTCAGAGAACTAATTAAAAGTGGCAGAGGGTGATGCCCATAACTGTGATAATCAAAGTCACAATTTAAATTGAATCAATAAATCATCACATTCAAATGCTCAAAACACCAATTAATACAGCAGGTAATCAAGTCAAATGACTCTCTGTTACTCTTGCATTGGGAAATTTGAAAAAGAAGTCACTTAACACTCATTTTAACAATTAAACAGTGCAATTAGTTGACCTATTCAGACAGGAATGAAGAGGTTTCATTTAATATTTTTATGCTTGCTTTGATGACAGAACACGCAACAGCATCTTGGTTCATCTTCACAATTCCTTATATCTAGCTACCTTTTCCCCCTATTCCCAATATAATGCAGATTCATCACTGGGTGTCTGGAATTTGGAGAGCGTGCAATACTATTCAAATTAATAGCAGCTTTGTCATCTTTTGCTCCTTTAGGTTACCTGGTAGAGAAGGACACACAGTTTAAGACATTACAGCTGCTGCAGGAAAGACAACAGCACTTCTAGAGAAGATTCCTGCTTTCCCAAGACTGCATGGTGTTGCTTTGTTTGAGACATTTATAAATTGCAGTCAAAAAGATGGATCCATGCATTTAGAACAGGCAATGTGGCCCAGTATCTTCAGAATGAGCAATTTTGGGGTCCTAATTAATTATAGAAGTGTCCTTAAATAACTTTAGATTTTTATTGAACTCAAAGCTCTTCCAGTTGTAATCTAGGTAGGCGTTTTTCCAGAAACACAAATACCAGTTGTAATTGAGATGCATGCCTCCAAGTTTGATTAGGATATTTCTTTCTTTTTGCAAGACTTAATTCAGTAATTAATCATCTTCTTAAAAACAAAAATCTAAAATAACTCTAACCAGAGTATATCCTTCATCACTCTTTCCTTCATAAAATAATTGAATAAATATGGGAAGTAATAGAAAAAAACTTTTACTGTTTTATTCATTTTTGATCTAGAAAAAAATCAGAAGTTGATATTACATTTTGTCACAGTAAATTATATTCATAATTAAAAACTTAATTTTCCCCCCAAATCATCTCAGAACTAGATCCTGCCCATCACAGAAGTTACATGTGTCTTCTGACCCACTTACGTACAAAAATATGTAAAATTACTTCATTTATTAAGGAATTAATCCTTATTTCCCATTACTGAAAGGCATGATTAAAGAGAGGTTTCTTTTAAATAAACTGGAAGGAATCTGGTTTCTTTATATTTAATCTGCATCTCTTTTAAGATGTGTTTAACTGCAGAAAATCAAATTCCCTATATCTTTGCAGACATTGGAAAGAATACAAAAAGGCCTTAAAGCTCAAGGAGTACCAGTATATTAGTATTGAATATAAGGCCTACGGAACCCAAACAAACTCATGGAGAGAAACTCCAATTAGAAATCATAAACTTGGAGGAGATAGAGCAACCTTTTTAACAGGTAGAAGTGAAGCTGATAATTTTTATAACTTCCATGCACTGTGGGATTTTCCAGGTTTACTATTTTGCGAAAAACATTTGCATTTGGGCAAAGGAATTTACATTCCCATGTCGAGTGTTTGAACAAAGATATCAAAGTACTGTGTACATGTGCAGCTGTTAAGAGTGCTGGTTTTGTTACAAATGCTCCTGTGGAAGTTCTTAGAGAGAATGTCAAGCATCTTTGTCAAAAATTAGGTGTTATCTCTGATCTGACAAATGACTCCTAGCACTGAGCTCAAAGTTGAGAAGAACTGCACTGCCCATGCAAGCAGTGGGAGACATGAAGGACGTTCAGTAGTGTGTTCTCTGAGCAGTCAGGGGAGAATTCCAACTTTTTACTGCTCCTTTACTTTATCGGGTTGGGGATAATCTTGATTTCAGGCTTAGGAAATTTCTGGTCTCCATTTCAATGACTCACCTTCATCCATAGGTCAGGATGACCTGCCTAAAACCATTCAATTTATACATTAAATGGTATCATCTCTTGTTTTTTCTGTCCCTCTCACAGACATTGGCTCTGCAGGTAAGTAGGGTTTGGGGTTTTTTTCTATCTAACAAAATCCCTAATGGTGTATAGTTACAGAAAAATACTTCCTTTTCAGGAAATATTGACCTAATCTTCTGCATGCAGGAACTGTAAAAGCACTCCTACCAGTTTTAGTCAAACATGATTAGAAAATATGATTAAAAAAAAAGTTTCCTCTGCTATACAAACGTATTGGAGCAAAAAATCATCATTTCTCCTCAGGGTTATTAGTCTCTCCTGAACAGATGATCACATATCTTTGTATAATAACAATAATCTATGCTCTCAACTCAACAGCTTTCAATATTTTAACAGGGAGGAAGAATGCATGGTTCTATTCACAGCTGAATGCTAGGTCTATAAATTGTTTAAGTCTGAATTGCTATGAGCATTAGAGTAACAAAACACTAAATCCTATTTGGACATTGCAGCAATTTAGATTAGAATTCTTCTGATAATATTTCACACATTCCATAGCCATCTATATGCTAATGTTTCCAGCAAATTATCAAATGTTATTCTACACAACCTTTTTTTCCATAAATGACCTGTCATATTCGTAATGGCATCTGCATTTGGTGACAGTTTTTATTTTATCTAGCAAAAACTGCAGGTCCATAAAGAAACTAATTATATAGTTTCACGGTTGATAATATGGTTTCTAGTTTTATAACTAGTAATATGCAAACCGATTCAGTACAAAAAATTATCTTTAAACTCAAGGGATTTTCAGAGAGCTGGACTAGTTTTATAAATGATAGAAAAGATTTCATAGTCGTTACTCTAAGGCATCACTTTTTGAACTTTTCTGACCATTCTGAAAAAAGTTTGTTCTTATATTTCAGTGTTTTGTCCAGTATTTCTATTTCACACCACATTTACTTTTTAAGCTTCTACTGCAAACCCCCCAAAATAACTAGAAATAGAGATCCTCTCTTCTCATATGCAGAACAAAAACAAATAGATCAAGGCTCCCAAAATGAACCCAAGAATTGAGTCACATCTAACAAAAAAATCAAAAGGACTGTCCTGGTCTGGAAAGGAGCAGGAAGCGATACCATAATTATGGGGTGAGCATGAGCTGTAAGGTTCTTCTGAAATCTTCGCATCACTTGGATTCAGTTTAAATGCAACAGTCCAAGGCCAAGTTGCTCCTTTCTCAAAGGTGCAAGATACTCTCAGACAAGTTAACATGATTAACATAATTTGGCATCTGCATCTCTTTTCTTCTGGGTATTGTCTATATCTGATTACAGCGATAAAAAACTGTCATCTTCAGAAGAAAACATTTTTATTCAGCTCAAAATTTATAGGATATAAACATATCTCTATATGCATATTTTCTCTTAATTCAGGTAAAATGTGACAGATTAAATCAGCTAATTCTGTCTCTGGAAAAGATGGAGTTCTGGGGCCATGTTGCTTCTTTCCAAGGACTTCCACAGACTGATGATGAACCTTCAGCCTTTCTATCCTTATCAACTTTACTACTGAGCCCCAGAGCCTCCTTGGTAGAATAATCTTTATCAGCTGTATCCTTGAGTGTTCCCTTGTTAGGAGTTCTTCCTCATCTGCATTAAGATATTGAAATACCACTGTCAATCCTCTTTCTTTTCTATTTGTGTCATTTCCTATTGACTTCTCTGCTATAACACTCTTTGGGCATAAGATCATCCAAAACACTGTGATAGACCTGAACTGATTTCTGTCTGCTAAGGATTGAGGTTTGCTTATTCAAGACAAAAAAATAAACATGAGGGTAGGTCAATTTACAGTCAACTAGTAGTATTTGCTTAGTGTATTCTGAGCCAGCCTTATGCTACTGGGTAAGATAATATTGCTTTAAAATCAAGCTATGGAAAGTATTTGTAAGTGATGCCTTAGATTTCCCACTTGCTTCTCAGCAATGCAATATGCAAATAGTCATTTTTAATTCTCCTGACTTTGGGAACTCTTAGTTCTGTAGCAATCCTGAGTAGGTTAACAGATGTTACAGATCCAGATCTCATGAACATTCCTCTTTCTAAAGATTTGCACAACCCAAGCCTGCCTTTGTCATTTTATCATTACATCTTCTGCTCTCTGTTGAGATACCAAGATCCAGGATCACTTTTATGTGAATGGCTGATTATGGGTTTTGTTTCTTAAATATTGGGGTAGCACATAAAAAGTATTTCTCGTTAGGAATTTGTCACTTTACTACACGATCACTTTTCTTTCAAATAAAAAAATACATAGATTGTTAATTCTCTCTGTCAGCTATAGCATCTAACAAAAATTAAGCCCAATATGACCTCCTTAGGGCATCCAGCTGTTACAACTGCAAATGAAAGCATTGGGTTTCACAGAACCAAAAGACTTTTAAATCAAAGTAGATAGGAAGTTTCTAATCACAACAAGTTACCATTCTGTTCCCCTGCTGAGGAATGTGCAATCACTAGACCAGGCTAAATCTATTCCATGGAAAGTTTGTACACTTTATTGCAAATTTGGAATCACCTACTGATTTTGGGGCTAATACTCATGCTAAATTACTCTCTGATTTTCAGATTTGTGCAGTCACAGCCTCTTGGATGTGACTATTGGAGCTATTATCTCATAGCTTAGAGGCTCTAAGGCTCTTTCTTTGTTATTACTGTTTATTATGAAGTTGATGGATGCAACTTGTGTCTCCGTCTAATTAAGGCATAAAAGAACTCATTGGTCTAATCTTACTCTTTAACTAGGTATGAGATTTCAGCAGATGGTCAATGTGTACAGCGCATATTAAAGAGTCTTTGGAACACTGACAAAATGAACTTCATTGCAGTAATTCACAAATGTATTCTCTTTGCTCAGGGACCTGGTTGCACATGGTGGGTAATGCAAAAAGATGGAACAACACGGTGTGTACCACAGGGAGATCTGATTGTTGAGTAAAAACTGCATGTAGTGTGAAATGCCTGTATAGCACTGCTTGCTGAATGTCACTGCTACTGTTTGCACATAGCTGTATATATGTGTATATATATATGCATGTATTAATGTGTGTGTGTAGAGTTAGAGTATATTAGTTTGGGCTGAGAATATGGGATAAGGGGTGGAATGTCTTGGGCTGACTTTATGATGTGTATCCCCTATCGCCTGCTCTATGCCCAGCCATGATTCCTGTGCCTTTCTGTGTCTTTAAAACTGGGCGCAAGAGAAAGAAAAAAAAACATATGAACTTTTCAAAAACAATTTTTGTGTTCAAAACATGGGGGAAGATAGCTGCTGCTGCTGCAGAGTGGAGGACAGCACCTTCCTGCTTTCCCCGGCTCTCGGCTCCTTTTCTTGGAAGACAGAGACAGAGAGTTAAACTCCTTTTTTTCCCCGAGACTTCGTTTTTTCCTTCTTCTCTTCTGGACTGTTCAGAACACCAGAACATCAGAACCTCACTGGGAGACCTCACACCTCAGCCCGGAGGGGCCCAAGCTGACCCAGCTCCGAAGAGGAGAGAGAAAAAGAGACCACACCCACAAAAAGGACTCAAAAATCTTCCCAGGTTTTCTCTCCACAGCAAAAGATTTTATTACTTAGCATTATTCTTTTCCCATGTGTTTGTTAAATAAATAGTCTTTTTTCCCTTTTTCACTTTCCTCTGAAGAATTCTTTCCCGAACCTGGTGGAAAAAAAGTAGCTGTAACCTGCCTTCCATAGAGGAGATGTTCCTCCCAAAATGTTCCTCCAAATTTTGTCTCAAACCAGAACACTTTCCTAAGACAAATACGTCTAAAATTTATCAATCATTTTGAGTTTCGGAGGCTTACTCTGAGCTTTGTCATGAAAGTTAACTTGTTTCTATTGTATCTTGGGGAATAGTTTGAGCAAAACTACTCACACCTTGCAACACTTCATTTTGTTTTCTTTTCTGCTCCTTCCTGAAAGGAACTGTCAAAACCCATTTCTACAGAAAAAAAAGCAGTCTAGCTTTACTTCTCTTGAATACACTTATAGGGTAGATACCCAATACAATTAAACCACTGTAATAAGAATCTGTGGGTACAAAACGATGTTTTTGAAAATCTGTTCTAAGTTTAAACACAAATTTTTTTTATGCATAGTAGTCCATATACTTGGTAATTTTTTTCCCCCTAAATATTTCAAAAAATAAATGATGGACTTGAGAAAAAAAGCCCAAGCACAGCAAAAGAAGAAGAATAGATCTCTTATAGTATCTGTCAGGAAGCAAGTCAGTCAAATAACAGTGCAAAGGTGACTGCATCTACATGAGCTAAAAGCAGATAAAAATATTTCAGATCAAACTTTAAAATGTGGTCACATATAATGCCATTGTTCAATGGATTATTTAAATGAGGAGAGAAAAGAAACAGAGGGACGGAAAGATAAAACAAAGGGAAAGAGACGGAGTGTGAAGTAAAGGAACAATCAGGCAGAGAAAAAGCCCTATGAATCCCCTAAAAGAGAAAAGCAATTACAGCTAAAGATGTAACAAGTGACAAAAGGACAGAATGTAATGTACTTGGAACTGAATAGAAATGTAATGGGACATACAGCATGATGGAAATCATCTGCTTTGTATTCCTTTCATTTGAATGGTGCACATAATTAATTTTCCTTTTTTGAGATAAGGTTTTTAATGTTCTACCTGTATTTCCTGTCTGGCTTTCCTAATAATGATTATAGTTTTACCTTAAGACTCTTCCAATTCACACTAACATCAAACACTTCCTCAGTTTTACTACACTAAAGATTTTTTTTCCAGATCTTGAAAATTTGCATCCAATCACAATTCAGTTATCCCAATATCTCATCTTCTACAACAGGCACTTGACATTTCAATGGGGAAAATTAAAGCACAGGGCCAGTCTCTGATTTCTGTCTGCTGGTCTCCAAGCCTAGGGATTCCAGAGTCAGAGATTACATCTACACATTTTTGTTTAATAGCAATTGACAAATTAATTTTATCCTTTCATCAGTAACATCTTGTAGCATTGAATTTTATAATAAAGGCACATTGTATAAAAAACAATTTTTTAAAAATATTGTAAATCTACTCTCTCTCCTTTAAATCTTGAGTTACGTTTAGTGAAAAATCTTTCCCTAGCAATTATTCCATGAACTTAATGATATTCTATTCCTTTACAATATTGCCCCGTTTGTCTGTTTCGAAGCTGAATGTGCCTAGACCATTTTGTCTACGTGTTTGTCTGGTTTGCAGAAAATCAGGCTGAGGTGTGACCTCATTGTTCTCTACAGCTTCCTGAGAAGGGGATGAGGAGAAGGAGGTGCTCATCTCTTCTCCCTGGTATCCAGGGGGCGTTTGACTAAATATTAGGAATTATTTCTATATCAACAGGATTGTCTCACAAGAGGTAATTAATGCCTCAAGCCTGTTACTGTTAAGAGACATGTGGACAATGCCTGTAATAATGTATTTTAATGTTTGGTCATCCATGGAGTGGTCCGGCAGTTGGACTCAATGATCATTGCAGGTCTGTTCCAACTTCAATATTCTATTCTATTCTATTCTATTCCATTCTATTCTATTCTATTCTATTCTATTTTCCATCCTAGTCTTTCTCACCTTATTCAAGCCCTTACACTAAGTGTCTCTTACTTTTCACTGGACTTTATGCAAAGGTGGATTTTCTTCTCCGTCCATAATTTTATTACATCTGGCAACCCTCTTGGTTCACATTTTGCATTCACTTCTTTCATCATTAAATTCCAGGATATTTGTTCTTTTGTGATATCTGCTCTTCTTACAGACAGTGATTTCCTCTTCCATCTAACATCAGCTTCTCCATTTGATATTTCTGTCTAGTTTCATTCTATCTCCAGATGCTCTGGAATGGACCAAATGTTAACGCATTTCAGGCAATGATATCACGTCAAAGCCTTTTCAAAAGTTCAAGACATATCCCAAAACTGGACTCTTTCAAAAATTCCTGTGTACCATCCTCCAAGTTCACTTCCTTCAAACTTGCAACCCAGCATTGGCAAAAAGATAGGAAGGGACAATCAGTTCTCTCAGTGGAGGAGGGACACCAGTGTAACCCCAAGGGGTCTGTGTAACAGCCTGCTCTTTAGCATCCTTAGAAAATGTCCTTTAATATCCTTGAATATTCTTAGAAAGTTCACCTTGGAGAACTTTGCTGATAATGCAAACTTATCCAGAATGATACAAATAAGTACTAACCCAGAACAGTTGCACAGGATCTCTGACAGCAAGTCATAAAATTCAGCAACAATAAACCCAAAGTGTGCAGATGGGAAAAGTAACCTGAACTTTGCACAAAAAACGACGGGCCTTGAATTTATCAACCAGGAACAAGCTGGATTTTTACAAGTTTTTGAAAAATTTGCCTTTGTTTACAGCAATAGTTAAAGAGTGTAAATAAAATTACCTTATCCCCAAGCAGTCCAAATCCCTTTCATTGGTTTAATAATTACTTTGAAACAGTAAAAGAAATTCAAATCCCAACATTGTGTGGGGTCATTCGAAAAATATTCAAAAAAATGAGTAAACATGGCATTTTGTGATATGGTTAAGTGGGTATGGTATTACAAGGTTGGACTTGATGATCTTGGAGGTCTTTTCCAACCTTAATGATTCTATGATTCTCTGATAGGCTCCAAGTTGATCTGAATGCTCATGTCCAAGATCCAGTAAGGAAGATAGTGGCTGTATTTTTCCATGCAATGTGCTCTAGGATGACCCTGTTTGAACAGGGAGGTGGGAACAGATGACCCCACTGCTGGTCCCTTCCAACCTTATCCATTCTGTGATTTTGTGATTCTGTGATTCAGTTGTTAGGTGTTCCTCAAAAATATTTTGTAAGTTTTTTTAATGCTTTCATCTAATGATGCCAGCCAGAATGCCACTAATCGTAAAAAGACTCATTTTGCTTTCTTAGACAAGCAAAATTTCCATTAAAATCAATTGGCATGTTGTCCAAATTGGCTTCTCAGATCAAGCATAGAGCTACCAACAGGCTGTGAGGACTGGCAGCATGCATGCCATTCCCCTTGCAGAGCAACTGATTTTGTTTAAATTCCACCTATATTGTTAAAGATAGAAATTTAATCTAGGAATTAGAGATAGCTTTAGACTGATCAATATTCACATCGTGCTCAGACAGGCCCATTTCAGAAAAGCAGCATATTTAAAACCAAGGAACTACTTACATCCATTTCTATTCAAAATGTGTGCAGCCTGTGCTGAACTGAGGCCAAAAAATTCTTTAAGATCCCCAAAGATGCTACATAAAGCAAATATATACACATACCCTCCCAAATGAGTGCTTAAGTTCTACTTTTTCCCTACTCTCTGGCTTGGGAGAAAATTATTATACAGTTCTTCTTTCTCGATACCAGTACTTGGAGATGTTCTTTGGCTGAGCTTTCAATAGTTGGGTTTATTCCTGAGACTCGGCAGTTAAAAATATATGCAACAAGGCCAGCCAGACCTTGTATACATATATTTCCCTCTTTCCTCAAGAGAAGTAGATAGATTACAGTATTCTTCTTAGACATAACCAAAAAAAATCTGCTTAAAAATTTATTGAACATGTCACCCCAAAATTTTACAACCCATTTATGATGCAACCTCAGTCTGAGGAAATATTTTATATATAGAATAAACCACATTTTATATATCTGGTGATTTTCCTCTACATCAGCCAAAAGTCAGGAATGAGAGACCATATTGGGAATTTGGCTGAAAAATATCAAATAAATAAGACCTTTGAAATTCTGCCATTAGGCTTCAGAAACCTTTCAAACATCAGATTAATGTTTATTCTTCTGATAAGAAAATGAAGGAAAGATATTATTGTTATGATGATTTCGTGCTGAAAACCTTGTCTGAAGTACCAGAGCCATTCAGGGAAACTGCACAGCACAGAAATTATAAATAGCTAGATTATAAAAGAAATCAGAGCATTCAAAGTCAACACAACTGTCTCCTGTAGATGCCAGTAATTAAATTTCTTTTATCTGGTGGAAGAAGCGCTGCCAGCTTCCTATAATGAACTCAACATCACCTCAAGGCTTTTAAATCTTAGCGCTTTTACAGTCATGCATCAAAGCTGAAATTAGAGATCTCATGTATTTTATGATAGAAATGAACACTGTGCATACATGATTGGACATCAGAGGAGCCCTATTTCTGGGGCAGCTCACCAAAAGAAAACATTCTTAAAAGAAAATTTTCTTGATGTATTAGCAATTGTGAATTAAATCACAGCAAAATAAGTTGTACGAAAGCGCGTAATGAAGAAATGACTAGAAGAAGTCAAGATTGAAAAAAAAATAGTCTCAGAACAGACTTTAAGCTTTTGTGAATGGGATTAAAAATTTCACTTCCTTGCGTCCCAAGCATTATCCATAGACTCAGTATGATGTAGCCCCTGTGACAGCTACATTCATGGTAAGAGGCCTGGAAAGTGTTTGCCTGACACCTAACTGGGTGTCATGACTTCCATGCTTTCAAAGCTCAGCTCCTCAACAGAAAATCTTGAGACGCTCCATTGAAAGAGTTCCATTTCTGTATCTTTTAAAGAGGGATTTGGGATCTCAGATTTAGGGGCAACACCATGGATCAGGCTGTCCTATAGCTTTTTACTCTGTAAAATGATGTTTGCAAGCAGTTCGCCATACGGGACAATGGTAAACAACCAATTGTTCTGCCCCCAGCATACCTCTCACAAAATTACAGGCTTGGTACTGCAGCTCATATAAACTCCAGTGCCCATTCGTGCTTACCCTTAGCCTCCCTTCCTGAACCTCCAAATTATGTCATTAAGAGTATTTGCATTTACTACAAGCAGTGAAAGAGACTGCTCTTTAGATATATTCCTTCTTTTCCTCTAACCCACATAACACCTTTCTTTTGGCTTCACAGTTGTCAGTTCTGCTTAGATGCTCTGTTGGTGTGACAAAGGAGAGACTTACTGTCCAGTTGTAGAAAATGCCCACATAGCCGAGGTACGTGTCAGGTGTGTAACCTGTTCTCAGTAACCTGTTCGTTCTGTCTGCTTGCCCTTCCTGATCATTGCTGATCCTCTGACAGTTTGCTGTGTGCCCTTCTGCGTATGTTTATGATGGGCAATAGTTATACCTGCCATTCAGGGATCAGTATCAAGAAGTTACTCCTCATCCCTGTTGAGTGGGTTCTGTTTCTCACATGTTAAGTCATGAAGCAGTCTCTTCTTTGCCTCATTAAGTCTGTATTTTCACGCTCCATCAGCTTGTTTCCCTATTTTCTTAAATGTGGATTGAACTTCTTTGAGGCAAGGACTTTCTTTTTATTGTTTGTACATCTAGTTCAATAACCTTAGTGTCATTAGTTACACCGAGAGTGAGATCCCAGACCATTCCAGTTGCATGCAATGCTTTGATTTAATGTTTTATTAAATAAAGACAAATGTAATTTGTTTTGTACAAGATGAGTAACTTCTTCACAGCTCTGTTGACCAACTTTCTGGTCATAAGACAGGAAGGATTCTTTTCACGTGATTGATACTCCCTGAGGGTTTATTTCCAACATTCTTGTGCTAAACATTGTTTATTTGGGGTTTGTTTTTCTTGTTTATTTCTAAAGCATAATATCATTAATATCAGATCAACTATATTTAAGTGTCTTTGTCATTAAAATATCAAAAGAAAACAGATTTTCTGTGCTTTAACTACTTTCCTGAGGAACTCTGCTGCTGCAATGACCCTGTTTATTAGAATATTTCTCTAACCTTTATTTTCTCACATATACTTATTTACAGTATTCTATCCACAAAAAGCAAGGATGTGACTCAATTTTTCAGCTTTTTTCTGCCACAGGTAAGTAAGAAAGAAAGAGAATACAGTATATTAAGGCAAAGAGATTCTAATAAATACATAGTATGGCATAACTTTGGCTGAATTCAGGCTGAAGGAAATAGCTATTTCTTCACAATTAGAACTCCAAACAAGGAGATAAACCAAACTGTGCTTTCCAGATAAGTGAAGAACTCATCCTAACATGCAGTAGAAAATAAAATATGTATCACAATGACTACAGAGTCTTCTGGTTTTTTGTTTTTACCCTTACTTTGCATCTACAGCTCAGGCATTTATTCTTTGGATGCTGGCTCTGGGTTTAGCAAGAACCGGCCTTAGTGTTTTGTAGCAGTTAGGTGGGATGTGGGCCTAACAGACCTAAGCATGGATCAACTGACAAGTCCCCTCTTTTCAGTTTTACTCTCTTAATAATTTTTTTTTTTTTTTAAGGTCCCACTCTAACACCTAAATCTGCAAGGATGTTTTTGCTGCATTTGTTTGAGTTGTTGAGACTAGACTGTAATGATACAAAGATTCAACTAGGTTTAGTCGTTGGTCCTTCAGTGATCCGGTAAAGCAAGAAATTTTGTCTCAAAAATAAAATGTTCCAGGCTGTGTGTTGATTAACATGAAAAATCTGCAGTCATATTAGAGAAAAATCTGCTCAGAATCTTTCATTTGCCTTTCAAGCACGCCGGATGCTGGTTTGTTTTTTTTTTTTTTTCCTTAATTTCCCTCTTAAACACAGAGTTCTCTTCATTGATTTTAAAGATTTCTAATATGATAAATCGAACAAGTTGCACTTTTGGAATGCATAGGTGCTCTGACACATATACAGAGACTTTGACATGAGCGGTGGTGCTATACATGACCTGCTGGCAAGTTTACAGTTTTTAAGCATTTGTAACAACTATCCCTATTTAGATTTAAAGTAAAATTTAAAATGAAAAAAAATTAAGCTGATCTCTTGTCTATCACACTAGTTACTTCACTGCAGTTATATTATTCTTCCTCCCTTTGTAGATATCACTCTGTTATGTTGCACTGTCTCTTGGATTTTTCTTTTTTGCTTTTCTTCTACCTACCATTTACTATTATAGCTACCAAAGGAAGTTCACAAAATCGGTATGATTACTATTTTCCTTTTGAGTTAGTTAACCCTAATGAGATATTAATTTTCCTCATTAACATGGTACACATTTCCTAACAATAATTAATTTGTGTTTCCCAGATAGAAATCAACCAAGTTTTCATTATAAATCTTTTCTACAGGGTTAAACATTTGGTGCTCCTTTTTCCACAGTGAGAAGCAGACTAGCAGGTCTTTATTTTTTTTTTTTTCCCCAGAAACTGAGTGATTCATGTACACCTGAATGGATACATTGAGATCTAGACTAGTCAGGATTTGCCGCCTTTGCCTTTAGGGAAGTCTACTAGTCCCTGCATTATAATTCTGTCATTCTGGCAAGAAACTTTCCAGTGATGGATCTTGAGTGTCCAGAGGGGACCTAGAGCAGAAGATCTTATGTTTCAAACATTGATGTTTTCCCACAATGCAGTCTATGAGCAAAATTTCGTGCTGTTTCTTTCTCCTAAGCATAAAAAACCACACTCTCAGTCTTCTACCCTCTGCTTAATATATTATATGAAAGAGAATTTTATCAGTAGCTTGTTAAAAGGATCTGTAAGTAGCTAGGAAAGGATCTGTAGGCAGTTATTTTATGTGCCCTGCAATTTCAGGGCAACTTTACAGAAGAGGAAGCATGAGCCATTATCTCAATGCTCTATCAACATCAGGTAAAGAGCTGTGTCTTTGGGGGTTTTTTTCTGTTTGCAGGGTCAATGGATCATACTTTGCCAGCTACTAAATATTAGACCAAAATTCATGTTCTGAGATGTCGGTTTTCCACATCTTTTAAAATGAACATTAACAAAAAAATTCTACAAATACAGTACACTGACCTTATAATCTTTTCAACATTTCAACAGCCATCCCTGGACAAATATATGATCTTGTTAGAAAGAAATGCAAAAACATACAGATTGGCGAGACTAAATTAAATGAGAAAAGATTACTTTTAAATTGAGAGTTTATCAACTGAATTCGCAAATAAATAGCCAGTGAAGAAGGGACTGAATTTACATTTGTAGGTGAATTTTCATGGTGAATGAAGGACATGACTTATTTGGTTATCCGATACAGGTATGTCCCATTTCACCATGTGCATATTTTATTGAGTTTCTGTAGTTTGTTCATCATCTTGTGCAGGTGAAGTAACAAGCACTCATCTACCTGCATGCTTGAGTAGATTAGTCTGCATAATTACGTTTGTGTCTTGCACAGGGACACCACTGGATGGGTTTATCTTTAAGCTTCCACCAAACAGCTGCTTAGAGTGAATAGAAAAAACCTTTTTTTACTTCATTAATGTACAGCTTATCTCACAAATACTGTATAATTGTATTTTCCTACTGTAACATACTACGTATATATTTTCCAAGATAACTCTGGGAATCATGTGTCCAGTCAGCTTTTGCTACAACATCTGATTAAACTCAAAATTAGAGGTTTCAGTGAGTTAAACATATCCTGAATTAATAGAACTTCTGAACTGATGCTGTCATTTATGAAACCAAACCTGACAAACTCTGGATTATAAATGACTATGTGGGGTAGCCTGTTACCTTACAGTGAAAACTCTGTCATTATTATAATGATAGCTAAAAGTATAAATAAAATGAGTGTTGCATTAGCTGAATCTTTACAGAGCTGTGTACAGTGAATTCAATAAATATTCAAAAATCTTTTCACATACATTTTTCAAAAGAGCGTTCTTAGAAGTGTAATATCTGATGACAATAATTTAAAAAAAAAAGTCAAGCTTTCACTATATCAGTGATTCTAGACAGGCTAACACATCGCTTTCATGTACTATTAGATGTCTTTTTTCTTTATTTATGACACTAACAAAGATTTTAGAGTTATGAGTTTAGTACTTTACTACTTGGTTTTGGGAGTTCTTATTAAGGCAGGTTCTGACTTCAAACAGTTTTCCTGTTTAATCAAAACCAAGCTAATGCCATATCAGGTAGCGTGCATTCTCGTAAGAAATGGGTTCCAGTCAACGATCATTCTTTTAGTTTCATACATTAAATCCTCTCTTTCAAGTGTCATTAGTACAAATCATCTTTCCAAAGGCTTCTAAAGATTTCCTTTTATCTATGTTTGTGTTTGTTCTTTCCCTTTTACAGCTGGTGTACCCTCACACACGCTTGTCACTCATTTTACTAAGCCACAAAAATTGTAATACGCATGTCACTGACACACAAAAACATTAGTGGCTTTATCATACTGATTTAGCCATAGCCACAGCCCTGGAGTTTACTATACAATAAAGTGGTGAACATGGCTTGGACAATCCAAAATATACAATACCAAACCAGTAAGTATCAGTGGTGGTGTAACATTTACAATTCAAACTGCTCAACACAAAATTAAAGAGAATTCCAAACATTAAAATTAGTTTTCAAGTGAAATCTTGACACAGTGGCTGAACCTTTCTCAACCTTATTGTTGTATTTCATGTTGCAAGTTCAAATGGACATTTCTGCTGTCTGTACCATTAAAACTTGTGCATCTCTGACTCCAACAGCTTTAAAGAATCCAACATTAGGTTCCAGGGTGATATTTAGCAATAACAAAAGAAAAAAAAGAACTTTAGTGATCTTCAATCTCTACCAAATTCTAGTAAATTTTTTGCATAGGAAAATAGGGATTATATGCAGAAGGCTTAATGCTCTTTATTATCTATTAGAAAATATTTAAAAGGATAAGTATAGACAATCACATTTAAAATTAATCATCTTAAGTTTGACATTAATGGAAAAGTCATAAACAGAAAAAATACCCAGCATAAAAGAAAAATTACCTATAGCTTTTTGTGAACTGAACTCAGAAAGTTTAAAATAGTGTAATATTTATTATACTTTTTTATTCTCATTTGCTATTAGGCTTGTGCTTAGACGAAGCATAGCAAATCAGAATACTCTTAATGACATCCAGAAAACAATGAGACCAAAACTAAGGATACAAACTTGAATTCATAGAAGTTTTTGGCAATTAGCTTAAAATGTGAAATAGACACATGAAAAGAGAACAGCAAAATCTTGCATGCATGTATAACTCTCACAAGGGTTTGCCAGTGCTCAGCCTGTTTGGTCTCAGACTTTGCCTTTGCTGTCCTAGCAGTGAATTTACATTAGTTACATTCAAAGATGTGATAGTCTCAGAAAGATATATGACACAGACTTATCATTTTATCACAGGACAAAATGCTGGGCTATCTTTTCTGTTTATTAAGTAATGGTTCTTTCCAGGTAAGCACAAGAACTAGAAATAGTTATTGATTTTGCTTCTGTTTTCTCACAGGAAATTAAAGTCTTTATCTAAAGTACATAAATCTCAGGTGCATAAGATAATTAACGTATCCTGAGCACACTTTAGAAATGCATGAATACTAAGGTAAAGAGGTCAAATCTGTTTGAAAGGCTAGCCAAATTTATACATTTTAATGTCCTGCTGGCAGCTATAGAAACCTGGCACATCACAGCAACATTTAAGTATTTTTTAAGCTATAAAAGTCAAATAAGATGCATCTGTTCCAGAAAAGAAAAGGTTGCAATTTGTGCTTGTATCAGTAAAATTAATGAGTACCTTCAAGCATTCAGTCACGAAGCTATCAGATGTCATAAAACAGAGATGATATTAACATACAGGACTTGTTTCAGCAATAATGTAGTTTACATTTCAGCAATCACAAATTGGTTTGGGTTGCAGAACCACTCTTTCACTCCCTGATAGGGAGTGAAACATGATAGGATTAGTTTAGGTATCTCTAAACAAACCTGAAAAGAATAACAACTTACCTCGACCTTAAATCTGAGGGGATGGTGAAACCGCACTTTTTCCTAGAAATGATTTTCAGTTGCCCTACTTGATTGAAAGTTTTATTTACCCCAAGTGCCCCTTCTATAAATTAAGTCCATTGCTATTTTTATCTTTCCATGTTGACTAGAGAGATAATTGATCCTAGTTCCCTTCATTATATCACCTTATACAACTGCAGACAGTTCTGTCTCCATTCATCCATTTATTTAACAGACTGAACAGTCCTGTTCCATAGGTTCTAGTTTGTGAGGATTTAGTTATTTTTATTGTTCTTATCTAACCCTTCTGCTGTTTGAAAAAGTCTGGTTTAAAATGTGGCTTTCATGGTGAATGCAGAAAAGAAATATGGCTGAATGCCAAAGGAAGTTTTTACATAAGACACTCTGCAGCTAAAGTATTCATTGAGGTAAACTACCATTTCAGCTTACAGGCCATGCACAGACAAGGTGATCATTATATACTATTTTGCTGTTATGAGTTTATCCTGTTTTTGAAGAGTATTAATGCCCAGAACAGCTTGCTTTACAGGGGAAGCCAGGCATTGGGGTTTTTTTGGAAAGAATAAGCACATTTTTTAGTATTTGTAAACTATTCATCACCTGGAATTAAAATATTTTGAATACCTTCAACCTCAGCACTACAATGGAACTTACTCAGCTGAAGGAATATAACTGTATGGAACTGGAGTTTCTAAGTTAAATTTTGCATATGAAAGTCTGATGATATACATCTGCTTAATATCTATATTCTCTTTCATCTTATAGATTGGTAATATTTTTCCCCGTTTCTAAGGAAAGAAATTTTAAAAGATCTCATTCAAAGGAATCTTTCAGATAAGTGTTTTAGCACAAGGCTTCGTTAGATGTCCAGCATTGCAAATGGTAGATTCTGAGTGCAAACAAAATTCAGCATAGAACTAGACCTGTTAAAATATTAGTGATTGCACGTCTATATTTTATTTTTTTCCTTCATCTATATCCTGCATTTCTTACATTGTAATATGTGCTTGCTTTTTATTTTGTGTGGGGAAAAAGCCCTATTAACATACGTAGCAAGCATATTCAACGCAAGAGAAATGAAATAATTTTTTCTTAATATTCACTTCAGTAATAACATGCTTATGCTTTTCCTTTTTAAAAAAAAAATTTATTTTCTTTAGCAACTGACATTGATCTCTAAATGGAGACCAGTTAATTGCATGTGCAACAGCCCAATGGTGTACTGATATTCAGGCATGTACCCATTAGGAATTTTATTCTCAAAATTCTGAAATATTCTTAATAAAACTCTTGGACAGAATGAACTGCATTCTTATGAACAACATCTTGACATATTATTGTCAGATGATCAATTTAAACATCAAGCAATCTTTCAATCTACACAGTGGATGTATTATTGCAAAAGTGTCAGTTTGTTTACTGGGCTAGATGCTCTGAAGTGTTGTCTCTTTTCACGTTAAAGGTCAGTTTGAAATTTCTTTCATTTTCTGCCAAAAAAATCTATGAGCATTTCATAAAGTTGTGATCTTGTTTCTTTCTTTCCTTCTCAGATCAACAGAAAATGGTATCTGTAATGCCACCTGAGACACATCAATCTATACTCATGGCAGATATATCATCTGTGAAACTAGTTCAAGAAAACTGTCAGGTCTCATTGGGAAAATTAAGCTTTCTATTAGGGGAATGAATCATACATGACAAATACTGAATGATAGGTTGGAAGAAGTTATTGTTCGTGAACTGCATTTCAGATTCAAGCTCCTTCTCACTTCACAAAGGTAGTAGTCAGTTCTTATCACTCCTTTAATTTATATATATATTTGCTCATAAAAATCTGTTGCACCATTCTACAGATTTAGGACATATCATAAAATAATTATTCAAGATATTACCATTTTTCAGATAAGTGGAGAATAAATTATAATTCTCAATCCTTCATTTAGCAGAAACAAAGAAGTTTTATAAACTGCCATTTTTCTGATTAGGTTCTACTGTTTTTCTTCTGTCATACTGGTAAGAAAATGTTTCTTATGGCAAAGGTGGCTAAACCTTCACAGACTGAGATCCAGGAAAGGAAAATGTGCAATATTAGACAGACAAAGGTTTTAAAACAGAATCACTGAATTTAGCACTCATATGCTGTTGCATGAATTACTAAAGAATTGAGAGTTTTCTATGTGAACCCCAAGACTGGCTAAAAGGCCTCTCTTGACACACCTGGAAAAGGCCTTTTGGTAGTTTCGAAAATGGTTTTACACCTGATAACCATGTGACTGTATGCATACTCATGCAGTGCATGCACTTAAATGCTGACACTACGCTGCTGCAAATAGCTGACTCTGAATCTGCTGCAAAAATATAATGCTAATTGCACCTTCATTTTCAGAAATGGTGACTTCTACCGACAGCAACTTTGATTCTTCTGCTCTTTTACAGCTGAAGAAAATCATTGCCTATTCTGTTGTACTGCAGATATATTAGTGGAAACACGGTAAATCAGCCCCTGTGCTCTTAAGAAGCAGTTTTATTCTAGTCTAGTTAAAAACCCCAAAACACCCAGATCCGGACTGTGAGAAAAAAATAGGAACTTTGAGCTAAATGACAGTCTGGTGCAAGAGCTAATGATGACTAGCTGCAAGGTAGCCAGTATAGATGAGAGGAGAAGTGCCTAGGGTGACAGTCACTTCAGAACGGATTGGTCAAAGTGTTAAAATTAATTACTGCAGAAAGACTCTTTTTGCCAAAGAATGAGATTAGGAGAGTAACCTCTGCAGTGCTAGGCCTGAATTTCTAACGCATTCTTAGTGCAAGTATATCCTGATGGCTCAGAGTCATACTTAGCTGGTCACTTGCAAACAGATAAATTCAGCCCCAATATACAGACATAGCAGTAACATGGTGAAGCTATCTCTGAGAATCAAAGACATGTTAAATTACATTTGACAATCTCATTAGCTGTCTGCAGGACATGCATTTACATTTCAAATATCTGAAATGTTGTAAACAGCTAGAGCTCTCTTTTAATAATTGTGCTGTCAAAGAAGCATTTGTTCCATTATAGAAGTGGAGAATTTACTGCAAAAATCCTCTAATACATTTGTTCTGGCATAGTAGTAAATTAAGGATGTAAATAACACATGAATATTTAAGAATAACCGAATTATTAACAGATATCTTAGTAAACAGATATATATACACACACACACATATACATATGTACATAGTATACATATAGTAAGAGAGCAAGATAATTGTAAGATATCCTAGAAAGTATGGTAAAACCACCTTTATTTAAAAAAATGTCAGGAGCAAGAATGATGATTGTTTGCACAATTTTAATACTGTACTTCTGTATTAGCCCAAAATCACAATCTTAATCTATTTGTTTTCATAGTAATTTCTCACCACTGAATCTTACCTCACTGAGTTGGTAGGTAACAATTAATCATTTTCTTAATTTTTCTGACTGATGCACATCCTTCAGCTTTATTTAGTAATTTATTTAGCAATAGGGCCAGATGACTACCCAGCCACTCGGTCAATTCCCTCCTCAGAAGGACAGAGAGCAGACAACAAGAGGAAAAAGCTCAGGGGCTGAGAAAGACAGGGAGATCACTCACCAGTGAGCATTATGGGCAAAAAAACCTTGACCTGGGGAAAATTAGCTTCATTTACTTCCAAGTAAAAAATATATAGATAAAGAGAAACAAACCCCAAAAATAAATCCTTCCTCTTCCCCCCACCCCCTCGCCCAGGAGGAAGTTTGCTCCCTCAATTCTGCGTCTTCTATGTCCCCATGGCAAGCAGCACAGGGGAATGGGGTACAGGGATTGTGGACAGACCACAAGAGCTCCTCTTTGCTGCTCCTCCCTCCTCACGCTTTGCCCCTGCTCTGGTCCAGGTCCTTCACGGGGGCTGCAGGCCATGAAATGCTGCAGCCTGGGTCCTCTTGGCGGGCTGCAGAGGAATCTCTGCACCGACACCTGAAGCACCTCCTCCTCTCCCTCTACTCTCACCTCGGGGACTGCAGGGCTGCTTCTCACACTTTTTAACCTCCCTCCTCTCTGCCAGGATGTGTTTTGCCATCTCTTCTATATGCTTTCCCATGGGTTTGAGGTGGCCTTACCTTACCCAGGGAGCTCAGCTGTGCCCTGCAGCAGAGTCCATTGGAGCGGGTTGGATATTTCTCCACGTGAAGAATACAAACCTCTGCACATTTCCACTGCAGGCTATGGATTTGGCCCAATGCCAAGAACTTCTACTAGATGAGACTATGGCATGAGTGCAGACTGTGCTGGGTCTCTGTGTAACTTGGAGATCTCACTGGAGACCGAGGAAACGCATTTTCTTGACTGGATTCACAAAACTTGTTGGTAGCAGAGAGAGAACAGCAACATCTGTAAACAACACCTTTTGACGTCCTGTCAGGCTTTTGAGATTTATCTGACTAGGCTTGTTTTGTCTGTCACTTCCCTCATCGTGCACTCTATACCTCCTGATTCTGAAAGTGAAGTGAAACATTGAAAATGTCAGCTGTTTAATGCAAAACATTGGCAGCTATCCTGCATCTGGCTCTTCTGAAAGACTGTGGATGGCAACCATGCCAGCTATTCAGCTCAACTTTGACCTGCAACATACATACACATAAATATATGCATATATACATATATATATAAAAGATAATTTGATGGATACATGTACAGCTAGAAATTGTCCCTAGCAGAAACAAATTCTACCACAACTGCCAAATAGAGTTAAGTGAGTCTGGAAAAATTATACAGGAAATAGATTAGCTATAAAAATCCTTAAGATTATTAAGAGCAGATATAAAAAGGTCTGGACTGCTTTTTAGTGGTCTTTAAAAAATCTTTGAAAGTATGAGATGATTTTTAATATCCATTATAATGAAAAATGCACCCAAGAGTTAGGTTCAGTTACCAGCTTTGTAGATGTAATTAGATTCAGAAAAGGTTATGTTTTTGCAATGTCCAGAAATGTCTAAACACAGAAAGATTATATTGCTACCTGAGCAGGGTAGAATGTTTAATTAAAAATTCTCTTTTACTGCTAATATGAAATTCTTTTTGCTACAATTTCTTCCAAGGGAAGTCACAGAACTGTTTTCACAAAAGAAATTTAACAAATAAATTAGGAGCCTTTTAACAAGTACTACTTTTTGCAGGGCACTTCAACCAACAGTGGCATGGGAGTCTCAAATTTACAGTGGTCTAAAAAGAGATCTAGTGAGGTTTTGTTATGTGCAAGTGATTTAATTCAGTCCCAGAGATTCATTTTTATAGCAGGTCAAGTGGTCCCATTCCCTCTCTCCTACAAAATAGTCCAGTGGATAAAGCAGTCACTGGTAGGTAAAGAACTGCTTTTATTTCCGAGGAGAAATAAAGCTCCAGCCTCCTGACTTGAGGCACATATTGCAAACAGACCCTGGGGTAAAAGAGCCGCACGTATTCCTGATGCAGCGATTCACCACCGGCCAAGGAATGTACATGGAAAGCAGGATGAGCTCCACTCCTGACTCAGTAAACATTTCTGTGCAATATTATAGCCTCTGCGATTAGATGTAACGCTATTAGACAGATATTTGAGACTGAGACAGAAAACCGGCCTTTTCAAGGAAGCACACGATATGCCTCATTTACCTCTCTTGGTCTTCTTCTGGCCAAAACATTCTTCAGGCTTTGATATGAAACATTGAATGGGATGGACAAGCCTATGACAGTGACAGAGGCTGGAATTTCGATGTAAACTTTTTAATATTTCAGAGCTTTGTCTGTATATATGGTTTCTGGGAATTCAGGTGAGCTCTCTCAGGCTCTGATAGCAGAATTCTCACCAAGGCCGAGTTCCAACCTCTTGCAATGGACTCACAAACCTTGATAGTGGATGTAATTTTAAGATGTTTAAAATGAAGCATGTGTAAGGTATCTTGATAATAAAAAGGGTTTTTAAATGACTGACATAGGAAACACTGGAAATTAATTCTCAGTACCACAGATGACTTTCTTGCTTAACTGATGCTTCAAATTAAGGGAGTCCATTGTTATTAGCAAAAAGTAGAACGTACATAAAAAAGGCTGTAAAATTTCTGCTCCTTGTACCATTTTTAAGCAGCCTGAGTAAGAGCAGGAAAACTTGAAGAAGGAGCTCAGTCTGATTTAAGCCTCTATCCACATTTTAAGTCTTCTATATCTTCCATTTGAAACCTAACATATCTGATTCATCTGTTTAAATGGTCTATACTCGTCCACCCAGCAGGTGATGTTGGGATGTTGGTTTAGCCCTCTGAGAAGAGAGTTGATGTGACTTGGAGAATAATCTCCAAATTTGAATTAATGGGAGATATAAAAAATTAAAAGATAGCACCACTGGAAGTTTTATACTCCCCAAAAGAAACCCCCTTGGAACCTTGTAGCTGACTTTCAAAAGTTTTGAAAATGTTCCACAGAAGTAAAAGAAAAGCAAAATTGTCACAGTATTCAAAAGGGAAGGAAAATATTACCGTGCTAATAGTAAACTGCGTTGACATGACATTGAGTCTGCGCTGAGATGGGGTTCGATTAATTAGCTTTCAAAGTAAGATAATGAAATGAACACTGATTAACAAGACAATAAGGAAATATAAGTGTTATACTGAAAAAACAACCTTTCAATTAATTACAAGGTGGCAGAAAAAAAGTAATAAGGTTGCTGAATCTGTCTTACACTTCTGCAAGGCAGGTAGCAATATCTACCTTCAGATGTGCTTCATAGAGAGTCCCAGAAGAATGAGCTCTTCGCTAGTTTACTCTCTTTTTTTTTGACAGTGGACTCGAAGGATGGATTTGAACGACCTAATAAGCTTGAGGAAAAACCCCTTTTGGATACAAAGGAATAAATATTCTGAGGAAATGTCAAGTGAGTGCGTTTCATATTGGGATTGTAGTGATTTCTGCTGTAATACTGTGGCCCCTACAGGAAGGATGTTGATATTGGAGCAGGTTCAGACAAGAACCTTGAGAATGATGAAGGGATGGAAAAACATGGCTCTCACTGAAATATATAGCTCAAACAGTTTGTCTAATAAAAGACAAGTCTGTGGGGGTGACCCCAGCATAATCGATAAATAATTTCTTGTGAATAGAAATCTATTAGCAGAGAACTAGCAAAGAGGGAAAGTAATTGTCTGTAGTAAGCATCCAGCTAATGGATTCTCGATCTCCAGAGAATATTCATAAATCTATACTGGATATTTTATTAAACAATATGCTTGAGATAAAACAGGAATTAATTCAAGGGTTTCTGTACCCTGCGTTTTGTTGGAGAACAGACTAGATGGTCATGGCCTGTAACAGAATCCAATAATGTGTATTTTTCCATTGACTAGATGAAGCCATAAAATCGGTGAAATTCCATTAAGGTGCTAAGTCCTTTCTAAAATAATCACCAAAATACTGTTTGTTTGGGGTTTTTTTTATTGTTGTGGGAAATAATTGTGCAAGAGTATTGCTAAAGAAAAAAGTAAATTTTACATTTCTTTTTTTCTTGTCATCTGCTACAGAACCTATTGGTGAATGATTAGTAAGATTTTACTGGCAGCACTAACAGCAGTAAGAAAAGCACAGATCAGAATCCCAGCAAAGTTTTAGTCGATATGAGGAAATTACAGCGTTGTGGTTGATTATGAGCTACACAGTATTTTTATTTTTGTTTTTAACAGGTGTCATTATCAGTTCTAGTGAATTAGAATACAAAGTAATTATATTTTAGAAATTACATCTTACAAAGGTGTATAGAATCATAAAATCATAAATCATAGAATGACTTGAATTGAAAATAAAAAAATGTTATTCACAGAAGATGTAGAGAAAATTTCTAAAGCAGAGGAAATAGATCTAGAAGGCATCTGCAGGGAAGAATCTAATTTTTAACTTTTTACAAAGAAAGTAAGATTAAAGACTTTTAATTTTTTAAAATTTTTGTATTTTTTTTAATGTTGTAAAATCACATCCTTTTGTAACATCAGAAGGGTTTACCATCATCACTGTGTCATGTGGAGTGACTGACACTTTCTAGATGTTAGCTGTTTTCCCTGTTTTGCTTTCTAGAACCTCTTCCTTTTATCATCGAAAGGCATTGGTTTGTGCAGACTGTGTACCTGGTTGTAAGGAGCATGTACTGCTATTCTGCCCGTAGTCGGTGTTTCAACCTTCTTTTCTGTCTAGGTAGGACTTCACTCAAGAATTAGGGACAGTATTCTGTTTGTCTGCATACTTGTGTTCATGGAGCAATGAACTGATGTGAATGAAGCTGTGCCTACGTGCAGAGATTCAATCTGTGCAGGTTTGATCATAGACACACTTTGTGTACCTTAATTGCAGATATGTGTGGTTTAAACTAAAATCTCATCGGCAGTGTGAGCATGCAGATTGTGGCTTCTGTGGCTGTCTTTTTTTCTCCTTACTGTAGCTACTGGATGTAGGTTTTTGTGCTTTCCTTCATCAGTAATAAATAATATCTAAGGGTTCATTTGAAGGAATGGATCTCTCTTCAGTATTTTATGCTTGAAGTAAATGTAAGACCTTGATTCTGGATCATATTCTTATAACAAATCAATACTCTCGAACACAAAGGCATTAATTTCTTTTGAAATCACAAGATATTTTTAAAAATACACTATTTTTTAGATTTCTATGACAAATGGTACAGTACAAAACTGATTAAATTTTTTTTCATACGTATTATTTAAAATATTTTTTTTTCTCTTTCGTGGATGTAAATATTCTTATTTAGTGGGTGGATTTACCATCACATTTTTTATCCTTAGGAAATGGAATCTGTTTCAGTCAATAATGCATATATTATATCTACTTTATAGTTTGAAAGTACTTAAGTAAAAATCTTCAAATATTCTCTTCTACATTTATTTGTTAAGAGAAAGATGATACTTATGTGTGCTGGCTTGTGCTCAAATAAATCCTCACTTTATGGACAAAATGGCAATGCATGCTGGACTGGGTAGAAAAGTGCTGAAGTCCATTTTATACCTTTGTCATTCAGCCTTGGAAACTGGGAGATGCACTTTATTGGCAGCGATACTAAGAAGAGAGGGCAGTCTCTGTACATTGCATTAAAATGCAGCAAAGTGGTTGTGTTGCACTACCAGGCTGTAGTCTCAGAGCCTCAGAAGACTGTTTAGTAACTAAACCTCTCCTCAGTGTCATCCTAAGTTTCAGAAGCCTGACATATACCAAAGGACTCCTGGAAAGATTATTGACCAGAGAGAGAAAAACTCCAACAATATAATACTGTCTTCTAAGCTAAAATATCTCTTTTGAGTAAGATTATTTTTACAGAAAATTTGGCTGAGAGACTGAGGAACCTCTTTCTTTCTGTGGTTAGAGACTTCAGAATTAACTCAGAGAAATATTCTTTAAAATATTAAATCATAATGACAGAAGACTTCTCAAACAGTTTTGTCCAAAATTGGTAATTTCTTCTGCATTAGAGAGCTGCTTCCTAGTATGGAGATCCAAAGAAAGACACAATTCAAGGAAGAAGGGATGGTGGAGGGAAAAGAGGAAGAAAATATGAGACATTTATGCAGCTAAGGTTTCATACCGTGGGTGCAGGGAGAAGCAGGAGGAGCTGAGGACTGGTACTGGTACTCTTCCATGGGGCTGCATGCTCCTGGAAAAAGACAATTTTCTTGAAGTTCTCCGTTATTTCAGCTGGCTCAGATCTGAATGGCAGTCAGCCTTTTGAGGAGGAGATACTGCTCTATCAAATGGAAGATGCTGAAAAATGCTGGAGCGAGGACGATTCCTTTGGAAGACTGTATTTTTTTCCTACTGGGAAATTCTTTGATAATTTTACATGAATTAATGATTTTTGAGATCTGGTTAGTCACTCTGGTTTCCATAAAGTACTGAAAGCATGCTCTAATGACATGCTGCAGTATTTATTCTTGAAAATGAAATGTAATCTGTTAGCAAGTCACACTGCTTAACACAAATCAGACTATAAATATTTACAGTGTTGGGTTTTCTTCCAATCATGCTGAATAATAATATTAAATCAAATTGAATTAGTTAGACTAGATATGTTTCCATTAAATGGTTGTCACAATTAAAATTCACAATTAGCCTTCCTCATTTTTCTGTAGCACTGCTCAAAAGCATGTCAAATAAGTGAATGTTTTCAGTTCAAAATCCTTAACTCTGTGACACTCTTCCATAGTTTTTTCTTCTGTTTGCAATCACAGTTTGAAATTTTAACAACTGGAGTGGAACAGAGCATGGCTTACAACTAAACTGGAATGAAGAATTAATAGACAATCTGCTTTTTCATTGAAGATATTAGAGAACTTCTCATGTCGCAGTTTCCAGTTCACGGGTAGGAATACATGAAGTCCAGTGTAAACCACTGAATATGTTGTACAGTTGTATTTGGATTAATTTTTTTTTTTAATATGCTATAGTTACACTTATGCAGTGTACCTGTACAACAGGTTTAGGGAAACAGAATTCAATACAGTTAATCAACTTTAAAAAAAGCCTTTCTCAGAAGTCTTTCAAATTAGATATTTTTATATATAGATATATGAATAGGACACATTTTATTCAAAGTATATTGGGGTTATACAAAGGGGAAAAGAAAAAGTAGAACACACAATTATGAAGAAGATGGATTATTGTGCATTATTTTGTACATTGAGTCTGATCTCTTTTGTACATTAGTTACAGAAACAAAGAATTGTGGAATTAGAAAGCAGAAAGATAAAACTGTAAAATAGGAAAACAGAATGATTACAATGTAAGAGTTTATCTTCACAGCAACCGTGAAAATCTTTGTTGTATTTTGTTCCACATTTATATATTGCAGTGACATTTGATGTGCTCAAAACATTCATTTCATGATGATATCCAGTCTGGGTACAGTAAATATCCTACCACATATAAGGAAAAGCATGATAAAGAATTTAAAGGCAGAGCTATTACATAGTAACAGCTGCTCTGCCTTCTGGTGATAAAATTTATAAAACAGTTCTGCTGGTGTTCTCTCTTTCTATTGTGCCAACATTAGTCTTTCCACCTTTGGTACATGACTCGAAAATTAACAAAAATTTGGTGCAGTTTCCCAGTAATGTGTGTTGACAACTCCACTAAATTACATGTGTACCTGGATGCACTGGAACATGGTGGGTAACTGACACTTTTTCCTTAAAAAAAAAGGGAACAAAATGAACGAAAAAATTATATTCTAGAAAAATGGAATTCTCTACTCATCATTATTAGTATACTGTGGTTGAACAGTATAGTAAGACCTATAATATAAAACATTACTCATTTGTTTATTCCTCCAGGCAATAGTTAACAGATTTTCTACCCGTTTCAGTAGGCCACAGAGCCCAAATAGCTTTGAAATTGTGGGTCTTAATGTTTTTTACTTACCTGTCAGGGCTGGAAGTGAGATACTAAAAGCAACAATTTTCAGTATAATGATCCAAAATCTGTCTTCATCAAACCTAACAGCAAGACGTAACTCTCCGATGATAGTATTTGATACAGAATTTAGTCAAAAATATTAAAATACAGCTTCATTTTTCATACCACATTCTTTCCATGTATACCAAGACAGTTAGAAAGACTTAAGCAACACAAATGGAATATTTAATACCGGAGCTGCATGTAGTTTTGGCTCTTACTTTCTGGTGCATACTGGGCTTGTTTTGACTCTTCCTAAGAAAATGTGTTGGAGTCGCTGAGACACTTTTATATTCCATTTAACCTACAAAATTTTATAACTCTAATAAAATTAAAACCAACATTTTATGTTTGCAATTGGATGCGTTTAACAATAGTCTTTAAAAAAGGCAGCATGTCGGTCTTTGTTGGAGTCGAGGTAGGAAAACAAAGCCATAAGTCTTACACCTTTCTTTACTGCACACATATTTTTGATACATGAGTATTTTTGATTTGTGTGAAAGAACAAAACAAAACAAAACAAAAAAAGAGCAGCTTTTAAATAGATTGACTTTTTGCTCTTGATGAGCTGGAAATATGTTTTCTTTTGAAATTGTTTTCCATGCGTTATCTTAGAAAGTGCAGTACTTGCTTCCAAGGTCAAATAATTCTGCTGAATTTAGTAAATGCTATTCACTGTGGATGTTCCTGGTGTAAGTGGCACACTTATTTATGCTTCCATAAGTGTAAAATCATAACCATTTGTTTTCTAATACATGTCCAAAGTAACAGAGAGAAATTAAAAAGCATTGCTCATGTACTATACGACGTGGTCATTTTGCTCACTAAGGGAAAGGCTTTCATTTAGCAAGTCAGAGCAAAATGCAGGGATCAGCAGAAGGCAGAATGGATTTGTTAAAGTGTCGAGGAATGCTGTTGACACCAGAAAGAATCCTGAATTATTGTTTCTACGCTTTCACAGTTTGTAAGATCAATGTATTTTCCAACAGCTGTCTTCTTACTGCACTTAGACTATGAAGTAAATCTATATGAAACATATGAAACAATGATCTATCACAGAAATGTGTTTTCTGTATATACAGAACAAGATGTTGCAGTATATGGGGTTTGGGGGTTTTTTTGGCTGAAATAAGGTCTATGTTGCAAGCCTGTTAAAAAAACCCCCAACAACTAAGTAGAAAAATTATTGCTTCTATAAAAGCATAAACAGTACCAACAGTTAGAACTATTTTCCTGCTCAGGTATCTTTTATTCTGAAAAAATGCAATTTCTGAGTTTAACTGCTTTGGTTTTGACTTTCCAGCATATTTCATCTCACTGTAGACAAATGAAAGTCAGGAGGCAGCCTGGGTTTTCATCTATCAGGTATTCCCAGCACCAATATCCACCTGTTTCTAGGAGAACTCCACAACAAGAAAGAGTCAGTCTATTGGGGACATTAAATAAGAAAACAGTGTCTCATATTTCTTTTAAACTCTGTTTAATGCAGTAGCTCAGACTGAGCTGTAGATCTTGTGAGCTGTTTGTTGACACTCTACTGCTTTATCTGGACATATGGAAAGAATATTCCCAAGAACAGTTTGGTTATGATTGCTCCACCCTACTGCTGCCCCGTTTCAGCATGCCTCACATTTCCCTTCCTCACTTCATAGCACAGATCCAGAACAATATCACAAAAAAACAAGGGAAATAAAAATTTAAAAGGTTAATTGATTTTGGAGTTATTTAAAAGACTGCGCCCAGAATAAGGTAAACCTAATCTGAAAATGGTGATGTCTGTAAAAAGGGCTTCAGTGACAAACCTGCAAAGGCATCTACGAAGCAGCAGTTTTTATTGCTTGTTTATACACTAGGGGGTTTTTTTTCTTTCTTTTTTTTTCTTTCCTAATGAATATTTACTATTAGAAACTGAGTAGCCTAACTAATATGTAATAGTCTCCCATGAGTCAGATAGCAATTATCAGGTTATTGGAGTTGGATTAAGAAAAGAGAATTCCAATGGCCTTTGCTGATACAATTATTTTTTTCTAGAGATTACAGATGTACTCAGCGATCAGCACCATAAAACAAACCTTTTCTAATGTCAAATTACCTTTTAAACTAAAGAAAATACAAGTATATGTATACCATTCAAGTGCTCATGAAGACCCCTTTGTCCTCCTGCTGCCTCTCAGATTCCTTAATAGAAACAATGATGGACATGAGGGCAATAGATCTCTGTAATTCTTTCTTGTCAAGCCCTCATCATATAAGCCTTCACAAAATAATAAAAGCATATGTATGCATTGTACCTTAATGGTTTTTTTTTTTTTGATACTAAATCTATGCAAGCCAAAGAAGGTAAAGAAGTTCTACTGGATTATCCGCATTAGCACTAAATTGAATTGAAATGCTTCAGTGATGTTTGCTTAGAACTTTGTTAATTTATGAAAATTTGATTACTAAGAGTTGAATATTTCAGTGCAAATTTGATTGAACATCACACCTTTTCTACTAAATAACAAATATTATGGAGGGAAACACTGATATCCCCAGGGCAGGGGATGTATATAGTTAAATTAACCGTCCGAAGGCATAAAGATAGTTCAAGTGGGCCCCATATTGGCCACTTGACTGTTTTCTGTGGCAGTCTTCAAGAAATGGAAAAGTAAATATTTTCCAGGAATGAATCAATGTATTGTATAAAAAACCCTCATCTCTGAACACAATCAGAATGTACTTTCTCATTCTCTATGTTCGTTGTGACTGCTACAACAGATTTTACTCTGGGTAAGATCCTACAGCTGCATTACTTCCTGTCAAACTTCCTCTCATTTTTGGAGATGCCTAATTTTTGATTTATAGATCAGCTTTGTATCATCTTTTTCTGTAGTCTACTTGAAAGCAAGTTTTGCATGCTTCTTCAGTGCTGACAGTACCTTCAGGTGCTTTAGAAATTGAATCTGTGTTCAGCATGATACCTTAAAGCAGGTGACAATAGCAACAACTGAGAATAACTAGAACAATGCATAGAATGTCAACATAATGTTCATTTGTCATTACAGGGCGAACTGACTAAAAAGATCAGTATTAGACACATTTTGCTCTCAAGAGAGTTGTGAGGTCTTGTTTGCAAAAAACTGTGAAAGCAAGAAGCTTCTGCAATGTCTTTTGCAAACTCTCTTTTAATACTACCTGAGGTTAATCTCATCAGGTTCACTTCTGTTTGCCATGGGGTTATACCCTAGTGTAAAAATACAGACCCAGTTTTTCCTACAAAGGCAAAAAGGAAAATCAATGCAATTGTTTTTTTCATGAAGGATGAGTATGGATAAATAAAACTTGGGAATTAAGGGGGGGAAAATGTAAGCGGTGAGGAAGCCGGAAAAAAAATCATTTTGCTTTATAAGCCTCCTCCCCAGCCCCAACAAGCAATATTTGAGCATTACTTGTTCTTCCTTACTCTGAGCAAAAATGAAAAGGAAAGGAACTTTGGTGAGCATTCATGCTATCTGAATTTAGACATAATTTGGATACTTAGACTTACTATATTGTTAAATTCGAGGAAGTTCTAGTGTCTGTGTTGCTTAGGATTTCTAAATTCCCACTGGAAAACAATGCTGTTCATGTTTAAGTATTAGAGGAGGGGAGAATCCCATCTTGGAAAATTTACCTTGGTGTTAAAGTTATCGACATGAAAGTCCTCCTTCATCTGTCTCATTGCACTTCAGGTTTGCCTGGTCCTTGGTTTAAGTTCCGAGCACAGTGAGGGTTGCCAGCACTTCAGTCAGACTACAGAGGTTTGCCCCCACGCTGATCCTTAGTCAAGTGCTGTGCTATGCAATTCAGACGTGCTTCCAGTTTCTGGCATATCCCCTGGCACGTCATCATATTTTAGCAACACTTTTATGTCAAGACAATTCCCTAACTTAGGTCAACTGTCTCAAGGCAATTTTCAGAAACATCATGTACATCGAAACAAGTCCTGTGTGAAATGCAGTCAAAAGGTCTCTGTAGCTCATGGATGAGTATGTGTCTCATAGGCAGATGAAACTTGACATTTCAGATAATCTATGTGGCTGTGTTATGATAAAGTGTTAAAAGATTTTATATGGATGATTAGAGGTGCATTTAACTTCAATTTTTTTTTTCTCTTAGAACATCTGATATGTTCTAGGATCAAAAGTCCTGTCTAGCAGCTGTGTTATGGTCCTAAATCCACTCTCTGCTACTAAAGGTGCTTATAATCTAAGTATGGTGTTAGGTATCCTTTGCAAGTCGTTGTTTTATTGTCTTGATTGCATCCTTTCTATCTACCGAATCTTTTGGGGACTTCCACTGGAGGTTTCGCCATAATTAGTTACAAAGGAAGATCCCAAAAAATCTTGCATCAAAATGTCAGTCCCATCAGTCATTGTTCATTGCAAGAATGAGGCAGACAGCCATAAATATTTTTGTATTTATTGGACTAACTAGATGTATTATTTTTTAAAAAAGTCCTCGGCCATGATGACAATGACAAAATTGCTCCATATATCAGAATATATGGTCATTGCTCCATATATCACAATAAGTACCAAAAGAAAAAAAAATTGTTAGTCAATTGTGGTTAGTAATCTACTTCTTTCTCCATGTATTCCCTGTCAAGCACTGAAAACAGCTTTTGTCATTCCTCCAGAGGGATTGGGGCCATAATTTATTGGTGTGTGGAAGGATCTTAATATTTTTGATTCATATTTTATGGTTGTTTTTGATACACTCTAAATAAAAATTTGTACACTGGAAAATGAGACAGAAGTAATTTCTGGAGTGCTTGTAAGGCAGCAGAAGCATAGATCCAGCTGCAAAAATTTGTGTCATTTGCACAGATTTACCCTGTAAAGAACAACAGAAACTCATGTTTCATATGACAAAACAAATGAGATAAGGAGGAAAGCAAGCCCTGTGCTTCATATGGGCAAGGGCAGCAGTCCCACCCAAAATATGATCTTATTCTAATCCAGAAGCATAGTCAAAATGGCTGAGTCCTTTGTATTTCCATATGCAACTATGGTGGGACATGATTCCCTTAAAAAGCCTGAAGATGATCTCATGGACCTGAAAGCAAGACCATTTATTTCCAGCTACATTGAGTGATCTAACAAATAATATTGCCTCTCAGTTTGCCTCTTGATGTACAGTCAAATGTAAATCTGTGGAATATACATTGTGAGCCTTACAAAACATTGCAGCAGATCCTCCTGTCATGCAAATCAGGATGACAATTGTAGCACAGCACCATTTTATCCTATCTGTTGTCTCTTAATATGCGCCTATGCAGGTTCTGTGGTGCTGGGTGAGAGCAGCTGCAGCGTGTTCCACAGAACCCCTTCGCTGAGGGGTCCCGGGCGGGGCCAGACCCCTGCTAGCCAGCTGTTCCCCACCCAGGGCGATGAAAGCCATCCACCACCCTGCGCATGTTGGTTCAGGCGCCCGCAGAGGTGGAGAGGAGGCTCCCGGACTGGACAACCGTAGGTTTTATTATGCAGAACCCCAAGGAAGAGAAAGGTCCCACATCGGTGTCCCAGGAACCAAGAGAGCGAATTTCTGTTCGGCTGGGGGTTATAAGGGAGTCCCGAAGGGGCGGGTGATACAAAACAGCCAGTGGGGAGAGAGGGGAAAAGGGGCGGGTGATACAAAACCAACAGATAGGAACAGAGGGGCAGGAATGGGGGCTTTGGTTACATCTTGCAGGGTACATGAATATTTATAAGAGTGGATGGGACAGGCTTCTTACCACAAACCTGGAGGGGGCTTTCTTGGACCAAACCATGGTCCCTTGGACTTTTGGCCCCCCTGCTACCACTCATTGCAACAGTTGTCATGGCCACAAAACTTTTTTAAAACAGGCAGGCAAGTAATTTTTCTTATGCCTTCTGCAATAATCAACAGCTTCTGTAGTTATAAAATAATTATATTCCTTTTTTTTTTGTTTCACTATAAAGTCTGTGCTGCACATTTAAATACCCCGTGGTCGTCTTATAACATCTTATTTAACTTTGAGTTTCCTCATTCCTATTGATGTTCGTGTTTTATTTATTCACTTGAGTTCAATATTCTCAGTAAGGTGCTGGATCTTCAAAAGAGATCTTCAGTCACAACAGAGTTCAATCAAATCACATTTCTGCAAGTTGTCTGCCCAGGTTAAAATTAAAACATTATACTTATCATCTGTGGACGTGAAATGGAAACAAGATGATTATGAAACTCCTTCTGGAAGGTGAAAGCAGAAAGCTGATGATTTTTCAATTAATATTTTTCATTTAAAATTACGATAACTCAAAACTACCTGCTAACCATGTATCTAAACTAATTTCCAGCACTTCACTTTTCTGCATTTCACATATACTTCAGAGCAAGCCCAACAGAAAGCTCAAGTGAGACAATATTGGGAGACCACATTACTCTTTGTCTGGTAAAGCTGACAGATGAAGTGTTCCACTTTTGTCTGTGAACCCTCAAGGATTTATTTAAAAGATTATGATCTCTTACTTTACTGCCTATGGAGTTTTGATGCTGGAAATGCAAGAACATGTTTAACACAGGAAATGTAAGAAGTTTTAGCACTTCTGTGCTGCATAGCTGCTAAATCCATCGATGTCTCCAGGTCACAGCCTGTGACAGTTCGCATCCTTGTTAGTGAACTCACATGAAAACTGACACTTGCTCCTGAGTGTGAAAGGCCAGTTTTCTCTTGGTCTAGTTTCATTTTCAAGGGTTAGCGGAGGTGAGACTCTGAGCTCAAGAAGTGAGTGGACAGGGTGCTGGATAATCTCATCTAGACTCCCCTTTCCCATGAAAGGGTGGGCCAGATGATCTTTGAGGTCCTTTCCAAACAGAGCTATATGATGATTTTACGATGAACTCTGGAAATAAGCTGATTGAATGCTGTTTTAAGGGTACGTATGTCCACAGGCAGTAAGCACAAGCACATCTGAGTGAATGCAATAGGTGGAATGCTTCATTTCCCATAATTTTATAGGTGAAGAATTTTATCTTGTGTGAGAAATAAGGACAACT
>VZTA01001667.1:2910-15314 GCA_013398855.1 Mohoua ochrocephala | reverse complement strand
AACTTGAAGATTAATAGAATACCACTCAAATGACACTCTAAATTTCTCAGAAATTGGAATTTCTCAGTCTCAGCTCTCGTTGTGGACATAGCTCTTACACAGCTTGTGAATCACTTCCTCCTGAAAGTAATAATCTCATGGCTTAAATGTTTTAATTAGAAGTTTGTCAGGTATTGACTTTTACATACAAGGACCATTCATTTGCTTCTTGTATGTTTTCCAATTGGAATAGTTTCTCATGGAGCCATATGTCAGCTTTATCCCCACTCAGTGTCACACTCCTTTTGGTTGTCACAGGGAAGCTTAAATTCGATAAGCCATTTAGCTCCAGTCAGATGCATCTGCAGCATAACACCCAGCTTGGCTCTGCAACAAGTCAGTGACATCCATATTGAACTTAGGGAGAAGCAAACACATCCGACATAATCTTGTGTCCAGGTATACATTCCAGTGGCTTTTAAATCTTTCCTTCAGTTCTTTATGTGCATTTGAAATTTTTTAGGAGATATGTTAATGTAAATAATGGTGCATTACAGGACAAAGAACATTGTCAGACAAGGGCATAATGTTGCAAAAATTTTTTTGCTTCAAACATTCATGAACACTTTTAAAAATGAAAATAGTATTTTGTTAATTTTTTACAATTTATTTCACTTAAAAATCTTGAAATTGTTTTTTCAGGTCTCAAGTGTCCTCTGTCCACCAGTGTCACTTGAGCTGTAGAGAAGAAAAATGGATGAAAACAACTACTCCAATCAACAAAAAGTCTAAAAGAGTATCTGAGTAAAAAATTAACTCACATAGTCCTGACTCATTCTCTTTCTGATAATACATTCCTTCTTAACTTCTATTTGTTAAAAGGATTTTCACTGAATGGATAGATACTTGGCAAAAGTACGTTGAAAGAAAAGTCCTCTTTCAGAATGAACTACATAAAGTCCTCTTTCAAAATGAATTATATAAAGTCTTCTTTCAAAGCAAGTTATTTAAACCTCTATAGTAAATTTCATGAAAACATAAAATTGAGGTGATTCGTTAAACAGCCATGCTGCAGTTCCCTTAACAAACAAAATATTTTGAAAGTTTTGGGGTTTTTTTCAAATTTAAATAAACCTGAAATACACAGCTAGATTCATTATCAAAACATTAATCTCCCTAATGAAAAAAATTGTTCCTGGTTACCATTAAATCCATTACTGTTGAACGTAGAAGTCAAACTCAGCTCAGCTAAGAAGAGACTTTTGCAGTTTATTACAAAATTTGCTGTAAAACTTACACTGGACATGTTAAGTCTTGTAGAGAGGGTTTTTTAAAATGGTTGAAATGTTTTTGAGGAAATATTGTTTCAAATAAAAAACATAGCGACTTTTTTATGACAGGATTTGTTGCCATAAACTTTCCTAATAATTTTTTGATGGATACAATGCCAGTAGCCAGCAGTTTATTTGTGGTGGGAATTATGCATTCATAAAGAGCTGAGATTCTTATCTGTAGCCATTCATTACCTAAGTTAGACCAGTATTTTGAAGGTTTTATTGTATAAAATGGTTAATAAAAATTCACCAGAGATGGAGTTCTTTTTTTTATATCACAATGATATTCTCCGTATCTGCTGATATTCTGGAAAGAGACTGCTCATCTTTAGTGTTTGATAAGGCACAATGCAATTCACTGTGTGAAAGAAACTAAGAGAATGGTCAGTTCTGCCACTTCAGCAAACTCCACTTTCAGAACCTGTAGATTTTGTAATGCTGTGTGGCTTGATCTCCAGAAGGATCTCCATTCATGTCTCAAAAAAATCCTTCTTTAGTAATCAAAATCCTGCACTCTGTTGTATCATGGGAGTAGCCTGGGGTACAGGGGAGGAAAAGGGCGAAAGTCAGTATGAGTATTTTAACTCTTCCTCTTTGTGTGTACCAGTGTGTGTGTACCAGAAACGGTGTCCCTGTTTTCTCTGGAAGGCCTTCACGATGAGTTTCACAGGAAGAAAATAAAAAAGAGTTTAAAAAAATTGCATAGTTCCAGGTTTATGTGCCCCTCTTTTACCTTCATGCTTTTGCTTGTTTGTGCAGATCCAGATGGATTTGGAAGTTTCTAGATGAATCAAGTGGTAAAAATATTGCAAAAGACTTTATACCATGCCTACTCCCTTAAAAAGCCAGAAAAAAACCCACATTCCTAATGAGATTTCAATACTTATTTCTAGAAAGCATTGAGTCTTGACTTCCTATATGGTAGCCATTGAGGGATTTTGCCTGATTTGACAGCTGAGAACTGCCTTACTGCACTTGCTGCTGTCTGGCACATGGACTAACAGGGGCTGAGATTTTGAAACACAAGTGTGCCTTTTCCCTTTGAACAGTGTAAAAATGGATGGTTGCATTGTTAATGAAAAAAAAAAAAAAGGTGCACAAACTCTTGAAAAAGCTATTTTTATTAACTTGCCTAGACTTTAAAAGCATGTTATTGAATAACCAAGTTAAAGTGTCCAGACTAAGTCACGCACTTACTGAAGACAACTGCAGGTGATATTCTAATTTGACACGGTCAGATAAACACTACAGGAAATCCTTTGGTTTCCTTAGTGTTCTCATTACTAAAGAAGTTGCAGGCTAGAAATTATGAAGGAGACTTATAAGAAATGATGGCATCGCCCTGATCTGCTGAAAAATATCCATATGTAACTAGCTCTGTCATACTTTCTAAACTGTTAGATATTTCACATGCATTAGGGAAAGATGTTACATTTACTGATGAAAAAAGACTGTCCCTTGTTTTTCAGAAACTAGAAAGCCAAAAAAGAGCCAAATTCTCTTAATCCTCAGGCTTAAAAGAACTAGGAAGACTATTAATTGGTTTTATTTTCTGTGCCATAAACCAGGAGCATAATTATGCTCTCATCCTTTTTATTTCACACCATAAAATATATGCCATGGTTGTCCCATTGCTTTCCACAACATATTTCCCCAGTTTCTGTCTTCTGTGCTGTTCCTATCATGAATGGTTACTTACAAGGTCAGTACAATTCTGTTTTAGAAATGCCTGATTCTTCTGCATTTTTCCTGTGACAATGGGGGGAAAAAAGATAAAAAAAACCCCCACCCTCACATTCTCCCCAAGCAAAAGAAGGCTACGAGCTGCAGAGAAGACAGCTGCTGTAGGTTTTCAATGGCAATATGTAGTATAATTGAGGTTTAAGTCTGCAGAAATTAATGCAAAAATAGAATAGGGTAAAGGCATGTTTGGGACTACCAGAAAAAGAAGTGTTATTAGAGTTTGCTAAATACCACTACTCCTATTACTGAGATTTAAGAGACAATCACAGAATCACAAAATGGCCTGGGATTAAGGATCATCTATCTTAAAGATCATCTAGCTCCAAGTCCTTTGCCCCGGTTCAACTAGACCAATTTGCCCAGATTTCCATCCAGCCTGGCCTTGAACAATTCCAGGGATGGGGCATCCACAGCTTCTCTGGGCAGCCTGTGTCACTGTCTCATCACTCCCACAGTAAATAATTTCTAATACTAGTCTAAACCTACTCTCTTTTAGCTTGTAGCCATTCCCCCCTTGTCCTCTTTATATGCTCTTGTAAATAGTCTCTGCCCATCTTTCTTGAAAGAGGAATTGGGAAGAAGGAGCAATTTGTAGCCTCTGGAGATGGCTTCTTTCAAGCATGAGGGAAAGAGACCGATTTAAGCAAGATCTTGTGAACGCTGCAGGGAAGTGGACCACTTCAGATGAGGGTATCCAGTACTTGAGAGAAGTAGAAGTGCTGGAAATCATCTACAGTGATCTAAAAAGTGACAAGGTCCCTAAAGATCCAGAGAATGCCTCTTCCACAATGGCCATGTGGAGGAAAGTGGTTAATAAAATATCAGATATGTCTCCACCAGCTAACAAGAAGGAAACAGAAGATTTTCTAGGTCTTTTGGAGCTCTGGGGAATGCATTCCAAGTTATAACCAGCTTGTGGTCACTTCTCCATTGAGTGATCTGGAAGAAACATTTCAAGTGGGTCTCTTGAGCAACAACAGGCCTTTGAGCAGATCAAATAGGAATCAGCTTCTTGCAGTAGTTCATGGGCCTGTTCAGACAGGGCCAGATGTGCAAAGTATACTCTACACTGCATCTGGGGAGTGGGATCTCACCTGGAGGCTCATAATTGAGGGGTCGACCTTACCATGGAGGCTATGACACAAGTCATTCATGAGTATGAAACGTGCTGCAATCAAGCCAGCCACACGAGCAAAATCTCCTCTGAACAGAGGGCNTGGGTGGGTTTCTGATATGGTGAGGCCTGGCAAATTGACTACATTGGACCACTGCCACAAACACCTTTTCTGTTGTATACTCCCTTCCCTGGAAGGCTGCAATTACGTCACCCTGAAGCTTTCTCCTGTCTAGACTGAACAATGATAATTCTCTTAGCCTTTCTTCATAGGAGAGGTTCTCTATCCCATTAAAAAACTTGCTGTCCCTCCTCTGAACTCATTAAAACAGGTCGATGCTGGCATCTCACTAGAGCAGAGTAGAGGGGCAGGATCCCCTCCCTTGCCCTGCTGGACATGTTTTGGATGCAGCCCAGGACATATTTGGCTTTCTGAGCTGCCAGTGCACATGGCTAGGTCATGTCCAGCCTCTCACCCACCAGAACCTCCAAGTCCTTCTCCCCAGGGCTGCTCTCCATCTGTTCAGCTCTAGCCTGTGTTGGTACTGGGGGTTGCTATGACACAGGTGCAGCATGCAGTTATACTGCATGAGATGCCCATGGACCCACATCTAGAGATTCTCCAGGTCTCTGGATGGTATCCCGTCCTTCAGGTGTGGCAACAGCACCACTCAGCTCGGTTCATCAGCAAATTTGCTGAGGGTGCACTTGATCCCCTCTTCTGTGTCATTGATGAATGTACTAAATAATACTGGTCCCAGTGTGGATCCCTGAGGGACACAATTTGTCACCGATGTCCACTGGACTTTGCACCATTGACCACTACCCTCTAGATGTGACCATCCCATCAGTTATCCATCTAACAGTCCACCCATCAAGTCCATCTCTCTACTTTAGAGAGAAGCATGTTGTCGGAGAAGTTGTGCTGAGCGTCCTGAATCACATCCTGTCCTCCCTGTGCCTTAGCACAGCTTTTAGGAGGATCTGTTCCATGATCTTCCCAGGTGCAGAGGGGAGGCTGATGGGTCTGTAGTTCCCAGGGTCCTCCTTTCTCTCCTTTTTAAAGATGGGTACAATGTTTCCCCTTTTCCAGTTCCCTGGGACTTCACCTGACTGCCCTGACTTTTCAAATAGGATGGAGAATAGCTTGGCAATTACCTCAGCCAATTCCCTCAGGACTCTGGGATACATCTCATGGGGTCCCATTGACCTATATACATTCAGAATCCTCAGGTGGTCATGAATATGATTTTTACTTGCAGGAGGAGTGACTTTGCTTTCCCAGTCCCCATCCATTTACTTGAGAAGTGTGGGAAGAGAGGTTGTCATTGAAGACTGAGGCAAAAAGATAATAACTACTTCATTGTTACCAGTTTTCCAGCATTGTTTATCAGAGGATGCACCTTCTTTGACCTTCCTCTTCTGGTTAACGTATCTGTAGAAGACCTCTCGTTATTCTTTGCATCCCTTGCCAGGTTCAGTCCCAGTTTAGTCTTGGCCTTCCTCACCCCATCCCTGCACAACTGAACTTCATCTCTGTGCCCTTCCCAGGTCACCTGTCCTTGTTTCTACTGTCCGTGCATTTGCTTCTTCCCCCCTTACTTTGACCAGCTGTTCCCTGCTCAGCCATACCAGTCCCTTGCTTTCCCTGCATGATTCTTAGCTCTTGGAGATTGCTAGCTCTTGTTCTCCATGGAAGACTTCCCTAAAGATCTGCCAACCATGTTCCACTCCCTTATCCCTGAGAGCAGTCTCCCAGGGGATTATATTGACTATCTCCCTGAAGAGCTGAAAGTTTGCTTTCCTAAATTTCAGTGATCTAAGTTTACTCCTTACCTGACCCATATCCCCAAGGAGTGCAAAGTCAACAAATGTAGGATCACTGCAGCCTGGGCTGCCTCCGATCTCAGCTCCTCCAGTTACTTCACTTGTGCTGGTGACCAATAGATCCAGTATTACATTGCCTCTGGTAGGGCTTCCTGGGTCAGGAAGTTATCCTCCATGCATTCCAGCAGTCTCCTGGATCTCCTGGGCTATTTTCCCAGCAGAGGTCGGGGTGGCTGAAGTCCCCCAGCAGCACAACAGCCTGTGAGAGCGGTGCCTCCCGCAGCTGGAGCCAGAAGGCTTCACCAATAGGCTGTCCTTGATCAGGGGGCTGTTGTGGACACCACACACACTGTTCCCTTTGTTGCCTCAGTCTCCAGCTCTTGCTCGCAGGCCTTCGGAATGCCCATGGCTCTTGTTCAGAGACAACTCTTCACACTTGATCCACCTGTTGATGTAGGGGGAAAACCCTCCACCCCTCCTTCCTCCACCGCTTCTTCTGAACAGCCTGCAGCCATTGATGGTTGCATCCCAGTCATGGGATTCATCCCACCAAGTTTCAGTTATGGCAACAAGGTCGTAACTTTCTAGCTGCATGATGACTTCCAGCTCCTTCTGTTTGTTGCCCATGCTCCATGCATTGATATAAAGGCACCTGAGCTGGGCTGTAGGCAAAGCTGTCTTCCTAGAAGTAATTAATTAATTCCTTTTAAATATTTCCTTTGTGTTTACTTGTTGGCTTCTGTTACCTCAGGAGTCCCTGACTCATCTCTGTAAAACTGAAGATGTGCTTCAGTGTGGCCAGCACAGGTCAAAGTCAATGGCTGAGGGACCTCACCAGCATCCTCTAAGTTTACTGAGGACAAGCCTGATATTATACCAGTCCCACATCACATCTAGTTTAAGTAATCTACACTATTACAAGGGATTTAGCAGTGGGCGGTGTTCAGGAAATCAAATTCTTGACAAAGGTGGTGGTGGCAGTCAGAGGTAGTAGGCATAGCCCAAATCTAGCCTCCCTGCCAAAATAAATGTTTGTGGCGGGTTGTCCAAGTCCTGGTGTGTCATCAGTATAGTTCTGTCAACATTAACCACAGTCCATCCTTGTTCTGTAGTAGTTTCCATGTCGAAGTGAAACAAAATAGTCCACTGGTGCTTCCTAAGCCTCTTTTTAACTGTTTGGTGTCTATGCAGCTCAGCCTGTTATTGTCAGTTTTACCCTCCAAATAAGACTCCTTTGTGTCCAGCAAATAGACTGGTTTGAGCTCCTCCCCAGTTTATCCTCTTGTTAGACATTCTCTGTACTGACCCTGTTTATCAGTGGTGATACCCTAGCATTTGTTTTGTTGTTTGTTTATTTTTTTTCCTTTCGTGTCTCGTGATATAACTATATATTCATGGTTACAGGACAGAAAAAGAAGACGTATTCAAGCCCTACGCTGTGTACCTGATCAGTGATTGGTAAGGTCTGACCAAAATCTTGCACTAAAGTACATTTACATCTTAAATATTAAAAAGCCTGTTAACTGGTAAACTTTATTGTTTCAGAATGTTGCGGCTCTGTTCTTCAGAGCTCAAGAGTATTTTCCTCGATACTAGTGGCTTGCAAAATTTTTCTGCTCTCTGCAGATGCTCATCTTCAGCTTCTCTTTTCCTGATAAACTGTAAGAGTAGGAAAGCACAGTCAGGTGTCTGATATGGCTTTAACATAAAATTTGAGAGTGGAGAGCACACAATTTAGCCCAGTCAACTGAAAGGAAATTTTTGTATGTATTCCACCTCTTCATTTTTGTGGACAATAGAATACACTTGAATTAAGGTCCCTGTGTGTGTTTAGCTTGAATATTGAAACATAATCTATCCTGATAACATTTTTATTACTAATTTTGACCATATCTCTCAATAAACTTAGGTAATTCTAAAAACTTGTGTTGATTTTCCGTAAATTTAATACCTTTTTTAAGCTTCTAGTTGCAGTTGTACAGTCTTCCTGGACGGAAGGTTTGCCACTTGCAACTGTGAATTAGTAATCTGGCATTCCACTGAGTAACTATGAAAAAATGAAAATTTGTCTGTATTCCAAACTTGAATATCAGCACTCCTCATTAAAAAGTACGATGACTTCACAGAAAAAGTAACAAACTAACATAGTACCTCAAAAAAAAAAAGTGAAGAAAAAGCCCCACACCTGTGAGTGCTCTGGATCTATGATGCTTTGTAGTGTTTCTGTGCATTTCTGAGGACAGATACATTTTTCTGGTGACAGTGTTTTGTTAAGACACTATGGGTTTTCTCTTCTTCAGATTTAGCCACACTAATGTTTTCATTTGTTGATCTGCAGATATTTTTAACAATACAGCGAATCACTGGATTAAGTAACTCTGCACTTCAGGGCCTTGGAAAAATCACAGTCTGTGCAAACTTCATGCAATATTTGCCAATGAAGCTTCGTAATGAAGCTTTTAGAGTCACTGTAGATATTTGTGAATGGCTGCGTAACACATGACCAGAGCGCAAAACTGTCCTGCTTTGCTTGTCTGCAACACTACTTTGATAAAAGTAATTCCCTCTGTACAATATACCAACCTAAACCCAATATATAACCCTAAACCCTGTGATCCCTCTCCATTTGTTTCTACTCTGATGAAGATCCCTACCTCTACATTCCTTTCTCCCCAAACCATTTCTTAATTGTGACAAACAACGTATTCATTATATATCAGATAACATGGATTCGGATGCAGTGTAGGTTGTGGCAGACTTGTATAGACTGAATAACTTCTGCAAATGCTTAGCACCTCAGGCAAAGGTATAATCATGTCATGAACATCTCCAATCTTAAAATTTCCTTGCATTTCTAAGAAAAAAATGGAAAGAAAATGAAGAATTAATTAGACTGCATTTCTGATTTCTAGGGTTACACATTCCATTTAAATGCAGTAAATTGGATTGCATAGCTATTTTTCAGGTACAATTTCAGAAAAATTCCACTGTAAAATTACTAGTAAGAGTAAAATTATTCCTGGAGTTTAAAATGTAAGAAAAATAATCGGCGTAATACTGTTATTGACAATATTATCTTTTAAGATTTCCTTCAGATATTCTTGGACCTTCATTCTGAGAAGTGAACAGCTTTGTAGATATGAATTCTATTACTGCTGTACTGTTTCTAATACATTTTTTGGCAGCTAAATGTCTTTGTACGACTAAACAACACCTACTTGTGAGTGAAAAGGGAACAAAAGCTCATAAAATTGCAATAAAATATTTATTTCTCTTCAGCAATAAGATTAATTTTATCACTCTAGATTTATGACCCTGGAAATTTTTTGCTGGATATTTAATATATCAAAGTAACAGAACAAGGAGTCTTAGTAAGGGAATGCTTTGTGAAACTTATGATTTACGGAAGAGAATAGAATTTGGGGTTTTTTGTAGGACTTAATAAAACAGCAACAAAATGGAATTAGCTTGGCATAAAGTTTAATTGCCTGACAAAAATTTGATAGTACTGTTGTGTTGCAGTCTATGTATAACATACATCAGAGTTGTCTTTTTTCTAGCCTGATTAGAGATTGTGCTCTGCTTCATAAGAAGGGCAGCATTTATTTGCCTATGGGCTTTATAAAAGGGGAAATTCATATGTAATTAGATTTGCATTTAATTTCGTTTGACTGCTTTTTAGACCTGAAGTTTGGGAAAAATCTCGTCTATGATAATACAGATGGACTTCAATGAATTTTCATATGTTCATAACTTATATATGCTTTCAATCAAAACAACCAAAAAGATTTTCCTTTTCAAAAACCATCAGATAAATCAGAAAAACATTAAGGGGTTTTGAGATGAGTATTCATTTCTACTTATGTTATGTGATAGTTCCATAGAAAAGTATAAGCATAAAATACCATATTCTGGTGAATTATGTGATTATATCCATTTGTATACTCCAGTTGTATAAAATATAGACATGAAAATATCACAATTATCTTTCACCACTTTTCTAAATTTAATATTTTCAGATGAAAAGAGCTTTTTGTTTCATGTAATATTGTGGAAAGAACCAGAACTATTGATTATAAGATTTTTCTCCACTATTCCTCAAACAATTCTTTTCAATGCTAAAATGACCCAGAAGAAGAAAAATATTAAAAGAAACAAGTAAATATGACTTTGTTTTGCTGTTGTAAATTATGAGGCTTTCCATAAAAAAGCACACAAGTCATACTGAAAGCACGTATGTTGGAAAAAATCACCCCAGTCTTTGCTCTGTTGGGGGTTTTGAGGTGCTGCTTCTCATTTCTAACTTTGTGTTCAGAGATTATATTGGTACTAGAAAGCTACATCATATGATACAGAGAGTTAAATTCTGGTGCAGACTAAGTCACCATAAAAGTCTTAGTCCATAAATCACATTGTTTCAGAAAGATACAGACTTCTACTGCAATTTTTGCATGTCAAAACTTTCTCCATAAACAACAAATTCATAGGAAAAGATTTTAATGCACTCTTTTCTATCACTTTAATAGGCTAGGTCTGTGCAGATTATTAACTGAGATGCAGCTGCAAAATATGAGAAGAACTCTTTTATAATTGAGTACAGCTAAATTTTAAGACTATTGTAAAATGTTTAAAAGCGAAGGACTGAAAGTTAAAAATGGCAAATCATATTTAAGGGATAAAACATATTTATTGAGTGAAGTAACTCTGTACTTCCTCAAGATTATATTTACTATTATACATGGACAACTGAGATTGGAGATTTTAAGGCCTTATCACCGGGAAAATGCTGATAATGTTTTAGTCAGTTCTTCCTTTTGACACTTTTAAAGAAAGGTACTGCCTCGTGTGTTTTAATACAATTTGAAGCAATGGCAGGTGAAGGGTTGCTGAAATGATAGATTCTTTATGACATATTTATTGGTATAATGCATATAATTGGTAGATTAAAAAGAAAGAATTAGAAGCCTACAGCCCCAGGGTACTAGATTAGGAGGGACCTTAAAGGCTATGTTTTTTCCTCCTGGAATTGTAGAGAAAGCATGCTTAATTAGCATAAAATGCATTAGTAGCAATTAAACAAAGTTAAGGTCAACAAATTAACATTTTTAAAAAAAATTTAAATATGACTTCTTAATTTTGGAAAGTCAACAGCTCAGTGAAAATGACATGTGATTTAAATAGTGTGTTCTGATATTGTTGGAATAAAACCACATTCTATCCCTTCTAGGTCAAGCATAATATTATTAAGTTCACCAAAAAGGATCTAACCTTATCAGGACTGCAACTGTGTCTTAATTTCTAAATAAACCTAAAGCTATTAAATTCTGAGATCCTGTGCTAAGGAAAAGTATTACTCGAACTTTATTAAGTGACTGTCCTTGTTGAAATTTTTGTTCAGTGAAAAGCAAAATAGACATTTAAGTACTTATTGTGTTTCCTAAGATCGTGTCATGCATATCAAGAGTCTATTCTTCTTGGACTGTAAGTTCTTTGAGTGTCTTTCCCCTATGTGAAGAAATTTTCTGGAAGGTTACCAAGTAAAAATTGCTGTACCCCTAAAATTCTTAACTCATGTCCTGAAGCATAATCTCATTCAATGATGTATAGATGAAAGCCCATGATTTTATTACCAGAGACATTAAGTGTAATTTACAGTATAGACTTTGCACTTAGGAAATCTCCTTAGTGGCATCCTCAGGTGGGTGACTGGAAATGTGATAAACAAGAGAGAAAGCAATTGATTCTACAAAAATAATCCTCCCCACCATAACAGAGATGCTTGTGGTATGATTGCCTCTAAAGGTGTGTCTGGCAAGGCAAAAGTCAACAGAAGAAACGTGTCTTTTGCAGATGTGTAGACAAATCTTAAGAGGGATTTGGTGTCTCTTTTTTCAATAGTTGTTTCCCAGCAGATGTTCCAAGGCAGAAATCATCACAGAAAATTTCATGTACAGGGCCATCAGTCACAGGTTTAGAATTACTGGTCCTCAATGAGCAGAATGGAATTGCAGAGGCATGGCAAACTTGCCAGGATCACTGAGAGCTACTGCCAGTGGTGCTATAAGTCAAAGGTCCTACCAAAATATGCTTGTATCAAAAGAGCTTTTCCTCAAATTGAACATATTCCTTAAAAGTTTTCTCAAGTGTATTTTATCTAGGATTAAGGGAATGTTCTTCAGAGTATCACAGTTTCTTCAGATCAAATGCAACTATTTTCTTCTGTGTTATCTGGGCAGTTAAACTGTGTCTGAAGGATAATGTCTCACTATTACATTTGTAGTTTAAGTACTATGGTGTCTAACCTTATTCTCTATGACCTCCACTAATTGCGCAGTCTATGTCACTCTTTATAAAACACAACATTCTCTCTGGCTGAACTGGTGCACTTCATCTAGACACTGTAGGTA
>VZTA01001665.1:20184-31615 GCA_013398855.1 Mohoua ochrocephala | reverse complement strand
AAAAAAAAAAGGCCAAAAAAACCTCAAGGCAGAGTGGGCTGCACGGAAGGTGCTCCCAAAAAGTTGTCTCCGAGGCAGCTGAGGGTGATTTAAGTCCCTTAAACTCCTCCCTGAGCCGGGGCTGGTGCCTGTGAGTGCTCATTTAGTCTCTCGCCTCGGCGGGGTGGGTTTTTTTAGCTTTGTGCTAATTGCTTCCCAATTACTTTGAGGTTCTTCACATGTTCCTGAAGACACTGGGATTGACGCTCCCAGCTCTTTGATCCCAGCTACAAAGGGGTCATTTTAGGGGAAAGAACAAGTGTCCAAAAAAAAAAATCAACCAAAACAAAAAGGCAACAACCCAGAAAGAAAAAGGGAGCGGATTCTGAGGTAAAAACAGGCTGAAAACTGGAGCTGGTGAAGGGTTTCTGGAGAATCCAGAGCTGGATAATTTAGATAAATGGGAGCTGACAGGGATTTGCTATAAATTTGTCCTATCTCACCACTGACATTTTTATCTGTGCTGCTTCTCCCCCGACCCTCGAGCTGCTTTGATGCACGAAATGCATTAAAAAAAGGGTAAAAAAAGAAATGTGCAGTTCACGATAACCCCCCTGTTTCACTGAAGGCGATGCACGTGGGAGTCTCTGGGCGGCGTGGATAGCCTGTATCCACTGGGAACGGCTCTCCTCGGGAATTTTAGGGAATCCAGAAATTTGTAACTCTCAGCGCGGAGCCGGCACGGCCTTGGGAGGAGAAACACGGTTTTGTTTGGGAATAATCGCTGGAATCTCAAGGTTTGGCTGCGGGAGCTGCCCGGGGGTCCCTGGGCTCAAGGCGAGCCCATGGAATGCCCACCTGGGATGGAGCAGATTCCATTGAAACTGGGAGAATCCCGGTTCTCCTCCCAGCCCCGCGCCGCGATCCTTCCTTGGGTTTTAATTCCTCTCTCGGTGCTGCCTGCCCCAATCCTCCTTTTTTTCCCTCCTTTTTCTGCCTTTTTGGGATGGGGATGGGGCAGAGGGGGGCTCGGCTCATCCCGAGGTGGGGGGGTTCAGCTTCCCTTCCCTCCCCACCCTCCGAGGGGCTCAGCGTCCCCACCAGAACCATCCGTGCTTTGCAAACGGGGCAAAACAAGTGAAGTTCTTCTTTCAAGGCACGAGGGAGGCTCTCAAGGAGCCATGGCTCCAGCGATGAGAGCTGCCCAGCCCTGCCTTGTAGATGAAACCAAAGCTTTTCCTCCTCTTCGTAGCACCACTTGTTCCTTCTATTCCCTGCTGCAACTCAAACCCCACCATGGAGAGTTTGTGCCTCCCTTCTCTTTCAGAGCTGGGGGCCTTGTCAAGTTTTTCCTTGGGAACTCAAAAACTTCTTTTTTTAAAATTTTTTGGGGTTTTTTTTTGGGAGGGGGAGAGAGGGAAAAGAGTGGGGTGGAGGCCGCGCAGTGGGGGGATAAAAAAACCCCCTTCCCTTCCCTTCCTGAGTAACTCCTTGTCCATCCCAGGCACTTTGCAGCCTGTCCCGTGGCCGTGTCCTGGCATTTCTCAGCGGCTGCTGACTTGGCTGCCCCCCTGGTGCCTGGTGCGGGGAGATAGCCGTAAACAGAGCTCTGAGATCATAGGGGAAGGCTGGGGGAGAGCCACTTTGTGCGCGGCATTGATAAGGCCACAGGAAAAGCCATTAGAGCCGGGGCCGGTGTCAGTGACCTGCGATAACCGCGCCCGTCCTACGTGCTAATGGAGCCTGGCGAGAGCAGCGCCGCTGGCCCTGGTGGCAGCGGATTGAACTTTGGGAATTGTCACTTTGCTCTTTTAACCCCGTGACCTCTTTACCCCGGGAGAAAAAGCACTTGGCTGCGATCAAAGCGGCGGCGAAGGAATCAGTGTTCGTTCGGGGCCGGCCAGATATGATCACAGGCGGCCTTGTGGGGCTGGAAATATTCCTCTTGGAAAAAAAACGTGGAAAGGGGAGGGGGAAAAAAGGGAAAAAAAAAAAAAGCCCTGACCCAGCGAGGTTTTCCTACAATAGCCCGGATGCAGACTCCTCGTCACCTGAGGGGAGGGAGAGCCAAGGAGCTTTCCCAGGGCTGGGCACGGCCATGGGAAGTGTCCTGGGGGTTTGGGTTTAGGGCTGGTTTCATCCCGGTCCCCTCAATCCCATCCCGCTCTCTGTTTGCCCTGACTGGGGGAGTTCATGGGATCTGTTCAGGGGTTCACGGGGTCATTCCCATGGGGTCAGGGGGGTTCTGGTCTGAGCTGCTGGGATGAGGGAGAGGTGGGATATGGGGAAGGAATTGCTGTGGGTGAGGGTGGGGAGGGGCTGGGCTGGAATTCCCAGAGCAGCTGGGGCTGCCCCTGGATCCCTGGCAGTGCCCAAGGCCAGGCTGGACATTGGGGCTTGGATCCAGCTGGGACAGTGGGAGGTGTCCCTGCCCATGGGATGAGACTGGATGGGCTCTAAGGTCCCTTCCCACCCAAACCATTCCATGATTCCATGGAAGCAGCTCTGAGATCAGCCCAGGCTGTTCAGGGCTTTTTCCCATCATTTTTTTGAAAACCTCCGAGGCCCGAGACTCCAGAACCTCTCAGGGAACTTGTCCTGCCCTGCCCTTGTCCCCTGTGCTGGCACTGCCGGGGCACCTCCAGTGCTGGGGGCAGCTCTGGAGAGCCCTGGAGGGGCTGGAGCGTGTCCAGGGCAGGGAAGGGAGCTGGGAAGGGGCTGGAGAATTGCTGAGGGAGCTGGGAAAGGGGCTCAGCCTGGAGCAAAGGAGGCTCAGGGGGGACCTCGTGGCTCTGCACAAGTCCCTGACAGGAGGGGGCAGCCGGGGGGGGGTCGGGCTCTGCTCCCAGGGAACAGGGACAGGAGGAGAGGGAACGGCCTCAGGCTGGGCCAGGGCAGGCTCAGGGTGGGCATTGGGACAATTACTGCCTGGGAAGGGCTGTGAGGTGTTGGAAGTGCCCAGGGAGGTTTGGAGTCCCCATCCCTGGAGGCATTTCAAAGCCCTGTGGATGTGACCCTTGGGGACACGGGGCAGTGCTCGCCCTGGCAGTGCTGGGGGAGCATTCGGACTCAAGGATCTTAGAGGACTTTTCCAACCTGAAGCATTCCATGATTCTGTGACTTTTCCCCCAGTTTGGAGTCCCTGAGGAGCTCCTGGAGTGGCTCCGTGGCTCCTCGGGGTCGCTGCCCCTGGGGTGGAGCCAGACAGGTCCCAGGACAGGCCCTGCCGTGGTCCCCACTTGTCACCAGCTCCCTTTGGGGCGCAACTCCTCGATCCCGACCCTCTGGAATCCATCACCCCATGGATTATTTATTTATCCCGCTGCCCCTCACCCACACAGGGACATCCACGCTTAGGGAATGTTGTGGAAAAGCCCATTAAATCCTGGCTGAGGCCAGGGACACCCTCTGCTCTCCCAGGATCCACAAATCCCTCCGTGCCCTCTTTGGCATAATTCCTGATTCAGTGAGCCCTGCTTTTCCCCAGTCCCCTTCTCCTCCACGCTCCTGGAATTCTGTCCCAGCAGGACTCAGCTCAGGGAGCCGAAACGCGGCTCAAAGTCCTGCAGCTCCTCAGCTCATTTCTTCCAGCCTTTGTTGCAACATTCACCTTTCCCCGCTCGTTCCCAAGGTCTTTTTTTAAGGAATTTTAAGGAATTTTAACCGCAGGGGTCTCCGAGGCCCTCGGGGTTTTGTTGGGAACGTTCACCTGGAGCGGTGCAGGACCAGGGGTCCACCCCGAATCCCAGCCCCGCTCCTTGCATTGTGCAGGCGTGGGAAGGCTCTTCCCAAGATTTGCTGTTTCCGGGCTTTGGGGCTCAGGAGGGTCCCAGGAATGTTTGGAAAACGCCTCAGCTGCCCCGGAGGGCTTTGTGGTGGTGTCCAGAAGGGAGATATCTCAAAAACAACAAGTGATAGGGGCGGAAGTGAAGTGATTTGGAAGGAATTTCCCTGGAGAACGTTGGCGTTGGAAGGTAAAGCTGAGTTTAGCGCAGAGGGGAGCGGTGAATTCCCGCTCCTTTCTCATCCTCTGCTCATGGATTCGAACCACGGAGCGGCTTGGCTTGGGAAGAACCTCAAATCCCATCTAATCCCAACCAAACACCTCATTCCGACCGGAGCAGCTCATGGAAAACTTGGTCCAAGTCTCCTCTGAATTGGCAGAATTCGCAGTGGAATCAGGAATCTCCGAGCCTGTTCTGTGTAAATTTTGGGGATCTCCAAGGCTGGAGGCTGCCCAGCCCATCCGTGCCCCTGCTCCAACATTTGACCACTCCCTGGGTGGTTTTTTTTTCCCCTCTGTTTCATTAATTTTAATTTCTCCTTCTGCGTTTTGTCCCTTTCTTTCCCAGTGTGTTTCCAAGGGGATCCTGGATCCTGGAATCCTGGATTAGCTGTCCTTCCTCAGCCTTCCCCTTGCCCAGCTGTCCCAGTCCCACTGGACCGATGCTGATATTCCACATTGAGGGCTCATTTTGGCTCCTAAAAACGAATAAAAATCTCTCTCTGTGCCACTTCTCGGGGACGTTTAAAAGACCCGAATCCAACCCTGGCGAGCGGTTCCAGTTTTTTCTTGATTATCCCTAAAATTTGAGGTCTTGCCCTCGGTGGCATCGGCTCCGGCTGTGGGAATCGTGGAAAAATGAAAGGAATGGGATGGGAGCAAACCTGGGAGAATCCTGTGGCTCTGGGTGTGAACAGAGGAACTCCGAGAGCACAAGGAGAGGCTTTGGGATCATAAAATCAGGGAATCGTCGAGGTTGGAAAAGCCCTCTGAGGTCACCAAGTGCCAGGGCCAGCGCTGCCCCGTGTCCCCCCAGGTGCCACATCCACGGGGCTCCGGAATCCCTGCAGGGATGGGGACTCCACTCCTGCCAGGGCTGGGAAACCCTTTCCATGAGGAGTTTTCCCTGATTTCCGACCTAAACCTCCCCTGGCCCAGCCTGAGGCCGTTCCCTCTCCTCCTGTCCCTGTTCCCTGGGAGCAGATCCCAACCCTCCCCAGCCACCCTCTCCTGTCAGGGACCTGTGCAGAGCCAAAGGTCCCCCCGGAGCCTCCTTTGCTCCAGGCTGAGTCCTCCTGGAAGATCCTCAGGCTCAGCTCAGCCTATCCCTGAACCTCTGTCCATAAATAAACCCCAGGGGGAATTCTCCCGTGCGGCCCAGAAACTCCAAACTTTATTTTATTTTTTTGTGGGGGTCTCTGGAGCTGTGAATTCCCACCCCCCTCCCCTCCCCATTTCATCCCTCTCCAGCAGGGCTCGGAGCCCAGCCGCTGTTTTCCTGCTCTTTACGTCTCTCCTCCTAAAGCCCTATAAGCGCCGGGAGCTGGGAAATGATTCCCATCCTGTTTGCAATAAATCCCTGCTTTTATGAAGGGTCCCGAGCCGGCTGGACACGAACCCTCCACGTGTTTACAAATATTTGTGCAGGAAAAGGGCGAGCAACGTCCAGGACGGGCTTCTGACGCATATTCCCCCCCGTTCCGATCCTTTGTTCAGGAAAACGCGGCAGCCAGGCCGGTGCTGAGCGACGAGCAGCGGGAGCAGCAGCAGCTCCCACCAAAAAATAATAAAAAAAAAGGGGGTTTCGGGGTCGTGTTTTATGGGAAAGCTCCGAAACAGCCGCTGGGCTGTGCTGGATGTTGCCCTCGGAGAGGGTTTTCCGTGGATGCTTTGGAATGAGGGGGTTTGGCTGCGGAGAAAAGCGTCTCTTTTATGGTTTGAAGGTGGGAGCTGGAGGTCTGGGGGGGACTTGTGATCTTCAGGTTTCACCTTCTTGTGGGGGTTTAATCGTCTCCGAGCAGCCCACGGGGGCTGTGTGGGGAGCGGGGGTTTGGCTCTTCCTTTCAAATCCCCGACTCCGGCTTGCCCCGGCCGTGGTTGCGGTGTGGGGTTGAAACCCCGCGGAATCCTTCGGGATACGAACTTGTTGGGAAAACCAGAGGCTGAAAAAAGCTGCTCCTGTTGCATCTTGTCATGGTTTCAGGTGTTAACCAGAGGACAAGGGCGGATCTGTGTAAAAACTCTTTATTGGGATGCTCCAGGACGTGTTTTCCACAGGTGTTGGGTAGGAAGGTTCATCCTCTTTTTGTTCCTAGACCCTGGAAGTGCTCAGAGCCGGCTTGGAACGGGGCTTGGAGAAACTTTGGATAACGTTAGGTGTCCCTGCAGGGGGTGGGACTGGGTGGTCTTCAAGGTTCCTTCCGACCCAGGCCATCCCATGGTTCCGTGATCCCTGGAGCGCATCCCGAAGTTGTGGCTCTGTGGGGAAGGTGCTGCTGTCCCCTCCTCACAGCACCATGGACGAAGGTTGGAGGGAACCTCTGGTCACTGTGTCCAGCTCCCCACGGAGCCACAGGGGGTTCTCAGGTCCATGTCTCATTGGGATGGAGCTCCCCAGCTTCTCTGGGCAGCCTGGCCCGGTGGTGGATCATCCTTCCAGGGAAAAGGGGTTTTCCTGGGAATTTCCGTGGGAATTCTGTGTTTCGCTTTGTCCTGAGCGGGGTCTGGCTCTGCCTTCTCAGCTTCCCCCCTCTTTGGGTCCCTGCCCACGCCGAGGAGGTCCCTCAGAGCGGCTGAGGTGCCCAAGGAGGGGCTGGACGTGGCCCTTGGGGCCGTGGTTGGGTGGACACGGTGGGGTTTGGTCACGGGTTGGACTCGATGATCTCAGAGGCCTTTCCCACCCTAAATTACTCCCTAATTACTCCTGGGTCTCCCAGTATCCGTCCAGCTCTTCCTCCAGCTCCACCACCTCGGCCGTGCTCGGCAAGGCTCCGTCCAGCCACTCCAGAATCCTCTCGTAGCTGGAGATCCTCCCCAGCTGCCTCAGCCGGGCCTCGGTCGGCCGGGCCACCCTGACCGCGCGCGGGGGCGGCTCCGCGCTGTCCCCAGGCTCCCCTGCCCGGGCCTGGGTGGCCCTGGCAGTGCCCAGCTCCCCGCGGGTGTCCTGGGCGTTGGGGACCCGCGGGCGATGTCCGGTGGCCGGGGCCCTGCTCTGGCCAGGAGAAGCCGAGGGTGCTGCTGGTGCAGGGGGCGGTGGCCGGTGGCCGGTGCCGGGTGCTGCTGGTGCAGGGGGTGGTGGCCAGTGGCCGGTGCCGGGGTCACGCGCGGGCTGGGCGGGCGCTGGCCCCTCCTGGGCCAGGCTGGTGTGGGGCACGGCCACCTGCAGGGGACAGAGGGTGAGCGAGGGTGGCCCTGGCTGCCGTCACAGCTCCTGGCCTGGGGAAGGTGTTCGGCGCCGTCTCCAGGGGTGTCCCAAAGGCTCCGTGGTGGCTCCCGGTGTCCCACGGGCTCTCTGGGCTGGGCAGCTGGGCCCTGGTCCCATACAGGGATGAGGTGTGGCCCTGGCATCCCACTGCACCCGTGTGCCACCTTCAGCTGCCCGTGTGCCACCTGCCATTCCCCGTGTGCCACCTGTGGTTTGTTCCCTGTGCCCCACCTTTGGTTTGTTCCCCATGTCCCACCTGCCATTCCCCGTGTCCCACCTGTGGTTTGTTCCCTGTGTCCCACCTTTGGTTTGTNCCCTGACCGCGCGCGGGGGCGGCTCCGCGCTGTCCCCAGGCTCCCCTGCCCGGGCCTGGGTGGCCCTGGCAGTGCCCAGCTCCCCGCGGGTGTCCTGGGCGTTGGGGACCCGCGGGCGATGTCCGGTGGCCGGGGCCCTGCTCTGGCCAGGAGAAGCCGAGGGTGCTGCTGGTGCAGGGGGCGGTGGCCGGTGGCCGGTGCCGGGTGCTGCTGGTGCAGGGGGTGGTGGCCAGTGGCCGGTGCCGGGGTCACGCGCGGGCTGGGCGGGCGCTGGCCCCTCCTGGGCCAGGCTGGTGTGGGGCACGGCCACCTGCAGGGGACAGAGGGTGAGCGAGGGTGGCCCTGGCTGCCGTCACAGCTCCTGGCCTGGGGAAGGTGTTCGGCGCCGTCTCCAGGGGTGTCCCAAAGGCTCCGTGGTGGCTCCCGGTGTCCCACGGGCTCTCTGGGCTGGGCAGCTGGGCCCTGGTCCCATACAGGGATGAGGTGTGGCCCTGGCATCCCACTGCACCCGTGTGCCACCTTCAGCTGCCCGTGTGCCACCTGCCATTCCCCGTGTGCCACCTGTGGTTTGTTCCCTGTGCCCCACCTTTGGTTTGTTCCCCATGTCCCACCTGCCATTCCCCGTGTCCCACCTGTGGTTTGTTCCCTGTGTCCCACCTTTGGTTTGTTCCCCGTGTGCCACCTGCCATTCCCCGTGTGCCACCTGTGGTTTGTTCCCTGTGCCCCACCTTTGGTTTGTTCCCCATGTCCCACCTGCCATTCCCTGTGTCCCATCTGGTTCCCTNCGTGTCCCACCTGTGGTTTGTTCCCCATGTCCCACCTGCCATTCCCTGTGTCCCATCTGGTTCCCTGTGTCCCACCTGTGGTTTGTTCCCCGTGTCCCACCTGCCATTTCCCGTGTCCCACCTGCAATTCTCTGTGTCCCACTTGTGGTTCTGTGTCCCACCTTTCCCTGCCTGGGTCTCATCTGGTTCCCTGTGTTCCCCCTTCGATTCCCTGTATCCCACCTGTGGTTGCTTCCCCGTGTCCCACTCATTATTCCCTGTGTCCCACCTGTGGTTCCCTGTCTCCCACCTTCCATTCCCCATCTCCCACCCGTTACTCCCCATCTCCCACACGTTGTTCCCCGTGTCCCACCCGTTATTCCCTGTCTCCCACCCGTTATTCCCTGTCTCCCACCCGTTATTCCCCGTCTCCCACCCGTTATTCCCCATCTCTCACCCGTTATTCCATCTCCCACTCGTTATTCCATCTCCTACCCATTATTCCCCATCTCCCACCTGTTATTCCCGGTGTCCCACCCGTTATTCCCTGTCTCCCACCTGTTATTCCCCGTCTCCCACCCGTTATTCCATCTCCCACCCGTTATTCCATCTCCCACCCGTTATTCCCCCTGTCCCACCCGTTATTCCCTGTCTCCCACCCGCCTGCAGGCGGAAGGAGCCACGGGAATGAATCCTTGGCACAGTCCATCCCATCCCTGTCCCCAGGCAGCTCCGTGTGTCCCCTCCTGTCCCCTCCCTCACCTGGGCCCTTCTCTGGGGGCTCGGCTGCCCCTTGCCGGGCTGGGATTTGGGATTTGGCTTCTCCGCCATCTCCGCGGCCCTGAGCCTCCGAGGGATCGGGGGATCCTCCGAGGGATCCCGGGAACTGCTGCCCCCCGAGGGAGGGGCGTCCCTGGCAGTGTCCCCTGGGGCTCCGGGGTCACAGTGGGTCACAGCCCCCGTGTCACAGAGGGCCCTGGGACACCCCGGCAACCACGGGACTGTCGGCATCCAGCTGGAGCTGTGGGAATGGTTGGAACTGGTTGGGACTGGTTGGAAATGGTTGGAAATGGTTGCAAATGTTGGGAATTGGTTGGAAATGGTTGGAACTGGTTGGAATTGGTTGGAATTGGTTGGCACTGGCTCAGGGGCAGCCCCAGCTGCTCTGGGAGTTCCAGCCCAGCCCCTCCCCACCCTCACACACAGCAATTCCTTCCCAACATCCCAGCCCAAGCTCCCCTTTCCCACTGGGAAGCCATTCCCTGCCTCCTGGCCCTCCAGCCCTTGGCCCCAGTCCCTCTCCAGCTCTCCTGGAGCCCCTGGAGGCCCTGCAAGGGGCTCTGAGCTCTCCCTGGAGCCTTCCCTTCTCCAGGGGAACATTCCCAGCTCTCCCAGCCTTTGTCCAGAGCAGAGGGGCTCCAGCCCTGCAGCAGCTCCGGGGCCTCCTCTGGGCTCTCTCCAGCAGCTCCACGTCCTTGTGCTGTTGGCCCCGGGGCTGGGGCAGCTCTGCAGGTGGGGTCTCACCTGAGGGGGCCCCGGGGCACAATTCCCACCTTTCCTGCTGCCCAAACCGTGGCATCAGCCCAGGCCATGGAGGGCTCTGGGCTGGGCCCTTCCAGCCTCATCCCCAACATCCCAAATCCCTCTCCCAGGGAATTTTCTGGAATTTTCTGTTTGGCTCCGTTTTTATGGATTATTGCCTCAGAAAGGGGCACGATCCGAGTTGGAAAAGGGCTGCTAGGACACGACTTCTTTCCCAGTACAGAGGGTGCAGCTCATGCTGGATGTGCTGGAACAGGAGGTTTATTTACGAGTTTATCCTGTTTTTATTTCTCCCTGCGTTCCCCCCTGTCCTGCCATGGGAGAACACAATAATAAATATGGGAATGTCATTTTTCCAACCCAAACATTTCACGGCAGAGCTGTGGGAGCGAGCTGAGGCTCCTCCTGGCTGGGATTGGGGCGTGCGGGACGGGAGCTCGTCCGCTCCATCCCACGGGATCCATGCAGGGGGAAAACAAAGGGCTTTGACCTCAAATCATCTCATTTCCCCATTTCGGGATCTTTTCGGCTCTCCGGGAGCTTAAACCCCGCAGCGCTGTGGGAAAAGGGTGGGGTTTGGTGCAGGTTGTGTTCTCTTCCCTACATTTTCCTTCCTCCTCCCTCCGGACCTGCCCTTCATCCTCCTCAAGGACTCATCCAGCGTTTTCCCTCATCGGAGGTTATTTTTTTCCCCCCCTCCCTAAAGGATGGGAGCCCTGACAAGAGCTGATAACTCTGGGGGTTGGATCCTTCCTCGCCAGGCTCGTGACCCATTCCCAGCGCTCCCTTCCTTCCTTCCCGGAGCCCTCACACGGAGCTTTCCCCACCGGCAGCGTCCTCCGGGGGTTTTCCGCACGGTGGCCTCGCGTGGGAGACCCTGTGGGGCTTGTCCTGGATGCGTTTGTTTCCCTGGCAGCTCATCCCTGATAAAGTTTTAATGGATTTTAAATATCTCATGAAACAGGCACGGGGTTGGCATCCGGCTCCGCTCGTTTTTTTACACCGGGAAGTGTCGGGCTGGGATTTTCCTTGGGGGGAGAGGTGGGGGGAGAAAGGCACATCCTGGGATGGGAGGAGACGGCCCAAACCCCGACCCGAAAATGTTCAGTGCTGCTGCTGGGGATAACGAGGAAATCTCTGTGGACATCATCACTTTGTGACTTCTCCCAAGTCTGGCTCCGGCAGGGGAGGGAGAGGCCGGAGCGGGAACGGCTCCACGGAGTTTTCCAGATGAAAAACACAGGCCACTTGTTCAGCCCGTGGAGTTTCGGTCAGCTGCAGTGATGGGAAACAGATGATGGCCGGTCGGGCCGGGCTGGGCTCTGACAGATCCCCCATTGTTGGGCGCCGGGATCCTCCGGAGCGGTGCCGGGCGCGGGGCTCGGCCGGGCCCGGCCCTCACCCGGAGCTGACAGGAGGGGCTGGAGCTCCGGATCCAAGGGTTGGGCTCCTCAGGAGCGAAACACGAGGAGGTTTCTGCTCCAGGGATTGAGATCCGGGCTTGGGAGGATGTTCCCTGTGAGCGCCTTGGAGCCCGTGCAGGGAAGGTGTCTCTGAGGGATGCTGGAGTTGTGGAATGGTTTGGGTGGGAAGGACCTTAAATCTCATCCCATCCCCATCCCCA
>VZTA01001665.1:0-10882 GCA_013398855.1 Mohoua ochrocephala | reverse complement strand
GGCCCAGCAGAACCCTTCCAAATCCGCTCTTAAAAGATCCCACGGGCTCGAGGCCTCCTGCTCCTGACCAGCTGCTCTCGGAGGTTCCGATGAGTCCTCGAGGGCACCACAAAATGTTGGGGAAATGACCCTTCTACAAGCTCATTGATGAGTTAATGACTTGTTAATTTGTGGGGGAGGTTGCATAAAACCAATCGAGGTGCCTGGCGTGAGTGTCCGGCCCCGGCGCTGGCTGTGCTGGTGGTGGTGGCTCAGCCTCGCTGCTCTCCTGCCTTTGAGGGGGCCACGTGTTCATTTATCAAAGAAATGGTTAAAAAAACCCCACCTTCAGTTTTAAATTGGGCCCCAAAAATCAACGATTTAATGAATTCCCTCCAGCTTAACGAGCGGCTTCGCTCCAAGGTCTCGGTGAGGCCACCAGGGATGGGCCGATGAGGATGGAGATGATCTGGGGGGGTTTGTGCTTCTCGTGGGGGTTTGGAGAGCCCAGGCCCAGCAGAATTTAATGAATCCCTCTCGTTTGGGCCCCTCGGTGGTGGGGTGGGAGAGGGACAATCCCTTTGTCCTTGGTTTTCCCCTGGTGGAGAGGAGATGGACAACACCAGGATCCTGAGGATCACCAACTTCAGGCCTTGGAGAGGGGCTCAAATTTATCCCTTCATCACTTGATGTATCTCTTATCTCACCTACTTTCATCTCTTGGCTTTATCATTACAGATAAAAACTGTAATGATCCTCCTCATTCCAGAGGATTTTTTCCCTCTCACCTCTGAATCCCTGATTTCTGCCCCGGGATCCTTCTCCTTCCTGAGGGAAACAGCTTTTGGGAGCGTTGGGAGGACCTGACAGAGAAATAAATGTTGGTTCACGGTTTCCGTTCCTAAGATTCCTCATAAAATGTCAAATTTCTTGTAGGTTCAGGTCGATCCTTGCCCTGATTTTGGGGAAAAGATGGGATTTATGATCCCAGAGTGTGCCTGGCATGGATGGGGAGCTGCTCCTCCTGAGCCTCCCCCCAACCTCAGCCGGGATAAAAAGCAGAATTCAAGGACAAAATCCACATTCTAAATCTCCAAATTCCTTTGCAGTGCATGTGCACGGTGGCAAGGAAGTTTTGGAGGTGGATTTTAGCACCTGAGAAGGGTTTTTGGGTCGATTTTAGCACCCGAGAAGGTTTTTCAGGTGGATTTCAGCACCTGAGTAGGTTTCTCGGATGGATTTTAGCCCCCGAGGAGGGTTTTTTGGGTGGATTTCAGCACCTGAGAAGGGTTTGCGGGTGGATTTTAGCCCGAGAAGGGTTTTCAGATGGATTTTAGCACTCAAGAAGGGTTTTCAGATGGATTTTAGCACTCAAGAAGGGTTTTCAGATGGATTTTAGCCCCCGAGAAGGTTTTTTGGATGGATTTTAGCCCCCGAGAAGGTTTCTCAGATAGATTTTAGCCCCCAAGAAGGGTTTTCAGATGGATTTTAGCACCAGAGAAGGTTTTTGGGATGGATTTTAGCCCCTGAGAAGGTTTCTCAGGTGGATTTTAGCCCCCGAGAAGGTTCCTCGGATGGAGTTTAGCCTCCGAGAAGGTTTCTCAGATGGATTTCAGCACCTGAGAAGGGTTTTCGGGTGGATTTTAGCCCCTGAGAAGGTTTTTCAGATGGATTTCAGCCCCCGAGAAGGTTTTTCAGCCCCTCTGGGAAGGGCAGATCTGGGTGGGAGAGCTCCGGGCGCGTCCCCGGGCTGATTCCTGCCGGAGCCTGGAGCTGCGCTCGGAATAAACAAGGAGCAAGTCAGGCTATGGCTCCTCACAAGCCCTCGGCAGCTGAGGGCATCCCGAGGCAGCCTGGTTGTATAATGCCACAACAGCTGGGGAATCATTAAATTACCATCAGGTTTTGCTTTTAATTAATTCATTTTCTGGAGAGGAGCAGGTTGACAGCTGGTGCCTCGCTCAGGTGATATTTGTTGTTGCATGTTGTTTGTTTTGTGAATTCTAAATGAGATGGAGTTTTGGTGGTTTTTTGCTGGGTTTTTTTTCTCTCTCTTTCTCTCTCTCCCTTGGCTCCCGACAGTTCAAAGCAAGACGTTGTCCCTTCCCTGCAATGTTTGTGATCCAATTTCAGACGGGAAAACAGGGCGGGTGTGGAGGAGGGAGGAACGGGCAGGGATGAAACATCCAGGGTTTGGTGGCCCCGGGGGCCGGGGGCGGGGGGCGAATGGTGGAGCACCTGCAGCAGATCCTTGGATTTTGGGGATCTCAAGGGTTGGGGTGATGAGGTGGAGCCTGGTTCGGTACAAAACCACCCCAGAGGGGCTGTTTGGAGCCCAGCCCGGGGGTGATGCCCGTGGGAAGGAGTGTGGGGTTCAGATGTTGGGGTGAAAATCCTCTGGACGCTCAGAGCCGCAGCCAAGTTGGGAAAAATGAGCTCTGGGGTGGATTTCCCCCAGCTCCATGGACTGGGCTCATGATGAGACCCCACCCAGACAGTTCTGGAATTCCCAGAATCCCAGGATGGGATGGTTGGAGGGACCTTGAAGCCCATCCAGCCCCACCCCTGCCCTGGGCAGGGAATCTTCAGCTATCCCAGGTTGCTCCAAGCCCCATCCAGCCTGGCCTTGGATTTCCCCCCGTTTGTGTCTTTGGTGTCCTGTGGCCCCTCTTTACTGGCACCATTGTTGGTTGTTTCACTGCCCCGTGGTCAAATAAATCCCATATTTGTCCAGATTCTGGTCCAGAAAGCAGCTGGACACATCCCTCTGTACCCCACACCTGCACAGCGATGCCGGGAGCTGGGCACGGGGACGTTCCTGTGCCCAAGCAGTTGGGTTTGGACTCGGTGTTTTGAGGAAAACTCTTTATCCTCTGATAGTTGAGTGGAATTTTGGAGGAGAGTTCCACGGATCTGCTGGAGGAACCCGAGGCTGGATATGAAATGTGCCAGGGCAGTGCCTGTCCCCTGTGCTGGCACTGCTGGGGCACCTCCAGTGCCGGGGGCAGCTCTGGAGAGCCCTGGAGGGGCTGGAGCGTGTCCAGGGCAGGGAAGGGAGCTGGGAAGGGGCTGGAGAATTCCTGAGGGAGCTGGGAAAGGGGCTCAGGCTGGAGCAAAGGAGGCTCAGGGGGGACCTTGTGGCTCTGCACAAGTCCCTGACAGGAGGGGGCAGCCGGGGGGGGTGGTCGGGCTCTGCTGGCAGGGAACAGGGACAGGAGGAGAGGGAACGGCCTCAGGCTGGGCCAGGGCAGGCTCAGGGTGGGCATTGGGACAATTCCTGCCTGGAAAGGGCTGTGAAGGGTTGGAATTGCCCAGGGAGGTTTGGATTCCCCATCCCTGATGGGATTTAAAGCCCTGTGGATGTGACACTCAGGGACATGGGGCAGTGGTGGCCCGGGCACTGCTGGGGGATGGATTCCGTGATCTCCGAGGGCTTTTCCGACCTCAGCGATTCCAGGATTTATATTCCCAGTGACCTCCTCGTGCACATCCCTCATGGCTGCCACGACCCTTTCCTGTTTTCCAGGGTGCCCGGGAGACCTTTGAGAGCTACTACAGGAAGCAGAGGAGAAAACAAGCCCGGCTGGTGCTGCAGCCTCCCTCCAACATGGTCAGTGCCTGCTGCCCTCCCCAGCCTGGAATGCCGTCCCTGGGGGTCCCTGCTGCCCTCCCCAGCCTGGAATGCCGTCCCTGGGGGTCCCTGCTGCCCCTGGCTCATCCCAAAACCTCCCTTTGCCCTCGGCCACCTGGGTTTTTTAACCTCTGTTCCCTTTCTCTTTGTTGCAGCACGAAACTTTAGACGGCTACAGGAAGTATTTCAATCAAATTGTAGGGTAGGTGTTCCTTTTATACGCGGCCCTGCTAAAAATTCAGGCCCTGGGTTACCCTGGAGCCCGAAAAAACCGGGGCAGGAGGGAATGTTGATATTTTTGGTGGTCCTTGAAGCCAAAACGGGACCAAAAAAAAGAAAAAAAAAAGGTGGTTTGTGCTTTTTAAGTGTTGTAAAGTGAATTTTTATCCACTTTTCACTGGGGGAGTGGGGAGGGACCTGCCAGCTCTTGCAGCAGCCGGGGAGTTTCTGGGAATTGGAGGAGAAATGATCCCCGTGGCTGATGTGCATCTACTTGCCCTGCTAATGACATGAACGGGCCCTGTGCCTTAATGATCCTGGAGCACCGAACAATTATTCTTTAATTATTTTCCTGCCGAAGGAGGCGATTCTCTGCTCCCCAGAGCTGCTTTTTTGTCACGATCGAAATTTGAGAGAGATCTTCCAAAACTGAGCTCCGAGAGGAGAATTCCAAAGGCTGCTGGTCCATAAAAATAGGATAGGATTTGTTCCTTCTTCATTTAATAACGAGAATCATCTCAACACCCAGTAATGACCACCACGAATTCCACGTGTGCTGCTCCCCTCGTGCAGCTCCTGGGCCGGATTTCCTTGGGAAACCCCCCTGGGAATCCGAAACGCCCACCCTCACCCCTCATTCCCTGAAAATCAGTTTTCTTTGGGAACAGCAGGTTTGAGAACTGGAGATTGGAGCAAAATCGATTGTCTGGAAGTGACTGGGAGCTCTTGGTGGAGCTGGGTGAGAGAGAGGATTTTCCCTGGAGTTACAACACTTTTCCCTGGAGTTCAGACATTTTTCCTTGGAGTTCAAACACTTTTCCCTGCAGTTACAACACTTCCCTGCAGTTAGAGCATTTTCCCCTGCAGATAAAACATTTTTCCCTGCAGATAAAGCGTTTTTCCCTGCAGATAAAGCATTTTTCCCTGCAGATAAAGCATTTTTCCCTGCAGTTAGNTTTTCCCTGCAGATAAAGCGTTTTTCCCTGCAGATAAAGCATTTTTCCCTGCAGATAAAGCATTTTTCCCTGCAGTTAGAGTGTTTTTCCTTGCAGATAAAGCATTTTTCCCTGCAGATAAATGATTTTTCCCTGCAGATAAAGCATTTTCCCCTGCAGCCAGAGCATTTTCCCTGCAGCCAGAGCTTTTTACCCACTGGTAATGGGCTTGCTGCTGGCTGGAGCCGAGTTTAACCCGTGGTTCTTGCGGGAATAACGAGGTGGAGAACTCGGAGAGGGGGAATTCTGCCTTTGTGTGTGCTCGGGGTGACACCAGCAGCGTTTTAACTCCCTCCTCTCCCCCGGTGCTGTTGAAAATGGGGGAACGAAGTGTTCAGCCCTGCCTGGGTTTGATGGATCCCTCAGATCCGAGCAGGCCCCGAGCCCGCGGATGTCACCCGAGGGGGGCTCGGTGACGCCCTTTGATCTCCCGGGTTTGAAGTTTTGATGCCGTTTTCTGTCGGTTTCAGGTTTTTCGTGGTGGAGGATCACATCCTGCACACGACCCAGGGCCTGGTCAACCGGGCCTATATTGATGAGCTGTGGGAGATGGCCCTGTCCAAAACCATCGCGGCCCTGAGGACTCACTCCGTGAGTAAAAGCCTGGGAGAGCTCAGCTGTTGCTTGACTGTCCTTGACACGCTGCAATGTTGCCTTTTTGGGGGTTTTTTTTTCCCCCTTTTCAGGATTCTTTGTTTTCCCTCTCGTCCATCGGCTCTGTTTGAAAGAGCCACGCAGAGAATTCCCTTTCTCTGGCTTTTTTTAGCCTCCTGGTTGGCTGCATTCCCCTACCAAGCTCAGTATTTCGAAGAATAAAACAGGTTTATATTTTCATCCTTATTTCATCCATTGTTTTTGAGGAGCACCAGCAGAAAGGGTTGATTCACCCCAAAAAAAAACCGAGAGGGAAAAGCATCTTTTTGGCACGCTGGAGTGTGACTTTGTTTGGTACAGGGTCAGAGAGTCCCAGAGTGGTTTTGGGTTGGGAGGGACCTCAAAAATGATCTTCATCCCTTCAGTTTCATGGCTGTGAATGGGCTGAAAAACGGGCTGAAAAATGGGCTGAAAAACCAAATCTAGGGAGAGGAAAAATGGGCTGAAAAATGTGCTGAAAAACGGGCTGAAAAATGGGCTGAAAATGGGCTGAAAAACGGGCTGAAAAACGGGCTGAAAAATGGGCTGAAAAAGGGGCTGAAAAACGGGCTGAAAAAGGGGCTGAAAAACAGGCTGAAAAATGGGATAAAAAATGGGCTGAAAAATGGGCTGAAAAACGGGCTGAAAAATGGGCTGAAAAACAGGCTGAAAAATGGGCTGAAAAATGGGCGAAAAACCAAATCTAGGGAGAGGGAACCCCAAGGAGCACCTTGGGAAGGGGGTGGAGGAATGGGAGGACGTTGACACCAACACCAGGCTTGGAGCAACCCAGTCCAGTGGAAGTGGGGTGGAACCAGATGGGTTTTGAGGTCCTTTCCACCCCACACCATTCCACAACTCATCCCTGGACCCCCAGAAGCTTCCCCGGTGTTCTCCATCCCCATCCCCATCCAGCTGACTGGAAAGCTGCCTCCTTCCAGCCGAGCTCCCGTGCTACCCGAGGGGATAAACCCCAACTCCCCCACGGGGCTGTAAACCTGTGTTTGTTTTCGTTTGGAGTGGGATTTTCTCCGAGCTGGCAGCGGGAGGCTGAGCCAGGCCCAGCCACGGGGTTTTTGGTGCTCCCGGCTTTGTTGCCACGCGGGTTGTTTCAAGTGGTGCCAGGAGGAACGCTCGGGGTGGCTGCCAGGGGAGGCTTTTTTGGCTGATCCCGGAGCATTCCGTGATTTTCCCGGCGCTGTGGCCACCACCACCTCTCACTCTGAGCGCTCCCAAAGAAACCGGTGCTGGAATTCCAGGGAGGGTCTCGGTTCTTCCAAGGCAGACACATTTATCCCTGGATTTTCTTCCTCGCCGCAGACAGGGACATCTTTAATCACTCCCGATGCTTCGGGGCGTTATCTTTCTTCCCGGCTCTCCTCCTTGGACAGGGAGATGGAAAACGTGTGTCTCCCGCTCCTTCCCGCTGATTGATGGGGTCGTTCCTCCTTGGAGTTTCCAGCGAGCTTTAAATCTGGGCTCTTGAAATCCCGCTCTCTTTCCAGCTTGGGATCACTGATTCTATATTTGGGCAGGCTCTGTCTCAAACTTGACATTTTTTCAGCACGGGGAGGGTTTTGGCTGCTCCTGGCGAGCGCGGGAAGCCTGAGGGGGTGGGGGGGGGAGGACCGGGGTGGCTCTGGGGACACCGAGTTGTGTCTTTGGGGTTTGGAGCAGGATAAATCCTCGTGCTGGAGCTGGAATCCAGCGTGTTTTCCCTCAGCCCGGGCCGTGTGTGCTGGGCTGAGATGCTTCATTACCGTCAGACACAACACGGTAAATATTAAATGAGAGGCGCTGTCCCCGTCCCGCTGCGGCAGCGCTCGCGGGCCCCGGCTCCTCTCGCTGCCCAGCAGCTCCTGTGCCATCTTAGACACATTTCAGGTGTCTCTGGAGCAGCCCAAAGCCTTCTCCAGCCCGGAGAGCAGCCCTGGGAGCAGAGACACCCTGATCATCCACCCCTCCCTGCCCCGTGCGGCGCTCAGGGGCTCGGGGGATGAAGCTGCTGCTCCTGGGGCTGCTCCCCAGGCCTGGGCAGTTCTTATCAGTGCCCTGATAATGCAGCAGGGCTCGGGGCAGGGGTTTGTCCCTGTGCCGTGCTGTTAAAGCCACGTTTTCATCTCTGCCCTCCTCTCCAGTCCTACTGCTCCGACCCCAGCCTGGTGTTGGACCTGAAGAACCTCATTGTGCTCTTCGCCGACACGCTCCAGGTACGGGGGGCTCGGGCCCGTCCTCACCCAGTGCTGCTCCCACTGCTCCCGGGCTGTCCATGGGTGCTTCAGTGCCTCAGGGGGGGCCTGGCTGGGCTGGCCCAGCTCCTTTTTTTGGCCTTTCTGGGCATGGATCACCCGAGGGTCGGCCTGGCTTGGTCTGTGCCAGGATGGAGCCGTGGCCACCTTGTGATAGCTCTGGCTCCTTCTCCCCCAGTAAATCACCCCTAAACCCCTCCACCCACACCGGGGGTGCTGCTAGAGGAGGATTTGCCCCCTGTTAAAGGCAGGCAATAATCCCCAGCTGCCTCTCGGTGACTTTAATTCCCTGAGGTCGCTCCCTTCCCTCCCTCTCCCGCAGGGCTACGGCTTCCCGGTGAACCAGCTGTTCGACATGCTGCTGGAGATCCAGGACCAGTACAGCGAGACCCTGCTGAAGAAATGGGCAGGGGTTTTCAGGTGAGAGCCTTGGAAAGAGACCCCCTGAGACCCCCCCTCGCTGAGGAGTTTTGGCCCCTGAGTGGAATTTTTGGAGGGATTAATTGGAGAATCATGGAACGGTTTGGGAAGGGACCTTAAAGCCCATCCAGTGCCACCCCTGCCATGGAGCTGCTGGAGAGAGTCCAGAGGAGGTCCCGGAGCCCCTCTGCTCTGGAGCCAGGCTGGGAGAGCTGGGAATGTTCCCCTGGAGAAGGGAAGGCTCCAGGGAGAGCTCCGAGCCCCTTGCAGGGCCTCCAGGGGCTCCAGGAGAGCTGGAGAGGGAGTGGGGCCAAGGGCTGGAGGGCCAGGAGGCAGGGAATGGCTTCCCAGTGGGAAAGGGGAGCTTGGGCTGGGATGTTGGGAAGGAATTGCTGTGGGTGAGGGTGGGGAGGGGCTGGGCTGGAATTCCCAGAGCAGCTGGGGCTGCCCCTGGATCCCTGGGAATGTCCAAGGCCAGGTTGGACATTGGGGCTTGGATCCAGCTGGGACAGTGGGAGGTGTCCCTGCCCATGGCAGGGGTGGCTCTGGATGGGATTTAAGGTCCCTTCCCACCCAACCCATTCCATGTTTCTGTGCCCTCGCTCCATCCCCGAGCTGTGTCTGCTTTGGGACATCCCTGGCTGCTGCTGCTGCAGGAATTTGGGGTCACACCTTAGCCTGGCACCAACCTCTGGGAATCTCCTGAACCAGCAGCAAAACCTTCTCCTCAGAGCTGTCTCTCCTTTTCTTTTCCCAGAAATATCCTGGACTCAGACAACTACAGCCCCATCCCGGTGCCAAATGAAGACGTTTATAAGAAGATCATTGGACAGTTCCCATTCCAGGATGCTGAACTTGAAAAGGTGAATCTTGGAAAGGGGAAAGTGGCCTGGCCTGGCTCCTGGGGCAGCAGGGAGAGCCTCCCACCCTTTGTGAGCACTGAAAACTGCGAATGAAAGGCTCTGAAAAACCCCAAATCCACCTCCCGACCCAAATAAAGAATAAAAGAGAGAGGAAAGAACATTCCATGGGATGCATTTCTCCCGCTGTGGGTGAGGGGAATGTGATTTGTGTTCCTCTCAGGCTGCTCTGACACACAGGTAGAAACATCCACCTCCACTGGCGTTTTATTCCCATTTTACGGACCCTGGGATTGACCTTTGTTGGTTTTAGTCTCATGTTTAGAGAAAAAGAACCCCAAAAAAGTGGTGGATCTTGGCCTTTGCACCAGTGTGTCCTTGGAAAAAAGTGTGTCCAGGTGTCCCCTAAATCCTAAATCCTGCCCGGCCTCGTGCTCCACACCTGGAGCCACCAAACCCAACCCTGCTGATCCAAGTCAAGGGTTCAGATTTCTGTGTCCCACCCCAAAATTCAACCCCGGGGTTCAGCTCCTCGCTGCTGCTCCCTGCACCTCCCGGCCTGGTGTGTGCTGGGGGTAAAAGGAGGATGGGAAAACTCGGGAAAATCAGTTTCCTCCCGGCTTTCGGGGCCGTTGGGCAGCGCCTGGGAGAGGTGAGTGGGGAAACACCTCATACGTGATGGGGGAGGAATTCCGGGTGTTCCCAGGGAGGGAGGGGAAGGGAGCTGGGAGAGGGAATGAGGGTCCTGGGGTGCTGCCTGCTCCCTCTGGCTGCAAATCCCCTTCCAGCCCCAAATCCCCCCTCCTCCTCCGCGTGCCATCAGTGATTATCTGCTCTCCCCTTTGGCTGAGGCGTTTACATGATCCAGGATGAAAGCTGGGCTTTCCTAAATCCCAGAATTCCTTTGCCCGCCTGGGAAGAGGGAAATCTCTTCCCTCCCTCTGGAATTGTCCCCCCGTGTTTTGCAGCAACCCTTCCCGAAGAAGTTCCCCTTCTCGGAGTTCGTGCCCAAGGTCTACAGCCAGATCAAGGAGTTCATCTACGCCTGCCTCAAGTTCTCCGAGGACCTGCACCTCAGGTGGGACACATTCTTTGGATCTAAACCAGGATCTAAACCCTGGATTCTGTTCCTCACCCTTTGGACGGGCCCAGTCTGGGCTGGAAGTGGCCTCGGAGCAGCGGGATCTGGGCCGGCCGAGTCTTCTCCTGCAGGGAGGGGATCCCAGGGTGGTTTGGGTTGGGACTGTCGGGATCATCTCGTTCCCACCCATCCCAGGGACACTTTCCACGGTGCTGGGATGCTCCAGGCCACCTCCAGCCTGGCCTTGGACGCTTCCAGGCGATTCCAGGCTCCAGGACAGTCCCAGCTGTGTGAGGAGTGAGGGGTTGTTTCCTCCCAAGATGTCCCTGCCTCGTTATTTTAATGAATAAATGGAGCCGGGTTCCTGCAGGAAGGTTGGGATGGCCACCGGTCCTCAGGGCCTGCTGGAACACCTCTGATCCCCCCCCAGGCTGCCCCCCAAGGAATGGGAATTCCGTGGTTCCCTGAATTTGTTGTCAGGAGGACTCTGAGGGTTGGATTTTAGCTCGCGAGCGAGTTTCGGCTGCTGGTTTCGTGCTTTTGTTTTTCTCGTTTCTTCGGGGAGTTTATACACAAATAATGTGATTTTTTTTTTTAAAGCCTGCAAAATATTCCACGTGTTTACCCTCCCTGCTCCGTGCCGAGGTGCTTTGATGCTTGTTTCACCCCTGTGTACGTGTGTGGGGCTGAGAAGCAGCGGGGTCTGCCAGGAGCTGCCAGTTGCTGCTTTGGGTTTGCATCAGCAGCTCGGGAGAGGTTTAAAAATGAAGGACAAGATTTTGGCTGGAAGGATTCATCCTCCTTCCCTTCCCTTC
>VZTA01001664.1:100273-122510 GCA_013398855.1 Mohoua ochrocephala | reverse complement strand
ATCAGCCCAAACCCGCGACAATATGAAAGATTAAAAAATCGAGATGCTTTTAATTATAAGAAAGTTAATCCTTTATTAAAGTTCTACTGATTTCTAATTCTTGATGGATAACAGTTTTATGCTTTGTCAAGGAAAGGTAAGTTGACCTTAATACTTCCATAATGGCAAGCTCCTGAAGACATTGCTACTTCCTTTCTCTCCCTTCTGTGCTTCAGAAAATCACATGGGTGATCTTTAAAATTGAGAGCAGCCCTAAGGCAATGCACAGCAATCTGACCAGCCTAGTGTGGATCCCGCAGAAACAGGGGCTGGTTATTCAGGACAACGCCCTGATCCCCCACAGGTAGGACCTTGAATGTCATCATAAGGGAAGAGACTGAGAAGGAAGTAATAAAAAAATAAAGAAACGGAGCTGATGTTCCTAATCCATCCATTTTTTCCAGAATCTAGTCACTAGCTGCATGAAAGAAGCAAGCTTAGTTGTTTATTCTTTCAGTCCACTGTTAATAGATTGGTCCCTTGCTTTTTTGTCTTGTTAGGGCTTTCCTTTGTCCCAGGTAAAAAGCCACAGTAAAGTAAAACTAACTCAAGCAAACAATCCTCACAGGTCTGGGATGATTGCAGAGACATCACTGTAATTGCTGGATCTTTATGACCACGTGGCTTAAAAGTCACAGGAATTCATTGTTTCCTTTTGGACCCAGCTGCTCCTCCTCAGGCCACAGACATCCTGAGTTGTGTTCCCGTAGAAAATCCAGGGATGTGCCTGGTGTTACCCTACAGCCATCACCCAGCCTGATCTCTCTGTTCACAGACTGGGAGATAGCTTGTTTTCCTTCAGGAATCCGTGGGAATCCTTGAGGAGGGGTAGAAGTTTGCGTATGGCTTCATGGGAAACCATTCCAGTATAGCAAGCAGGGCATGGAATTCAGGGATCTTTTGTTGGAAAATTCAGGATATGAACGGGAAGTAGCCTAAATTCGCGTGCTTCTTTCGTCTTGGTATCTTACAGTAAATGTGGGGTAATTCAGTCCTCGCTGTGCGAACCTGACCCAGCTGTAAAGAAGGAGTAACCACATTTCTCCAGCTACAGCCACAGCAGTGTAACAAATGAACATCTTCTCACTGTCCTACATCTCCCACAGAGCTGAGCTCTTTGTAGGGTTGGTAACGTGATTTGAAAGTGAGAGTTACTCAGCGACTACCTTGCTTCTCACAACCTTTGTGTTTAGGTTAGTTAAACCCCTTTGGCTTGGCCACAAGAAGGTTGTAGTTCTGACCCAGGCCTGCTAAAATATTTCTGAGGTGTATTCTAGAGAGTGGACTGAAATCAGTCCTGAGATTTTAAGAGTACTAAAGCTTAGGTTAATAGAATTTTCTTATCCCTACCTCTAGAATCCAGACCTACACCAGTACCAATTACAGCCAATATCTTGTTGAAACTCCTCTGGAACTGCAATTTGTCAGCCTTCAGCAATTTTTTCTTCTGACTCATGTGCAGAACCAGTTTCTACAAGTTGGGAAGGGAAAGCATTTGGCTGGGGAAGGTGCAACACGAGACACATCTGAATAGAACATGAGAAACAGCTCAGTCCGTGCACTTGGAAATGATTGATAATTGTTTGGTTTAGCCGGAGTGGGGTCCTGAAAAACAGACTTTTCAGAAGTCTACTCTTAATCTAATGATACTGCTATGATGAATGTGCCCTCAGTACATTTCTGTGGAGAAAGAATAATCTTCAGTTGTGGGTAGAACTGCCCTGTTTTCCTCTAATTGAGTAAGACAAACAATCCCATGAGCTATGATGTCAACAAACCTCTTTGTAATGGAAAAAGGTTTGGAGTCCTTAGAATCAAAAAAGTAGGACACTGTTAATTTAATTGCTGGGAGATAAGTTTGATCAAAGATGAGCAATGTGGACTGCATCCTGAAATATAAGGAGCTTCATTTAGAAAATGGACTTAATAACAAGCACATTTATTCATTGTTGGAGACTTGCGATTATTAATATTTGATCTAAAGAATGCCTTATATTTAAGGCTCTTCCATTATTTACATTTATTATCCAGTTCTCTCCTGCCATTTCCTTCTGGCTTCACTATTGCTAAGAAATATGTAACCGAGATAATCACATTATCTCCCATCAGTGCTGCAATCTGCTTAACTGGAAAAGCCAAACACAATATTGCAGTGCTGCTGCTGACAGAGGATTTAACTAGAGCTGATTGTCCTCGGAGCAACTCACTCTCCTGACTTCCAGAGAAAGTCTGCTAAAACCTGGGAAGATTGCTCTTCTCCAGAGGGCTGGAACTGAACTTCTGCTTCCAGCCCCAAAGAGCCAAATGGTCAGGGTAGCATGAGGAAAGTAAAGTGCATTTCTGCCTGATGCATGAATCCATGTCCAGTGGTGATGGAATCATGGAATTGTTACATTTGGAGAAGACCTCTAAGATCATCAAGTCCAGCTGGCAACCCGGCACCACCACCAGGATCACCACCAGACCATGCCCCAGATATCACATCCATGTGTCTTCAAAACACTTCCAGGGACGGGCACCACCACTGCCCTCAGCAGCCTGTGCCATGAAAAATTCTGTCCTGATGTCCAATCTAAACCTCCTCTGGAGCAACTTGAGGCCATTTGCTCTTGTCCCTTGTTCCCTGGGAGCAGAGCCTGACCTGGCTCCAGCCTGCTGTCAGGGACTTGTGGAGCACAGTCCAGAGCCATCTGCACAGGTCCCACAAGGGGATGACCCTGAAGATGAACAGTCCATTTTACCGTGCATCATACTGTGCTCATGGTTTGTTCTGGTTTGTGGTTTGGGGATTTTTTAAAATTTATTTTTATTTTGAATTCTTTTTATTGTGCAAAGAAGCACCACAACTTAGTAACCCTATCCTGTGCACTCAGCATTTTTAAAGCAGTAAGGATATCTGGAAATGTTTGATGTTGGACGTTTCAGCCTCATTCAAATCGTAGCCAACATAATTATTGGAGAAAATATTTCTATAAGGGTGGCCTTTCACAACAACTTAATTGCCTTATGACTTTGGGTTGGAAGGTGTTTATTTTTCTTTCTTTTTTAAAGGTACTCGTGTTTTGGATACAACTGCCTGGACCAATCCGAAAAACCTTACACCACAGCCAGAAAAATCCAGTCTAATATCATATGGCTCTTCTTTCCCTAAGAATGTGCACACTGAGCAGGATATGAGAGCTGTGCTGAACAAACTTCCTGACCTTAAAGAGAAGACTGCGTGTGCCTCAGGGCCACCACAGCAGTGAGAGGTGACATTTGGTTTGATGGGCTCCAGAAATTCCTCCGCCTAACTTCGTGCTGTCGAGCCCTAGAGCCATTTTTTTTTCTTCAGCTCTGCAATACTTTATCTTTGTGGCAGCTTCTGAAGAAGACCAAGTGGGGAAGGTGGGTTCAGAAGAAGTTTGGCAAAGACAAATCCACCTATTGTAGATTTTGGAACTTTCTTGGCTTTTGCAATAATGACCTTCTTAAAGCATTTTGCAGAAGGAAGAGGAGTCCCCAAAATTTCAGTCATCTTGTGAGGGAACAAAATAATCCATTACAACTTCGAAAAATATTTTTGAGGAACGTTAGCTATACAGTCGTATCCATTCAACTTACTCCATCTCCAGCAAGTTTTAGTGGTGTTAATGAGTATTTTTAATAATTGTAGACAAACCAGCAGCTGTAAGTTGGGGTTTAGCTTATAACTAAAAGTTTCAGTCAATGTCATACCTCGAGGATGGTTCACTCATTGGTTACTGAGGAGATAAATTCCACGGGGCAGAGAAAGAAACAGCCTCTTCTGAGAAGCAAACATGTATCCGGGAGGAAATCAAACTGCAGAAATCCTGGCTGTTTCTTACTCATGAGATTGAAATATCGTTTTTGTGTTGTCACAGATTAATGACCGAGAAGTTTAAATATTCCTGTTAACCTGCCCTAGATCAATGCTGCAGATTGTCTCCAAGGCACTCAGAGCTTTGTAAGAAATTAAAAAGACAAAAGAATGAATTTGGCTTTTTTTATCATGTGTACCTGAAAAGACAGAGTCATTTTTTAAAACCCTAATGACCAGCAAAGCTAAAAAAAACCACCCTAAATTTTTTTGTAGTTGTCTTTATTCTTGGAACTAGGAGGTTCTGAAGACTTTCTGAAACTTATCCTGTTGTTGGAATGCTTAGGGAGAGCACAGGATTCCCTCTAACAGTCATCCCATTTCCATGTGGCATTAGTAAAAGCTCCGTGACTATGAAACACTCACTTGAAGATGAAAATGTTTGGGGGTTTTTTTGTGAGATGCATAGTCACCCACACAATATGATGATATTCACTTGGGTTTCATCAGATGTTCGAGACAAAAAAACCACAACGATCTTTGAACTCTTATTTTTGTGGTGCTGTCATACTTTTTTCCCCCACATAGTACTGTTCCTCAACGGAGAGAAAAAAAAGGGCATAAAACGTCTGTCTCTGCTGTTGTCAGAGAGTCATCACACCCTAACTGCAAAATCTTACACTAAAATAGCTTTAATAAATTGTGAAAATCCTACGTGTCAGGGTTGGGCCTTGTTTCTGACTCATGGAAGCATTTCCCTTATTACAGGAAATTATTCTTTTATTAGAGGAAGTAATTCCCTTATTACAGGAAATTACTGCTGTGCAATAGTCATGCATTATCTTTCTGTTGTAGTCCTTATATCACCTGGGGCTTCTTCAACTCTGTTCTTGTCCCTTTCCTTGTCTGCCCATAACGTCAGCATTGTTTTCACTGAGAGTTTTGAATAAAAGATTTGTCTCTGATAAAACTGCTAGAGATAAGAATGAGACATGTGGAAATGTTGGGGAACAACCCAGCCCCCAAATCTTTTCTTCCCACTAATTCAATGTCTGTACTGGACTTACATGACAAGGTTTAGTAGTACATTTTTTGGCTGTTTCTCACTATGCTACTCTGTTATTAATTGGCAATCAATTAAATTAGTCTTCCCCAAGTTGAAGTGTTTTGCCTGTATGGTAATTGATTAATGATCTCCCTGTCGTTATCTAGACTGATAAGGTTTTTTTGGTCATATTTTCTCCCCCATCTTGTTGAGAAGGGAGAGTGAGACAGGCTTGGAGGACACCTGGTCAATCCACCTCGGGTTATATTAACAAGTCACCTTTTATTGCTTTAAAAATTGCAAACCAACAACCTTTAGCAGCTAAAATAAGAGTTCATTTAATTGAAAAGGTACAAGGCTATTTGTGTTCAGTACCCTACCATACAGAATGTAACTTCTACGTTCCAAAATGAAAATATTGACATATTTAAAACCATAATCAAGATTACTAAACCTGAGCAAATAAACTAAAATACTGGAATTGTAATATCTGTGAAGGAACTGATACCTCTAGCCATAAAGGTAGCACTGGCTTTCTACACCCATTATTTTAATTATTGATGAAATAATTTCTGGAGATAAATAAAAATTACAATCTGTTTCTAAGTACTATCTTTATTCCTAAAAATTCTATAAAATGCTAGAGGTGTCATGTGAAAAGAAGGATTAACTTCAAGAGAAATATCCAGTCGAAACTGAGTTTTTTTTGATGTAAAATAATTCCTTTAGATAGATGCTTGCAAATTCAGTATGAGGTTATGAGTGCCATGACTGAAAATGAAAGGTTTTTGGGCTGTGTAATTCCATATAATTCACATTTCTCCCCTGAAATGTGGATTCCAAGTCTGGGGCAACATGGACTCTCTCAGGTGGAGTTGTCCAGGAGTCCCACAGTGTCTCACAACATGCACAGCTTTGGTTTTCTACTTGGAACAGATTCTTGGCCTGAATTCTCTCTTTTTTGTGGTTTTTTTTTTGTGTTTTTTTTTTTTTTTTTAAATTAATTAATTTTTTAACTAAATATTGGCTTTATTGCCTGTCCATCCTCTTAGGGGGTTTGTGAAACAGGGAGTTTTTCAAAGCAGAAGGAACGCAGCACTTGAAAAGATGTGTGAAAATGCCACCACATTTCTTGATGAGCCAGGCTTTTCCATCTGGCCCAACTTATTTCCAAGTTAGGGGTACTATTTTTCAGAAACTAGGGATGGGGATCCCTCTTTGGGCTGGGATTCCTCTGAAGACCTGTGACCCTAAGATCACCCTATGGGGTGTCATGTGCAGGGCCAGAAGTTGGACTCGACGATTCTCATGGACCCCTTCCAGCTCTGGATATTCTGCGACATCCAACACAACATCAAAGATCATCTGCTGCCTCCTGAACTGGAGAAATAATTTATTTGCACTGGAATTATTTTTCTCGAAGGGCTTTAAGTTCCTCGAGCCCTCCTTGCTGTCAATAAGTACACGAATAATGAGCCAGAGCACAACCGCTGCTCCCACAGAGCTCTGCCCTCCTGTCAAACCCTGATTGTTGCTGGGTGAATTGCAGGAAAATGGAGCCCAGTGCCTGATTTTAGGAGTTTCTAAACCGAGTCATTTGTGTATTTATATATAAATATATCTATCTATTTACACACTTTAAAGAAAACCAATATATTGAAATTATCCTTCCAACCTTCCTTACTCAATTCCTCACAATGTCTTGGGAGAACATGTTATCTGCTTTGTTACAGTTTATGACTCAAACAGCTTAAAAAATTTGTCCCATTCAAATGGATTTTTTTCCAGACTCTTCTCCATATTTTTTTAAAATTGGTTTTTCTATAGGGACCATATATCTTTAAAAGCAAAAGAAACCAATGAAGCCAAACCCCGCTGTAGGGAGATTTTGTGTCAGGAAGTAAAATAACCTCAGTGAGAGCAGAGTTCCCTAAATTTCAATGTGTAAGTGTAACATTATGCTACATAAGTAGACTGGAATAGATAAACATAAATTCTAGGGCTTACTGCACCAGCCTTGAAAAGCTGTAATTAAGGTAAAGAAAGTCCAGGGAATGATCTCTAAGGAAATAAAAATAATGAATGAAAGAAGAAACCATTTCTCTGCAGTACATTATTCCACAATAATTAACATTTTTTATCGCTGCATATATATCTCCAATTAGCTATCTGAAAACTGGGGTCTGAGTTAATTGATTCTGTTATACTTGTGTAAATCTCAGCTAATTCCATGTGCTTCAGCAAAGCTGCTCTGGTGAAGCTGATGGCAGGATCTGGTCAGCCATATGGACTGCTTTGATCATCCTAAACTGCTCATTTAGGAACGTACAGTAACTAATACAGATTAATACAAGTATTTAGCTGCAAAATAAGAAAAATCAAATATTTCCTATCTTCCTGCATGTAAAAATATCATCTGAGTATTATATTACATAGGTACCTAATAGTGAGGTGAAAGGATAAATTCTGATTTGGAAGTTTGTCCTTAAACCAACAGAGTTTTCTACCAGATCTGACTTTTTTTTTATTTTATATAAGGTTTTGCAATTCCAATGTATGTTCTATCTAGCAAAGACTGAAACAAATACAGAAGATGGCATAACATAGGAATTTATATATATATATATGTATGTATACACACACATACTGACAGTAGTATTACCAGCAGAACTTACCAGGAATTATTATTGAATATACATTCTTAACTTCCTTGTCTTCAGCTGATGCCAGTTATTAAATTTACTGAAATTCAGTTATTTGATCTATTTCTCCTGAGAATGTATATTTTTTTTATGGTTTGAAAGAGAATGCTGCTTTGATATGATTTTTCTCACCTTTCAGAATCTTTACATACATTTTTGTGTAAAGCATAGAGCTGTTCATTTGGGAAGAACTGCTGGTATTTGTGTTTTCCTTCTCAGACTCTGCACTACTTTGGGAAAGCTTGGCAATGTGTAGTTTTCAAAGCAGCTAAGCCATGTTTCTCTGTGATAAAGCACCTTTTGAAGAATATGTTGAAGGCTTTTCCCTTTCAAATATTCTTCTTCTTTCTAATTAGCTGGGAAAGAAAACAAACGTGAAAACATTAAAAAAATGACATAAAAATCCATAAAATTTCAGTGCATACGAATTCCTCTGCTGCCTTTCTCTCTGGCAGAAATATATCTCAGGTTCCCACAGTGAACGAGAGTGCTTGAAGCTGTTGGGCTCAATGGGGATTAAACTCAAGTCTAACAATTCTAGAGGCAGCTTAAAGCTTCTTAGCAGAGCAGATAAAATTAAACATTATGGTGACAACAAGAGGGCTGGAAGGGTGGTGAGGCTTTCAGCTTCCCTTTATTATGGATTTGGGACTGAGATGAGAGCTAAGGGACAGGAGAGGAGCAAACACTGGGGCTTTGTGAAATAGAAACTGGAGTCTTGTTTTCTTTCCACTTTTCTTACATTACTTCCACTCTTCTCCAGGGCTTTCCTGTGAAAACTCCACCTTTTTGAACACCCTAACCAGCAACAGAATTGATTTAGAATTAATTTAGAACACTGGGGTTTACCATAAATGTAATTTTGAAGCCAGATTTAGTAATAATCACGTGTAATTATAAAGCTGTTCTTCAGCATCTTGTTACACAAGTGCCTTTTCATGAAATACATTCTTGCTAAGACTGAGCCAGTTACTACAAGACCTTTCTAATTGAGTATTATTTCCATTTTAAAGTGAAAAACACAGTTGCTCATGTTTATTTCAGGCAAAGATACTACAGATGTCAAAAAATACAGAGCTATCAAGCTAAAAAATCTGAATGAGATTTTTCTTATGAATGATAGCTTGCATAGGATATTAAAACAGACCCAAAAAAAAAAAAAAATCTGCTGAAGGTTGTTGGGAAAATAAACAGAACAAAAAAGAGAAGCTAAAAGTGTTTCCTTCCTAGGGATAGCTGGCAGGTTACAGAGCATTCCAGCTGGCAGGAAGCCACACATTTATGGTCTCTTGATGTAATTTGCTTCTGCCCATAAATTACAGGGGTTGATCTGTTACTTTAAAACTGCTAAAGCAACAGAAAGCTTCAAAAATCAAAACCCACCTCAGCTGTGCTCCTGACATCCTTCCTGAAGTAAGCAGGACAGGCCATTTGATGGTCTCATTTCTTTGGAGCCCATACCTGCCTCAGATATTGATTTTCTCACCGAGGTGTGGGGTTGCAGAAGGTGAAAAGCTCCTTAGTGTGGAGCTCCTGAATGTGGAGGCACACAATATTATTTTAGTCCTTAATGGAAAACAGCCTCCAGAAACAAATGGTTCTGGTTCTAGTAAGGCCTCTAACAATGTCTCTAAAGCCCAGATCAAACTGTCAGAGCTCAGTGCTGTCGGGGAGCTCTCACCTGTGAGCCCAGCAGACACTAAAAACTTTTCCACAACTTCTTGCAGCTGGAAGTGGCTGGGCTGTTAAAGGGCACAAAGGTCACTCCTCCAAGTGGTCAAAGGAGAGGTCCAGCATTAAAATAGGAGGTCAATATATTTTTCTTCTATTTTTTAACAGTTGGAAAACTGTTTTATTTAACAGTTTTAACTTGTGACATCCAAACCTTTCCAGTTCTTCAGCTCAGGCATTTAGGGTGCAAGCCCAGGGACAAAGATCCCCTGGACCAGGACTCTCATATGGCTTAGATAAAATACCCAATACATTCACGCCACACCAAAACATAACATTTTTTCCTTTTTGTGTTAGAAGAAGATAAAACAAAAGGTTTTCTGACTTCCTAAAGCACCCTCTGAAGGAGCCAGCAGACGTTTGCTGTCCTCCTCCACGAGGAAATAATACTTTGACTGACACAGTGCGTTAAGAATTACCAGCCCTGTTAATTTGAGACCTGGTGCTTCAGGTAAAACTGGGATTCCAAACACGGCCCTCAGTACATGTTTGCTGAATATCCAGCTGGTATCTTTGTCACAGTTTGTTGTACTTGGTCTTTCAATGAGAAAACTTCATGAATTATCCACAATTTTGATTTAGCCTGTACAAAAAAAAAAAAAAAAGGCCTACAAAACACCAAGAAAAAAACCCAAACAAAACCCCCCTCAGAACCCCCAAGCAAACAAATGAAAGAAGAACTCCACCAAATTGCACCTCCCTTTATTCCACAGTAATTCAAATATTGATCTGCCAAAGGACAGAATGTATTTGCTGAATGACAAACACATTCATAAAATGCATAGATGCACAATTTCTAGGCCAACACTGTATTTAATATGTACTGAATCAGCATTTTTCCAGCAACAATCAGAAATGAACTGAGCATCCTGCCTAAGTCAGGTGATGTTTAGGGAAGCCTATGTGGTGCCTTGGGAAGAAGAAATGTTTAGTGGATACGAGATCCTCCTTAATCCAAGCTGATACCTGGGGTCTAAGTCCTTGGAGGTCTCGTTACCTCCTGAAGCCCAGGACTGAGCAGTCTGTGCTGGCTCTGGCTGGAACAGCTTGGCTGGACTCTCCCGAGGTCACTACAAACCCCATTTATTTTAGAATTGTGTAATTATATTTTAGGAAATAGAACACTATTTGTGAGGAATTTGAATTTTTTTCCAAGTTGTCTTTTTACAGCTGGCATTAATGGTCTGAATATTCCTTTGATAAAATCAGCCAACCCTGTTGATGTTAGTGATAGAAAGCATGAGCTGGTTTACACCAGCTTTGTTTGTAATACAAAAATCTCCTTTCACATTTGGGACGTGATCCTTGAATTAGAGAGTTTTATTTGGACATTCAGACTTTATGTGACAATGGTCACCACGACAGTCAGAGGCATGCAACGTGCCAGCCTCCCTGCACAGGTTAACTGCAACAGAAATGCGTAAAAACCTCTTCCCCACAGTTATTTTCCAGCTCATAAAGAATGCCCCAATCCTTTACTGTGTTATTAACGATTTACTGCTGATGAGAGAAACATCAAGGCCATCATTATTCACTTCTGTCATTCAGAGGAGCTGTGTTATGTCATGTTCAGCTACAAACCCTAAATGTGCTTTTCTTCCTCCAGCTCCCACAGTCTCCAGGAGTTTTCCTGGAGCACAGTACTGCTGCTGTAAAGGCAGGAACAAGAGACCATTTCCCACCAGCTTATTTAATTTATTTTGTTATCCCCCTCACTGAGTTATGCCAAACGAAAAGCAAATATTACTGGAGGTGTGAACTATAGCGAAGAAATTGCACCTACCCACCTGAAACAACAACTCCATCTTTTTCATAATTCCAATTTCTATGTTTGTTAGAAACCAGGGTGTCAGGAATGGCTCCTGCAACCTGCTATCCTGAGTTATGGGTATGAGGAAGCTCACTTCACACATATTTTGCACGTCACCAAAATTTGTATGACACATGTTTCTATCTGGTTATGGATGTGTCCAAATATCCTCCCTGGAAAGCTTCTCTTGGTCCCTCCCAAGGTCTAATTCATTTTTTCATGCTGTATTTATTCATCTTTCTAATCTGCTTGGTGAGCATCCAACCCCATGTTCACCCACAGCTGTGTCCTCATTCCTGCATCCCCCAAACCCTGCATCTCAATGGGAATGTAACATCCTGCTTGAATTGCACAGGGCCATTCCTACAGGAATTATTTGTCACTGGTAATAAAAATGGGATGGAAAAACGACCTCCTAAACACAACACGTTGCTAAATTCATGGCCATGACATCAAGATGCCCTTTTCTCTTGTGACTTTCAAAGACATGGTTGCTTAAAGCATCCACAGCTGCTCTAAAATGAATGTCTGAAACTATTCCCAGTCACCTGTAGTAGCACCTCATGAGCCTTGAAAACATCAGAAAGGGCTCAATTCGATTTAATTATTTTCCCATAACTCTTTTCCCACATTCTATATTTTGAGGCAAGTAAATTAAAATAGTATAAAAGAGAAAAGCCAGACTTTTCATCTTCTCTGGTTTGATGGAGAAGAACTTATGAGACAGTGAAAACAGAAAGCAGCAGGAAGCCTTTTTCACCTTCACTGACTTAAGCTCTTTATTTTTTTCTTAACTTGAGATGAGAGGAAAGGAAGGGGCCTCAGCTGACCTGGGAAACAAAGGGAAATTTCCTATTGCTCTGTGAAAACTTGTTATTAAATACCAGCATGCAAGTTGGTTAATGACAGTCCACCCTCAAAGCTGCCATTTCCTTCTGCAAAAATCAATAGTCAGAAATCATTTATTTGAAATGTTCTGTCCAACTATTTCAACTATTCCACCTCCCCATTCAAACCAGAGATGTTTCATTGTACAGATGTAATTGTTTAGTGGTCAGTTAGTCTGAGTGGAAGCTTAAAGGAAGAGTTTCCTCTCTATTCCTCAGGGCAGGAAGGACGTGGAGTTGTTGGAGAGTCCAGGGGAGGCACCAGGCTGATCAGAGGGATGGAGCAGCTCTGCTGGGAGGAAAGGCTGGGAGAGTTGGGATTGTTCAGCCTGGAGAGGACAAGTTTGGGGTGACCTCCCTGTGGCCTTGCAGTGCCTGAAGGGAACCTACAACAAAGAAAGAGACAATTTCCAAGGGATGGAGTGATGGGATAAGGGGGGATGGCTTCCCACTGCCAGAGGGCAGGTTAGATTAAATATTAGGATTTAATTCCTCCCTGTGAGGGTGGGCAGGCCCTGGCACAGGGTGCCCAGAGAAGCTGTGGCTGCCCCTGGATCCCTGGAAGTGTCCAAGGCCAGGTTGGATGGGGCTTGGAGCAGCCTGGGACAGTGGAAGGTGTCCCTGCCCATGGCAGGGGGTGGCACTGGATGGGCTTTGAGGTCCCTTCCAACCCAAACCATTCTGGGATTCCATGACTGGTGCCCTCTTCATTCGCCCCATCGATGGAGAATCAGAGTTCTCTATAGGATATTTTATTTCAATGTCATCACTTGCACAACAGTTTTTAAGGGACTTCTTGCAGGACCTCCCTGCATGTAAAGGGTTGTGCTGTGTGACCTTATTTTAGACACAGAGGTAGGAAAACAAATAATACAAAAATTGGTTGTTCTCTAGGAGAAACTGTGATAAGAGCACATCCTTAGGTCTCTTGCAATTTAACGTGGTGCATCCTACACAAAGCTGTGGGTACAGAAAATAAAGAGAGAGGTCCCTCTGCCTTTTCTCAGGTACAGGAACCATTGGCTTTGTTTTCCTGTTCGTTGTCCCCCAAGAGAACACCTCTGTGGGTTTGCTTTCAATGATTATGCTTGAGAATAGCCCATATCTGTGGGATTTGCCCACGCAAGAGGGTGAATTCCTCATTCCTAAGCAATTTTTAAGAGAGCACATAACTGACAATGAATTTCACTGAATTCATCACTTCACTTAAACTCCTGTAGTAGCTACACAAGGTTAAATCAGATTGAAATATGATGCACAAAGCACTAATATTGAGAAAATGTCCCATATTTCTTTTATTCCATAATATAACCTTCTAAAAGCCAGTTTATCTGATAGTAATCTTTCTGATATATCTCAAAGAAAACAAGAAATAAAAGCTTAAAGCTGACTGGGAATTTTTAGTGTTTTTAAAACTGTTCTGTTTTAAGCCTGTAGTCCTCTTAAAATTGATGGCTCAATATTATTTCATCTTAAAGCATCCTTAATTACAGTCAGAAAAAATGGAGATTGAATGTGTTTTGCATAAGCAGTGCAAATAGAGGACAAATTTGGGAGTGTATTTATACTGCAATTAAATTTATGGTGTTCTGAATAAATCATTCCAATTTATCTTTAATTGTTTTGAAGTGAAATATGAGGGTATGTAGAAGTTTTGTGCTCTCTGTTTGGATAGTTTACTTTTTATCCTATCAGCTATCAATCAGTTCATCCCAAAGCTGCTGAGGGGAAACAGGAGGCATGACTAAACCAAAGGGAAAATTTAATGTTGACATGGTTTCACCATTATTATTTTTATTATTATTATTATTATTAGTAGTAGTAGTATTACTATTATTATTACTATCATTATTGTTGTTGTTGTTATTACTATTATTAATAATAATAATAATAAAAGATGAAAAAGGTACCGTTACTTCTAGACTGTGGTTTGAGTTAACTTTTTTGATACAGTTTTGGAAAGCATCACCTACCTATAATGTATTGGAATTGCAGTAACCACTGAAAAAATTGGGATTCTGGAAGAAAAAAGGACTCCGGATAAATCCATGGATTCTGCGGCAGCAGCTTTGGTGTTGTCCACGGCAGAGGTTCAATCAGTCTCCGTGTCCTGGGTCTGAGTCTCCATTTGGTGCAGTATTGTGAGGCAAAACTAAAGAGAATCCAGTGATAGCTGAGCAATTCCAGAGCTAAGAAACTGTTTCTCTTGCCCCGTGGAAAGGAATATTATTGCTAAAACCGAGGTAACGTTCAAAGGCAATCTAATAAATCCCGATGACTTTGTGAGTGTGAAGGTTTTTGTGGTGGTAGAACACATGGAGAGCTGGTGAGATCTTTTTTGGACAGATACATAATTAAGTTTTCAGCTCATCTTTAGCCATGTCAAGTAAATTCACAAAGCAGAACTACACATTCTGCTCTCTGCATATGCTGCATATGCTGCGGGACGGCTACTGGGGCAATGGATTGGGGATGAGAAGGTCTGAAAAGCGAAATTAAAGCTGAAGAGCTCTCCTAGCTCAGTATTTTCCAGGATAAAAGATGAAATTTTGTACATCACTGATAAACTAACCCTCTCACCATTTTGGAGGTCTAAGGCTCCATATGGTCTTACAGACTTGCAAATCTTGTTATAATGACAAAACTGAATGTTCTCTGTCCTGTTCCTCAGACCACTATCACATATGGGCTGGTTCAGAGGAGAAACCATGAATTATTTATCTGGCAGATTTTTTAAACTGCCATGTGTGTTTGAAGCTGTTGGAAAGTCTGAAATGGCATAAGTGGCTCCACAGGAGATGGGCTGGGAGGCAGAATGTAAGCAAAGCTGCCCAAATGATGTGATGAATATAATTTATCGCTAGCTGCTGATTTATTGTATAATTTTCACCAGAACTGGCAGAAAATCAGGAGGGAAACTGGTTAGTGTGAATCATCATCTGCTCAAGACAACCAAATTCAAAGCCTGCCCTCCAATCCCAGTGTCCGGATAAAAGCGTGGAACGCAGAAGAACTGAAATTCTACTTGAGGATCTGGGTTTACTTACCAACAAAAAAATCTCTGAAACAAACAAAACAAAACATACAAATAAACCTAAGAAATGAAGGAATGGATTTAGCAAAATCTTCTGTGTTGTTGTCAAGAGGAGTAACCCAGTAAGGAGCAGCATAATTGAGATTCCCACTGAAACCTGAGATTCAGGCAGCGTTCACTGACTCCCAGATTTGATGTGGAGTAAGGACATCTTGCAGGATCAGATTTCAGTAGCTCCAGCCAGTGAAGCCAAGGCCAGAAATTAATATTTCATTGGTGATGAAGACAATAAAGGACATTGAGATACAATGGGCCTTGGGTCCAAAGCATTCATTGGTGTGTTCTACTCCCAAAGAGGAGAGAGAAGGTTTCTCTGTAGGTTACTCCTGAAGACTCAGGAATAACTCAGGTTATTCCTGAACACTCAGGATTCAGTTTTTCTTCCTGACAATGTGCAAGGTTTACTGCAGGATCATTTTTTTGTTCTACCCAACTGGGGGAACATCAACAGTCACCTTCCAACACTTTTTACTGGAAATGCTTCATGAACTTCCTTAAATTTACAGTTTAGCAGAGCAAATTGATGCCATTCACTTGCAAGACACCAAAGCATTTTACACCCAGGCTTGAAGGGGCCTCTTACCTTTTCGATTCCAAGCTTTCATGTGACCTTTCCACGAACATGAGCCACTCCTGCTCTTTCTGAATTATTAAACTTGCAAAACAGGACATGTTCCATGAACAGGAAAATGCCAATTTGATTTTTTTTTAAAAAATAAAGAAAAAATAAAAAGTCCACTCTCATTGAGTAGGTAGAATTTAGAAATTGGAAAAACAAATTTTGGTGGGGTTTTTTGGTATTTTTTTGGTATTTTTGGTATTTTTTTTCTGCTGCCAGATGCTTCCAGATCAACTCACACTTTCTCTTTGCCATAGTCTTGCTAATACAGCGTATGAATAAGGAGTGTTTTAAAATTCATTACTAAATATGTTAACGTTCTATTTTTATTTTTTAAAAATTTTATTATTTAAAATTAGGCTAAATCTCTGTAGAATGAAAAAGTTGAGTCTTCCCACCTAAACCTTATCTTTCTTTTACCTCTTTACTGCTGTGAAAGAGAATAAAACTGTACATTTCACACTCCAATGGGCAATGTGTTTTAAAATCCTGCAACAGCCGTAAAAGCACAAAGCAACAACTGAAAACTTTCTTGAAAGTCTGTACTGTCAGGGGGTTCTTTTCTCATAAACACTTCACAAATATTATACAGACAATTTAATTAACGTGGGTGACTGAGGTTATAAAAAAATCAGCCAGATGGGGTGGTGGTTTGTAATCTGTATTGCTCTAAAGCGTGTGAGAGTCCAAGTCTCCTATAAACAACTTCACTTTCACACAATGAACCGTGTCCAAGAAGAGCTGCTTAAACACAATATGAAGAAGAAGAAGGGAAGGGAATGAATGACACTCCTGCTTGAAAAACACAGCCATAGTTCAGTGCTTTTCTGCTGATATCTAATTATTTTCTACTGGTGAAGCATAAGCAGATCAGGTTTCATCTGTGCACTGGAAATGCTGTGAACTGTCTGCAAAGCTCTGAAAAATTAATTTTCCCATTCATATGAAAGGACAAAGTTCTTTTAACTACTTTTAGTACTGTGACATCTCTGTAAACAATCTTTTCACACGTACATGAAAATGAGGATTCCCATCGTGTCCTGATGAATTAGCAGACAGAAATTTTCTCCTATGAGTTTTCAGAAATTGTCTGGAGAATGAATTAGCCAAAAAAAAAAAAAAAAAGAAAAGAAAAAAAAAGAAAAAAGAGAAATCTTTACTTTGGCACTAAAGGTTTAAACAAAAATATTCTTTCCAGTTTATCTGAGGTTGGAGCCAGGTGGGAGTTGGTCTCTTCTCCCAGACAACAAGTGACAGGACAGAAAAAAACAGGCTCAAGCTGTGCCAGGGGAGGTTTAGTCTGGATATTAGGGAAAATTTTGTCGAGGAAAGGGTTGCAAAGCCCTGGGCAGAGGTGGAATCACATACCCTGAGAGTCTTCAAAACATTTGTGGGTGTGGCACTTGGGGACGTGGTTAGTGCTGAACGTGGTGGGGGTAGTGTTGGACTTGATGATCCCAAAGGTCTTTTCCACCCTTGGTGATTCCCTGATTCCGTGTACAGGCGGTGGCACAGCCCCAGGTGCAGCCTGGACTCAGCCCCTGAGCTCTGCTCTGTGATCCTGGGCACTGCTGATGGATTCCACTGGAAGTATTCTCATTATTCCCAGCAATATCCCTGGTTAATTTCCATTTATAGACTGAAAAGCTGTGAGCTGATATGGATTCTGCTCACATATCATTTGCCCACAATTACCTGGTTTTATTAATAGAAGGGCATTATCCTCCAAGCTCTTCTTACCAGCTAAATCAGTCATTTAAGTCTTGTTTCCTACATTGCTGCTTCCATTGACTTTGTCATTACAGAACCCGGGTGCCTCTACTGTGTGTCTCTTTTGAAAAGCATTGACAGAATATAATCTGCATAATTGTAGGGGCTGTTAATAAATAAACACAACAGACTAAAAATCTGAAAAGAAGAAAAAAAAAAAAACAGCCCAACAGATAAAAACAGAGATAAGCAAAAGAAGGAGCAGAGGAAAATAATATGTGTATGGCTTGAGTGCTACTAAGGAACAGGTCTTTTATTTTTCTCCAATTTATTTTTGCCACCTTGCCTTTTTGACCTGTGGGTTTTATATGATTGAGGATACAGGGATTGTCACCCCTTAGGTGGGGAAATAGGGATGTAGTGGATTACCAGAAGATGAAAATAACTGAGAAAATCTGTAGAGGAAGAAAATAGGACTCTTAATATTGAGGACAGAGAATTAATTTTGCTAGCAAGAACATAAATTCAAGATTTTGATCTACTCTGTATGAGTGCAGTGACAAAGCACACAGAAACTCTTCAGCATTTCTATGCCACTTTCTAAAATTCATTGGCTGGCTAACAGCCAAAATCTTTAAATAAACCAATAAACACAGTATATTGTAAAAATAGAAATAATTGAATATAAAAGGGGGAAGAAGACACATTGTAGGTGTGTTTTTCTTATGGTGTACATAAGAAAAAACCCACAGCATTTTCAAGATGATTCCAGTTCCTCTGAATGAGAGATGAACAGACATGAAATAAGCGGTAGGAAACAGCAAATATGTTCCATGAAATGTTACCATGAAACCCATGGCGGTAGCAGCCACATATTGTGGCAGGCTGGGAAATTGTATTTGCAATTCTAAATGAACAAAATGCATATGAAGCCATATACAGGCCTCTTCTTTTCATCATGTTAGGAATTGGGAGATGAAATGAGGGCAAAATAACCATAATTTTACAAAGATTGGAATAAAAATCTGAAGAAATAAGGGGGGGGGGGGGGGGGAAAGTGTTACAGGAAGAAATATGGCATTGGATCACAAAAAGCACTTAACAGTAAGAAAGGAAGATAAACTGCTCACGAAATGCACAGAGAAAAGGAAAAAAGAGAACAAAATCTAAAAGTTTTTTTGGTAGTTGATGGATGACATGTCCACATCTGCAAATTTATTTGTGCCTTGGATAACTGAGTGAAAGGAAATACGATTTTTCACTGAGTTTCCAAAGTGTGGGAAAGGTGCTTGGTTCACTTGAAGGCTGTGGACACGTCACCTTTTACGGTTCTTTGAACATCGGGGCAATGTGGCGAGAAGGAGCCACGGGTCTAATGCCAGTAGATTTTGGCTAATTATTCAACACCTGATAATTTAATTAGCCTTCAATCCGAAGTGTCCTTTTATCTGGTGAAGGCATGTGATGAGTTTGTTGATGATGATGTGGTGGGAGAGCCTGTCGGAAGCTTTCCCCCAGGTTTGTTTGTTTAAGCGCTTCGTAGCCTGCTCCGTCACCTCCTTGTTCCAAACATTTTCTCTTCCCTCAAGAACCCCTGGATTTATAGAACCATGTATGAAAAAGTAACTGCTCTAGAATTTCTTCCTTTATTACAGCCTTGTCTCTGACTCGTTTCATCATAGCTGATGTCAATCAAGAATAAGGAATTTGTACAATTTAAGGGGCTCTACTGGCTTAGCCTGAAGAAGAGAAAGCTCATCACTCTCTAGGTCATTCTGGCTTCCAAACACCCACTCAATTGCAGCAGATTTGTGTACTCTGCCATTTTTCATTAGAATTTCAGTGGGAACGTTGACAAACCTGTAACAGCCCAGTCACATGAAAGTTACACGAACAGTTAAAAGTCAGAAGACATATTTTCTGAAATAAATCAAGGTAAAACCAGCTAGGTGTAAAATATCTATAATTCTTACATTATGGAACATGTTTGAGGTCACGTTTCAACAGGTGATCAATTGAGATTCAGAATTTTGGATTTCATACTCTCATTTCATAGTCTCTAAGGTGGCTCCTGCCCTGTCTTTAGGGTGAGTCCTTCATGCGAGTGAAGGAAAATGAAGTCTTGTAAAAACAACTGATTTCAAGCCATTAAACTGAACTTCCGACATTAATTTTTGCCAAAAGATTGGAATTGTTCTCTTTTCTTTTTCCGTTCGTGCAGGCCCACAGTAAAATATGATTTTGTCTGGTTTGACACGGTGATGGAGAACAAAGAGAACAGAGGATGTGCCAGGCACCAGTGGAATTTACAGGGCAGAGCTGAGATAAGGCTGTCTCCTCAAAATGAAATGTACAGATTACATTGCAATGCTTCACTGCATCCGCAGATAAGAGAGTTCATTTCGCTTTCTCCTCTCCCATGGTAATGGCCATTTTTCACTTTCACCAAAGGCCAGCCCAGCCATAATACAACATTTTGGAAACAGACTGGCTGGAGGATTTTGAGTTACTACTTTGCAATGTGGTGTAAATCCAAAACCCTGAAGTATTAATGTCCATGCTTGAAGAAAGTCTTCTACAGCTCCTGGAAAGAACGGAGAGTTGTTTAATAACTCTGGGACCAACATTTCTTCCATTCCAGCCTACTTTCATTTAGTTGCAATTCTCAGTCAATGTTTTACCTTCCATGTTAAAACAGAACTTCATCTCTTAACACAATCACAGCTCAGGAACTGCTTTTGTACAGTTTGCTTCATGTCTTTTTGGGGGTGGGGAAAGAGAAAAAGAAATGAGACAGAAGTCACGTTGTCATAATGTTGATTTTCAAAGCCTGGCAAATAAACTTCATGTTTTGAAACACAATGGAAAATTCAGAGGGCAGTTCACATATATTTATTGTTCAACAAATACACATTCTTTTACTTACATGATTCTGTTCAATCTGCTAAAAATACTGAATATCCAAGGACTAAAACGAACTGGGGTTCACAATAATAATATTGCTCCTTCTTTAATTTCTGTTCTAGTATCAAAATAGATACACAAAACACTTTAAACGTTTTCAGGTCAGTTAACCACCAAGAAGACGTAAACATCACATCTTTATCCAGCAGGATTTATACTAAAATTACTTTTATCTTGAAAAAGCTACCAAAAGACCTACATATTTCAAAATACAGAATTAGAAGGGAGAAATTTCAAAATAAAAGTAATAATAATAATAGTAATAATTAAAAAAACAGCACTCAAGAGACAGACTAAGACAGAAAAAAATAATACAACAGGCAATAGTTCTGTAATACAAGAACTTGAGGTAGGCCTCTGTCAAGCTTAGTGACTTTCCTAGTAAAATACAAAATACAATGCTTCCTAGAAATATGAAAAAAAAAACCTCTTCAAAGGTCCTTTCATAAATTGATGTTAAGCTGAGACACGACCTTGAATTCGAGTCTTCATTGGAAAAAAGGTTACTTGAAGAGCTACTTTAGCACCAGACAGCCCTGTGGCTACAGTAAGTCACCACACCGCTTCCCTGCTTCCAAAGAGGTGTCCCAAAACGTCTGAACCACGGCAGAAAAGAAGTGGCTATTGCTGCAGAAAAGGGATCTTCATGGAAAAAGAAAGAGGAGCCACAAGATAATTTGGAAGCACCGCATTTCTGTTCCTTTGTTTCACAACCCAGCCAGGAAAGCAAGGACACACAACAGCCTGTGCTGCTGAACTCAATAACTGAAATATCCATACCTTTACTGAGTTAATAACACTAATTCCTAAAACTTTACTTGATTAAATTTGTGTTTCAACAGCCATGGCTGTTTCAGGTCCACTGATACAATATTTGTTCCTGAGCTATTCTTCTCTAACTTGACCTTTTCAAATCTGGAGCATTTTGGCTCTGTTTTCATTTACAGTGGTGGCTACACCACCGTGTGATATTTCAATTGAATATGACAGTTTTACTATGTCTCCTTCTGTCTAGGAGTAGAGTTTATGGACACAGTACTAATAAAAATTGTATAATAAACCAAAAACAAAACTGGGCAGCTTTGGCAGTGAGATGTAGTAAATTGCTTAAGAAAGATACTTTAAAAGACAAAACTGAACATATTAAGAAATTCTGTGTTATATATTTCTAGTGCTGTTATATTAATATTTTTTATTATCGCATACATATTCATGGCTGGAGTATCTTGAAGCACTCGCTGTTGCCACAAGTTGCAGTCTAATGTAAAAATAGTGTGGAATCCAACTAAAGTCATAACTGTGGGTTTCAGCAGCCAAGTCAAAGGGTACATCTTTAAATGGAGCATTCAGAGAGCCAATTTCTTGTCTCTTATTCCAGGAATTGAATCATGGAATCATGAAATGGCCTGGGTTGGCAAGGACCAAGCTAGCTCATTTAGTGCTAACCCCCTGCCATGGCCAGGGACACCTTCCACTAGCCCAGGTTGCTCCAAGCCCTGTCCAGCCTGGCCTTGGACACTTCCAGGGATCCAGGGGCAGCCTCAGCTTCTCTGGGCACCCTGTGCCAGGGCCTCCCCACCCTCCCAGGGAACAATTCCTTCCCAATATCCCATCTATCCCTGCCCTCTGGCAGTGGGAAGCCATTGCCCCTTGTCCTGGCACTCCATCCCTTGTAATTGTCTCTCTCCATATTTCCCGTCAGCTCCTTCAGGCACTGCAAGGCCACAGTGAGGTCACCCCAAAGCTTCTCTTCTCCAGGCTGAACAATCCCAGCTCTCCCAGCCTTTCCTCCCAGCAGAGCTGCTCCATCCCTCTG